>MU004193.1:1150189-1618857 GCA_010093605.1 Lophium mytilinum | reverse complement strand
AATATTAATACTATTTAATCTAATAATTCTAACGTTCTAACCTTAAGCCCTAATAATAACTAAGTACTTTAAAACTAAGAGAATTTTAATAATACTAATAAAGAGCGTACTATATATTAAGAAGAAATTAAATCTAGTAATAATACTATTATAGATGCATTAAATATAGATAATACTAATAGAAAGCTATAGTCTAAGTTTACTATAATTTCTAAAGTAGAATAGAATTAGAAGATTACTAAGTATTAATTAAAATAGTAGTATAAGGGCGCGGAGCTCTTCTAGAAAGAAAAGAAGAATACTTAGAAACTGCCTAAACTAAAGCTATATTAAATACTAAGAGATTTTAAAAAGAAAGTTCTTAAGAGAGACTAACGGGCTACTAAGAAAAAGAAACCTAAGAAGAATTAATTAACTATTATACTAGTATAGGTTACTAGCTTTATAGTTATATAATATAAAGATATAGGTAAAACTACTATAAATACCTATTAGAAAGTTTATATATATAAGCTAGAGATAAGTTAAAATAAGCTTAATATTCTATAGAGAACTAGTAATTACGCAGTACCTATAGAATAACCTAATAATGTATTAGTACTAGCTATAGATACTAATAATAGAAAACTATTAGAAATAGCTTAAGATAGTAATAGAATACCTAAAAGTATAAATACTACTACCTAATTACCTAATACTATATACTAAGATAATAATAAGTATAATAGAAATACTATTATTATATAGCTAAGGGGTAATACTATTATTTAAACTAATAATACTACAGAGCTATAGAATAAAGAAATTAACTTAAGAGCTAAGAATACTAAAATGCGTATAAATAATAAGTTCTTAAATAAGAATGCTAACTCTAATATTTAATTAGAGAGCTCCTCTAGTAGTAATGCTAGTATAATAGATATTAAAGATAATAAGAATACTAGTAGTAATTATAAGTTAGATTTAGATAGTAATTTTAATACATCTATAATATAATCTACCTAAGCTCTTAATATAGAGTTGCGCGGAAGAAAGTATAAGAGAGCTTAAATAGCGCTTCTATTCTAAGCTAATAGAGTATTAAAAGAACTCTATATATTTATTACCTAGATTTTCCTTTATTAATTTAGATTTAAGCGTTTAATTCTTTATTATTACTTATTTAGCTATATTTTATCTCTAGAGAATTAAAAAGATAATAAATTTAAGAACCTATATTAGAGATTAACTAAGCTAGGCTTATACTTCTATTATACTTAACCCTTCTTATATCTAGAAGGGAAGGGAAAATTAATACTTTTCTATTAATACTAGCTAAGCTAATATACTCTTAGTTCTTCTAGGTAGCTATTCTACTACTAGAACTTTTTCTACTAGGACTTCTATAGCTACTACTACTACTAGAATAGCTATTATTATTCTTCTAAGGCTATTTTAAAGGCGCACTCTAAGTTAATATATTTTAGCTATACTTACTAGCCCTATTCTTCTAGAGAATAGTATTTAGAAAGCCTATCTAATACTAAGTAGAGTTTAGAGAGGTCTCTCTAGTAGAGTTATTATTATTACTAATAGATAACTAGAATAAGCAGCAGCTTAATAGTATATTAGAAGTAGGCTCTTAAAAGCGCTATAGAGAACCTAAAGAAGAATAATAAGAGGTTAAAGAAATTAGAGAAGTTAAGAGCTAAGTAGAAGAGGTTAGAAAGTATTACCTTAGATCTTAAGTGCTAGAACCTAAAGTAGCTATATTTTCTAAACCTAATATAGCTATAGATAATTACTAGAAGCTAGATCTTAAACTAAAAGCCTAAGTAGAAGTACTACTAGAGCCTTATAGGTAATATTAAGCTATTAAAGATTTAGAAGTATAAAAAATATCTAGATTATATAGTAGTATAGTAGTCTTTTTTTAAATTAATTCTATTAGTAGCTATATAGCTAAGGCTAGGCATACTATATTCTTAGCTAGGTTCTTAAGAGATTCTTAGTTATAAAGAGAAGATATAAACTTAGTAATATTATAGTAACCTTATTAAATATAAGCTCTAGTAGTCTTTTAATAAGCTATTAGAGTCTACCCTTCTATAATAGGTATTAGCTAAGTTCTAAGATACTTTAAAAGTAAAGCTAAACTTACCTTAGAATAAATAAGTCCCCTTACTACTCTACTAATAATATTCTATATAGAATTCTTAATAGAGAGAAAAACTATCTAGATTATAAGCCTAAATATATTTACTAAACTAATAGCCTTCTAAGAATATTCTTAAGTAGTAGTTATAGGCCCTAAAGGTAGAAGAAGCTCTAGAATTCTTACTATAATCTACTTTTAAGCCTAAATACTATTTAAGAAGCCCTATAAAGCGTAAAGTATAGCTATAGTTTTTATTTAAAATTAGTTTATTATTTCTAATATTACTAAGAAACTCTTAAAGTAGTATATTTCTTTAAGCTCTACTACTACCTTTAAATTTTAGGGGGTATTTAGCGTAGTTTAGATAATTAGGAGCTATAGTATAGTATTAGAAGGCTTAAAAAAGTAGAATAGAGTTATTAAAGGCTATTAGCTATATATAGTATAAATTATAGAACCTCTAGACTATTAAAAGGTTAATAATTAATATAAGTATAATAGTAACTAGATTTTATTAGCTTTATTAAGAGAAAGAGTTAAACTATTATTAGAAACTTACTATAGGCCTATAAGGCTTTATAAGCTAAAATACCTAAGAATTTATAAGAGCGTAGAACCTTATAACTATAGCTAGGGTCTAAAGAATTATTACCTCTATCTCTACCTCTTTCTAAATAAAGTAAGCTAGAGGCTATAGAATCTAGCTAGGTATTAAGTAATATTATAATACTAACTTAAAGTAAGAAGAAGTAGCCTAAAAGCTAAGAGAAAGAGAGTCCTAATAAAAGAATTAATAAAGAAAAATAATAGTAATAAGAAGAAAAGCTATAAGAGTCTTTAATAAACCTTTAAAGTTAAAAGAAGCTTAAATTTTAAAGAAGAAAGTTAAGTATAGAAGAAAGAGTATAAAAGTATTAAAAAGGCCTTATATATACTCTAGATTCTTAAATTTATTACTTTTAGATTACTACTTACTACTTTATAATATACTAATAGCTTTTTAGACCTATATAAGATTATAAGCTTCTTACTAGATTATAAGAAACTTTATAAGATCTCTAATAAGCCTATTATTAGCTATTATAGCTTTAATTATATATTAAAACCTAATGCGCGCTAGCATACTAATATTTATATTACTTTATAATTCCCTTTATTATAAATACTTTATAATCTCTTCTAATTCTTTTTTACTATTAAGCTATTAAATATTCTAATACCTCTATTATTCTCTACTAATATAGTAGTAGACCTCTAAAGAATTCTAAACCCCTTTTAGGTAATATTACTATAATATTACCGCCTACTAACGCACCTTTTATAGTATTATATACTTCTAGAAGCTTTAAAGCTTCTAAAGAAGCTAATAGCCTAATATACTAATAATATATAGTATAAAGTAGTAAGTATAATATACTATTATAAATATAATTTAATAGTAAATTAGATCTAGAAGAAAAGAATATAGAATTTTTAATATATAGTTAATATTTAGATATTATATATATAATATATAGATCTACTATAGAAATACTTTTCTATATAGATCTAGTATAATTAAGGCCTATACGGGCCTCTCTAATATATATATAGCCTAGCTAGATTCCTATATAGAATTAATATCTATTGTCCTCTAAATTCTTACATCACGTGATCGGAAATATTACAATGGTTCAAGGTGGCTAAGCAGTCCCTAACTTTCGTCCACACGACAACGCAATATACTCAAGGCTAATTGTTCAGGCAGACAACTCTTAAGAAAGCCCGAATGGGTATATAGAGCGCTAACACTTCCGCTATTCCAAACCCTCAAACATTATTCACGATAAATTGAGTTACATGGGCAGCGATATGACCTCACCATCCCAGCTTCCCGCCTCGTCTTCTGCCATGGAAGAAAAGCCGAAGCCACCGCAGTACCGTGCCCGGCCACGAAAAACTTGGAGGGTTGAGCCTGTCCAGCCACATGTCAACGGCATCGTGATTGGGGATTGGTGCCGCCCCGGAGAAGTTGATTGCAATTTCTATGTAGGCGCGAAACCATCTTTCCCCACCTCCAGGCTCTATTTCTTGCACTACATTAGTCACAGTGTTAACCTTTGTGACCAGTTCCCACCAGAAAAAATCAAACACGAGTGCTTCGTCCCAAGCGGGAAAATGGCAGACACAGAGTACGGATTGACGAAGTACTACAACATCGTCGTGAGCGGTGCGACGGTGGAAAATGGGGCTTGGGAGGTTGTAGAGCCGACGAAAGACTATACGTGGATGACAGAGTATGTTGGGTTTCGTAAGTTCCCATATCCTCTCACTTTGACGTCGGGAGTAAGCCGCTACTAAGCCTTCTTGCTCCCAGATGTGCCGTGGATGCACAAAGATGATGCGGTCAGCTGCCGCCATCATGAGGGGATTTCATTGAAGGGTGTACGATACAACCAGGACGATTGGTTTGGATGAACAGTGAAGAGAAGTAAGATTTGAAGTCGAAACCGCTCTTTTGACAAGTTCTTGACATTGAGTATCCTGTTTCACAAGCTTCATCTACTTGACAAATACGAGGGTTTTGAACGCCTTGAAACAACGTCATCGCTGCCCCCTCAATTCGAGGCAATCGTGCTAATGTGTAAAGAACAAGCGTCATTATTTTCGCATGCTGCCAGTACTCCCATGGATTGACTAGATGGATCATAATAGCGGGGGAACAGTTCCGATGAAGTTCAAAAACGTTGCGAAGTCCTACAGAGAGGTTCATAAACCCTGAAAACGCACCACGAAAAGTGTTTTCCGATTTGGTCTCCATGGATTGGAAGATGTCGCTCATTTGTGAAGCTTCTCGAGAAACCTCCGCCAGTACAGTACACCGCAGAGGCCAGAGCGTCAACCATCCGCAAAGCGAACATGAAGCGTCGAGTTTGGACCATCTCATTCCGAGGACTTTTCTGCTCCCCGATCGGCATGAAGCACCTCCGCTGCATCACCAAATCATGGGAAACATACCGCCCGATATTAAGTGTTCGATTCGTTGTATACGCTGGAGTATTAGGCTCTACTATCGACGGCTTTCTTCCAGCATCACCCACACTCCATATCCTCACGCACCCACTTGTGGAAGCTGTCTTGTCGGACGAGCCGTATTGTTCTACATTTTCTACTTCCACTTATAAGAATTTCTACAAAGGGTACCGACAAGAAGTACTTCTCCCACCTAAAGCCTAATTCCAATCTAGCCTATTTCCCCAACATCTTCTAAGATTTAGCCTCCAACCGTCCCCCTCAAACCCCCCCACTCACTCCTTCTTCTTCTTCAACGGTGATCCGCCGATATAGCACCCATCCCAACACCTCTGCGAGTGCGAAAACCCATCCTCCGGCGGCTCTTCCCACCCGCCCTTCGGCGGCTTCTTCAATTTCGAACGCGGCGGCAGCGGATACCCCTTCGGGAACTCGGTCTCTACGCCCCCATCTTTGTACTGGATGTGGTCCAGCTGCGCGCGCTCCGGGGTCCACTTTCCGCCCGGCAGCTCGTTCTCGGGGCCGGGGTCGTACTGCGGGTGCTTGCGCATGAAGATCTCGTAGTCCTCGCAAAGGTGTTCTTGGCGGTGGATGAGGTGGGAGAGGAGGCAATCGATATCACGTTTTCTGCCCCGCTTCTGGAGGGTAGAGGGGGGCGGCACGTTGCCTTCCGAACCGAACTTAAGCCTTTGGTCGTGGAGCATGGCTGCGTCAGTGATGTCTGATAATTTACACGGCTGGTCACCTCGCGTTTCTAGGGCGTTGTCCCCGTGGCGTTCAGGAGGCTTCTCCTTATCCTTAACTTCACTCTTCCCCTCGACCTTGAACCTCCCCGTCTTCTCCCTCCAATCCTTCGCATCTTGAATCCACCCCTTCTCTTTCTCCTCCCGCGCTTTCTTCACCTTGTCTTTCTCGGGGCCCGGTTTCATTCTGTCCTCCTGCTCCCTAGCATACCCCGGCTGAAACCCCTCCCGCTTATCAATCCCATCATTGTCATAGTTAAAGTTTTTCCACGTCTTCGCCGCATATTCATTACATGACGACATCTCGTCCCAGTGCTTACTGGCGCACCCAGCATCGCGGACCGACTGCGGCTTTCTGTTCCTTTTGCGGTCGCGTAAGCTCGGGTCTTTCAGCACCTTTGCGTACCACTTTTCGCAGTTGGTCCGCATGATGCGGAGAGCGGCTTTGTTGTGGCACATCTTCTCGTGCGGGCTGAGCTCCCAGCGGAGCGGCGCGTGGGGAATGGGAGAGGGGTTGGGAGAAGGTGTGGCAGAGGGCTTAGCCGACGGGTTGAGCTTGTCTAGGAAGCCAGAAATATCATCGAGAACGTATTTGGTGGTGTTGGGCCTGCCATGCTTTTTCAAGGAGTCTTCGATGAAGTCTGGAATGTGAAACAGGCTTGTCGCGTCTGTGGGTGTACCATGCAGCTGAATGTGCTCGTGGAAATGGGCCATTTTCAGCTCAGAATGAGTCGTAGACGGGCGTCCAGTCTTAGCAGACCCATTCTGAGAAAGGATGGGGGTAGCAAGAGTGCCGGGGAGGGAGGCGACGAGGCCGAGGAAGAGAAGGGCGGTTGGCTTCATGTTGAGGAGTGGTAGGTTATGTGGCTACGTTTGTCAAAAGAAGAGGACTCTATGTTCTTGAGTAGCAATTTTCGTGTGTGTGTGTGTGTGTGTGTGTGTCCTGTTAAGGAGATGAGTTCAAAGGTGAGAAGGCATATCTCATATATTACAAAATGCTCTGCATCGATCAGGATTCCAATTTTTGACTAGAGATGTGCCGGTGCGGACCATGGTAGTGCTTGGAAGACCCCCCGCAAGATTATAATGCCACGATCAGTACCGTTTCTGATTTGAGCTGTGCCATTGCAGACCACGGTAGTGTTTTGGAGGGTTCCAAAAGAATCATAATACCAAGGTGTCAAAAAGTAAGCTATTTCATCAACTTGCGATGCAAACAACGAGCTCTAGGGAGATAGCTGTACAGTACACCGCATCAAGGCCTATCAAGTAGAAAGCATTGACAGGACGAATGAAATGTGAGAAGAAATTCACGTGATTAAACGGTCGCGTGATGATCCTGCGCTTCTTCTTGGCAGACGGCAGGCAGCAGCCTGGTAGGCCAACTCTCTCTCCCCTTTGTGCTCAGTTTTGCTTCGTAGCCTTCATGTTACACTTAACATTACTCCATCCCAAATGCGATTAGATTTCAGTTGTTTCGACACTCACAATTTCATACTTTCATAATTTCTCGTCAGTAGAGTACTCTATAGAATTTGGGGCAGCGTCTGAATACGCACAAGGCTGTACAGTGACCAGACATGTTCTCGTATCTCGAGCATATCGTCAAAGCGTGGCAATTCACGTTTCCATGCTTTGGACTAGGTCACCTTCTGCCGATCTCCACGGTTCACACTATCTCCTTTGGCTTTTGGCTACGCGTTACCTCAGAAGAAACGAACAGTCATGCCACTTCCGCAGCAATGGTACGTACCCACTCTGGTATCAGATGCGTCTCTCGGCAAATTTTCACGCACGCTAAATACCTGAACAGCGAGATGCCCCAGTCCATTTTACTCCCCTCGAGCGTGAAAGAAGCGACTTTCGTCTATTTCATCTGCATCCCGGTTTCGATGGTGATGTCATAAGTGGCAGCTTGAAATGCCATACATTAGGGCCGGCACGAAAATCATTCGAAGCTTTGTCTTATGTATGGGGTGGAACGGGCGATTGTGCAACCATTTTGGTTGATGATACTCCTGTGTCGGTCACGAAATCACTGGAAGCTGCTCTCCGCCATTTACGATTTCCAGACTCTCATAGGACTAATTGGGTTGACTATATATGCATCAACCAAGGCGACATCGAAGAGCGCAATCAGCAGGTTGCCATGATGGGACTGATATATGAGCAAGCCACATCGGTTCTAGTATGGCTAGGCGAAGCAACCCCTAATACTGTTGTTGGTATGAAGGTCCTTGGCTACTTTGCAAACGAGCCCCGACCGCAGCCTCATCCGATTTGGGAACATTATCCATCATCCGTTGTACAAGCTGGCCTCTTGGACATCATGAACCGGTCATGGTTCCAGAGGATATGGGTAGTTCAAGAGGTCGGACGGTCCGGCACTGCAGTTCTAATTTGCGGACAACATAAAGTAAAATGGCAGTCGAATGATAGTGTAGCGGTAGGACGGTTCATTAGAATGATCAAATACGCCGAGATCCTACCACAGTGGGAACAGATGGGGCTTGGGACGGTCAACATGCAACCTTTGCTCGACATGTTGGATCTCCAGATTGGAAACCAGCTCGATCGGAGCTGGGGTGGAACTCACCGTACCGCCCCTGACATTCTCGATGTCGCTCATAGCATGCGACACAAGCTATGTACAGATCGGCGAGATAAGGTGTTCGGCCTCTTCGGACTTTTCGAGCATATGTGGGTGTATGATGGCTTTAAACCGGATTACAATATGACAACTACGCAGATGTATGAGGCTTTGCAAAAAATAGCCTTCACATGACTAGAGTACCCGACATGTTTCATTACCTCAACTGCGTACATCATTTTCACAGCCTGCTCGGATATTCTTCCTCTCTTTCCCAATTCCCCCACAACCGTCGCGTAGTTTTCGTAAGCGGGATTGATTCGAGAGTTACGTTCAGCCTCACCTTTCCTTGGGAGAGTCAAGATAATTCTGACGAAGCTCTAGACTTGATAATACATCCTATTCAGAGCCCAGGCACGTCAGAGTGACAGCAGTGTAGTGAATTATAAGTCTTTCAGTAAAGCATAATAGTTTGCTCTTTAGGAGAGTCCAGTTTTTTACAGCCCATCAATTCTGGTCGCAATTGCCTCCATTTGCGTAGGGCCATCCATGAGATGACTGCAATTACACCGACCCCAAAGGAACCGGTGCGGGTCCTTCACTGGGTTGAACATGTCGACCCTCAGCCAGCGCTTTTTTCCTGGCCACTCTACTTCTCTTTCCAATTGCGTCTCCATACTTCCACATAACAAATGGCACCGGTGTCAGAATCGTGCTAATGCAACCCAAGAGAGTCAAGGTCCAGTGTACCCCCAACTTCTCATACATTGGTATCGAAACCGGTACCATGATCCCAGCAGCAACGTACCTGACGACCGCCCCAACCGACAGCGCACTGGCAGCCGAGGATTCGAATGCGTCAAACGTGTAAAGATAGGACGAGATGAATGTTCCGAGGAAGGCGACGCCGATGAGGGTGCTTCCAACCAGACTGCTCCAGTGACTGATGGATGAAAAGGAGGTCCATGCCATCCAAAGCAAGCCGACAGGTAGGCATGGAGCAGTGATGATAGCGAACCATAACCGGTCCTCCGGAGGAAGAGACTCGAAGCCTTTCGCCTTTGCTGCGTGAAGATCGCGGCTGTACTTGATATGTAAGGGGATGGCCAACCCGGCGGCAAAGAGGATGCCAACGACAAGGCCTAGAAAGCAGAGCCCCACAATTTCTTGTGACATGCCATAGATACCGCCGAAGAGGTATGTATATCCAGTCAGGAAGGTAAAAGAGACAACGAATAGCACCATGAGGTAAACGGTAAATAACGCCACAGAAAGCTCATGGATGAGCATATCAAAAGGGCGCCAAGTACTATTCAGCAGCCGACGCCAGAGAGGCTCTAGCTTGAGTTCATTCTCTGACCGAAAGCGATCGTTGCCGGTTTCGTGACGCAGTATAGCGGCCTTCCATGACAGGATCTTTGGCGCGTACGTCTCATATCCGAGCAGAGCAATCAGAATGGTAGAAATGCCACTGGCCAGGAGCACGATCCACTCCGTCCATCTCCAGCTCAGTGTCGTGCTCTCTCCAATAAAGGAACCAACGACTGGCGAGAGAAAAACGCAACAGAAGTTGATGCAGGATGCCAGTGAGAAGACGAGGGTCCGTTCATTTGGTGCCCAAAGATCCGCCACACACCCGCCGAAAGTTGTAATTGCCGTGCAACCGACCAAGCCGGCGAAGAACCGAAAAGCCAGCTGCGTTTCTATGTTGGGTGCAAGAGCTGATGGTAGGATACACAACATAAATATGACCGACGTGCCTACGAACACGGGGATCCTGCCAGCCGATTCTGAAAACGGGCCTGCAACCAGACTGCCGAGACCAAACGCAATCAAGTAGAGCCCAGTCGAGAGAGATTCGGTGATGGTGCTGACTCCAAAAGTCTTCTGCGCCTGAGGGATGATTGTAGAGTCGTTGGCTGATGCCCATCCCCCCACAAGACCGGGGAAGAGGAGTATGAGTGTAGTGCACACTTTCTTTGTAAATGACCAATTCCGAGGATTGTTTTTGTCGTTGACATCCGAGAATGTCACGATGATGAAACTGCTCTGTTCTGTATCGACGGTGGTGGAATCGAGGTGATTGGGCTGCGAATGGCTTGTCACTCTAGCAGCTTCGGTTTCGTGTCTTCCCAAGTCAGTTTAATCTATGTAACGATTTTTCCAAGACTTAGCTGACCTTCGTTCTTGTTGTCGAATACCTGTCTGTAATCTTCGATACTGGAGATATGATGGTAGGGACATGGCAAAGAAGAAATATTAGATATCGGAGAAGGGAAACGGTTGTCAAATTGTAAAAGACATGCATGATTCTATGAAGTTGACCTTTATAGAGCGAAGGAGGTAGTGTATTAGAAATTCGCTCTGCGAAAACAGTGTAACATATTGCTTATGGATTGTTAAGCTTCGCTCTTCCGTCCAACCCGCAACATCCGATGCAAGATGATGAATGAAAATCTTCGTTTGACTTATTTCTGGGCTTTACGATTTCCAGGGTTGACTTGATGGATGGGTGCTCTTGATTGGTCCTTGCTCAAACGCCGCGAATTCCGCTCATCCCGCTCGTCCCGTTCCCGTTTGGACCGATATCCTCACTTTCCTTTCAACCCGCACGTCTTCCGCCCGCAACAGCTCGACATTACTTGTGCTCACTATGTCTTCGGAGGGCAATGTCGGACGCCGGAAATCTCGCCAGGCCTGCGAGCAATGTCGTCATTCGAAACGGAAATGTGACGGGAAAGAGCCATGCTATTCTTGCAGGAGATATGAACATATCTGCTCCTATTCTTCTCGTCCGCGCAGGAGAGCAAGGATACAGGGTGAGAAGAGAAGTGAGGAGCATTTATCACCGACTACATCCGTCATACAGAATGATGAAGTCCCAACAGCGGTTCCTGAAGTAGTCGAGAAGCGGTCTGCGAAGCAAATCAGTTCAGTCGCACCGGTGCCAAGCGGGAATACATTTGCGCGTCATCTCATGGCAGAGCTGAGCAATGGAGAAACCCAACCGCTCGAGTATTCTTCGTGGAATCTTGGCCTGCGACTTGATTCGGCCTACGAGACATCCATCATAGATTTGGCTGGGCTAGAAGAAGCCAGCCTTTATTCTCAAGTATACTTTGAGAAGGTGAATCCAGTCTACTCAATAGTGGACCAGGGGCGCTTCGGGGAGCAGCTGCAGGATCGATGGACTTCCTCATCCAGTCAATCTTGTGAGTTTGATGCAATTATTTGTGGAGTCATTGCGTTGGGCTCCTTGTTTTCTGGCGCGAATGCTTTTCATCGAGAGTCCCAAATCGTGGAACTGGGACAAAAATTATTGGAGAGATGGACCCCAGTGGATCGATTGTCGCGCTCTTCGCTTCCAATTGCAACCGCTAGGATACTCCGAGTGCTCTATCTCCGCATGGCTGTGGATCCTCGTGCCGCCTGGCAAGCAAGTCGCTCTTCTATCCTTGCTCTGGAGGGCCACTCCAGCGACGACACAAGAAATGAACAAGACTCCCGATGCTCAACTGGGAATGCAACTAGCTTGATGGATGAAGCTCAGATCCACCGCAAACTACATTGGATTGCTCGTCTACTCGACAGGATCCGCAATGAGTTCCATCCATCGCAGTGGGATAGAGATATTGTCACTATATCATGCCCACCTCCAACTCCATCCCCCCCTGGCATTCTGGACCACACTTCCACGCTGATCTCGCTCTACGTCGTCTCTTTACGCTTCACCAACAGCCCCGAGCATAAATCCCTCGCGGAACTTACCAAGATACTCGACGACATCGACGCACTCCCCATGTCCAGTCACGATGCACTTCAACTCCACAAGTCGAATCACGCCTTGTGCATCTATCGATTCATGCGCCTCACATCGTCAGTCATCCCAAAGCGCACTTTAGCGCGTATCCTTTGTACAGCCAAACCAGGACTAGCGGGAGCAGTTCGTCTTGCAAAAGACAGCCAGCCATGGTGAGAGAATTGCCCCATATGCTCCTGCTCGTTGTGTCTCAGAGCTAACCTCTTCACTATAGGTGGCATGTTTTGCATTTCCCGTTCCAGTTCCTATGCGTTGCGCTGTCCATGGACACCACGGAAAGTTTGGCATTGGTCGAGGACAGTATGATTGCACTCAGGATTATCCAGCAGTATTTTCCCACCAAGAGAGTGCAGAAGGTGGTGAGAATGGCGGAGTATCTTGTTCGGATGTTTCAGAGAAATAAGTTAGAAGCAGCAGAGACGCTTAGTCGAAGCACGCAAGGAATCCTGGGCAGCGAGGAATATTCAGTCAGCGCGCCGGGTGAAACGGAATCTCGAGCATCCGTTTCGCACACTTCGGCCGGGAACGGTTTTGCTGCTGCTCAAGGGGATGAAGGTAATCTTCTAACTGCACCCTGGGAAACTGATCAGATGGAGTTGGATCTATTTGATTGGGAGAAGTTCCTCGGCTCTGATTTGGCCTTTAATCTTGGGTTCTCTGATCCTTACAGTATGTCGCATACTAGAGAAATCTTATAGACTCTATAGATGAGATAATCCATCCATAGGGCTTTGGCTCACTAGCCACTTGATATGGTTAAACTTGCTATCAACATGGATGCCGCAAGATCTTTCCGTAATGTCTAATGATTTGTGCATTGGAAGCGCCTGCTCGGGTATTCTTCCTCGACTTCCAAATCCCCCAAAACCGCCGCGAAATTTCGTACGCGACATTGATGGCTGCGATAGACTCACGGTAGTAGACCCTATCTCGGAAGCGATATTCAAACTGGGTATGCTGTCCCACGACTCGCTCTCGCAAAGCCACGGCAATGGCATGGTTCCAGAGATTGGATATCAAAACGTGATCGAAGGGTAATAGACCTGATCCGCGTTCCATCAAAGGAAGTTTGCATATGATCACCAAAGATTGCAGGAAAGATCCTCGAGTCGTGAATCATAACTCATTGATGCGAAGATCGTTCTATATCGGTGTGGGGAATACTAGCGATACCGAACTAAATGATAGGTTAGCACTTTTCTACCACAATCATGCAATCAGATAGGCAGTGGACTTACTCGTCACCCGCTGTAACCACGGCTTTGCCATCTCCCTGCACGAACCCCATGATGCCACCCCCTTCGCCTCCACCCCTATGTCCTCTCCATTCACCCACAAGCCCCTTTGCTGCTGCTGCAGTGCCACCTCTTGCGTCCCACCGCCTGACAACTCCGTCATATCCGACCGATGTGAGCAGCCCTCCTGCCTGACCTGAACTGTTCACAAACTCGACCTTGACGACCGGCTGCTCGCCTTCGTCGTCCTCGTGTGCTCCTTGGATGCTTCGCCGTACTGCAAACCGATGTGCCGTGTCGAAAAGCGTGATGGAACCGTCCACATTTCCAGCCGCCATGAGCGTCAACGGAGGCTGCGAGAACGATATCGTCTCAACATTGTCCACACCAGCCGCCAGACTCGCCAGAATCTGCCCTGACTGCCCAGCCGATGCTCCCGCAGCCACTGATTTCGGTACACCAGCGAGCTTCGTGCCACCAGCCTTGCTCTTAGCCCCTGCGCCCTTCCCACTGGCTGCACCTGAAGCTTCAACTCCTAATCGTGGCAATCCCACAACTCGAATCTGCCCCTCTCGCCCTCCCACCGCAGCAAAGGCTCCATTCGGTGCGACAGCAACGCTGTACAAGCCCCCCTCAACCCTAAACCGCTCATCAACTCCTGTCAAGCCAACCACATGCTGCCCATCCGCCAGCCCCGCAGCACTGGCCTCCCCAAACACATCCCAAACATAAAAACTGCTATCCTCCGCCACCGTCGCCAGCAGCTTCCCATCCGGCGTCCACGCGCCCGCCGTCGTCGCCTCAGTATGTAGATAAAACGCCTGCACAATGGTGAGCGGGCTCGCCTTATCCGCCGCATCGATCTTATACACCCACACACTCCCGTCATTCGCGCCGAACGCGAGGGTGTTCGGGTGATCGGGGTTCGGACACGCCTCCATCCACTGTATCTCTTCGACTTCCTGCGCTTCGGCGAGGAACTTCCACCGCCGGCCCGCAGGCTCGCCCTGCCAGACGCGTAGTTTGCCGTCCAGGCCGGCGGTGGCGACGTACTGTCCTTTCGGTTTTGTGAAGACGATCGCGTTGACGCTGTCTGTGTGTCCCTCGAGCTTGAATAGGCTCTCCAGCGACGCGCGCTCCACGGGCTGGGGATTGCTCTCGTAGCTCGGGGGAAGGACGGGCCCTGGGGCGGGCGTCGCGTCGAAGATGTAGCCGCAGTCGTCGCCGCCGCCGGTCGCGATTATAGCTGGGTGCACAGGGTGCTGCGCGATGCAGAAGATGCTGTCGTTGTGGGCGTCGAAGTGGGCGGCGCTGTCGTTTTGGAGGGCGATTTCTTCGAGAGTAGTGGGTTCGGCGCCGTCGTAGTCGTCGTCGTCAGAGTCCATGGGCTCGTCTTCGTCTGAGGGGATCTCTTCGCCTGCTTCGTTGGGGTCGAGCATGATTTCTTCGTTCTCGTCCTCCTCGTCGCCGCCCTGGTGGTGGGGTTGGTGGGCGGACATTGTGGTGGATGTGCTGTGAGATTGAGGAGAATCGGAGGGGAGGTTGGCGGTAAGGAGAGATGTGTTCTGCGCGCTCTGAAGGGGGCTTTGTTGTCCTTGCTGAGCAATGCGATGGTGGTGGAAGGCGATGGTTTTCTCGTGGTGCTTAGAAATTCGAGCAACGCTCAGACAAAAATTTCGGACCCCTCGCTCGGCCATTGAAAAGTTCCGGTGCGTCATAATTCATCACGTGATGTGGATCTACTGAAGCATGAATGTATGAGTTCCGTCCTACCTTATAGTAAGTCATTGTTACACAGCTTGCTAACTGAGTGACTACTAGCATCTTATGTGTTTCGCACGTGACACTGTCTCCCCCCTTTCTTCGACGAGTATAAAACTCCCTCGCATTCCTCAACCTCTGTTCAGGACAGTACGCATTCGGGTTTGAACAGACAAAAGTACAGCATCAGAAAAATGATGGTGTCGGTGGGCGTTGGTGGCTGCAAAACTCACTATGTTAGCATTCCATGGTAGGGTTTGTGGGGTGGTGCTTAGGAATTCATTGATAATGATGAGGATGTTTAGGTGCTGATTGTGAGTGGCGCGATGGATAGAGTGATGATGGGTAGGTTCAATGAGAGAAGCTGCTTAGTATCATCATTCATGAGTGATGCCGGATGCAGTCTTGCCAATCCTACCATTCTGGGAATCCATTCATCTGTGTGTCGTCGCGAGGTATGCAAACACTTGCTCCTCCATATCGAACAGCAGTGGTCTGTCTTTACTGAGGTTTTATATCGGGAGAAAGTAGCGTTCATGTGATCTGATGCTTTCTAGTGAGTGCTCACGTGTCACCTGCGGGATGGATCATTGCCTTGTTGCCTAGATGTGTCTATTGCTCGTTTCAATGCTATTACGGAATACTATTACTGACGGTGATGTGCTACTAAGGGAAGAGTGAAAAGTATTAAGGCTCTAAACGCCGCCCAATGATGTATGCAGGATACAATATGCAAATGCGAAGGAGATTGATGGCACCCAGTCCTTAGACCCATTCTGGAAGGGAAAAGAAGAACAACGAAAGAGGATGACGCCGAGATATGCAGAAAAGGAAAGTCTCAAACGCCAATAGATGCAGCCAGAAAATGCATACCAGAGGTTCGAAAAGAAAAAGTCGGAACAGTCCCATCGATGATCCCAAACGCCTTTCAATGCAACAAGTCACTCCGCCTGCCCTATCCCTAAACACCCTCCACAGCTCAGCACCAACCGAAGTCATAATTTCGCCCGTTCCGACCTCCGGATTCCCAATCGGTCACCATCATCGGTCGCAATCCGCCTCTTCCTCTCACGCACCGGACTCTCCGCCTCCTCCACCTCAGCAACGGTAAACAACTCCGGACTCGGCTCGCGCCAGCTATGTCGGTGACCAGAAAGCGTCCTACTCGCGCGACCCCTCCGTCGCCTGTGCCCAGGCACCAGCAGCTCCTGCGCACGGCCCCTCGTCGGCTGCGACAGCGTGATGGCAGGCGTCGAGAGCAAATCCCTAGTACGCGGCGTATCTACCAAACGCGCATCGTCCAGGTCGACGATGAATGCCTCGTCATCGTCGTCGTTGTCCGGGTCTTCCTCGGGCGTTGGGTGGTACTGCTCGTGGAGGTCTGCGTGGTGACGGGCGACGTAGCGGGCCCACTTCTGCGCAACGCTGGACTTGAACTTCGTGGTCTTTGAGGCCGTGGGTTCGGGGGTGGAGATGATGCCAGCGGAGAGAGAGAGCGCGTCAAAGGGGTCGTCTTCTTCGTTGACAGGAGTCAGGAAGTGTGCGAATGGGTCATCGTCGATGTCTGGGAGGCCAGTGGACTTGGAAGGAGCGTCGGCCAGGCTGGACAGCGAGAGGTGAGTGGGTGACGGTGGCCAAGAGTAGGTCCTGGAGTTGATGAAGGACGGCATCGTGACGGGTAGAGGTCCAGGTGTCCTCTTGTTAGAGTAGTGAGGCAAGGCCTGGCGCGGTGTTTGGCGTTAACGACGGTGATGCCTCAGACCTCTTGATATCCGGCCCGCGGCCGGTCGATGGACTGGCAGTAGAATTGGGGGAGATGAGGAGCGAGCGCCAGGGACAGTAACGACGGCAGTATCTTGTAGAGGAGCGGGGGAGAGAAGAGGTAGAGGGGTCGGAGATGCACGCGCAGGTGGCTATATACGTGACATACGCATACGCACTTCGCAAGAGCCGCGTGGAATATCACTGAGGCGCAGGGGCAGGGTGTGAATCATAGACTGAGACAGAGGGGTGGTGCCTTGAGCCTAGGGATGCTTTTGCCTAGAGGAGATGGAAACGTGGAGAGGCAAACAGAATGAAATGCAACAACCACCACCTACAATGCTGCCTCTGATCTCAAGAACGATTCGTGGGGCGGATCTTGATAGGACTATATAGATGCATGATCGCGAGAGCTGCTCAGCTGGGAACCCGGTGCGCCCTGCAGTGCAGCACACCCACAGTAGCGGAAGCATGCGGGAAGCCTAGGCGTGCAGGGTGTCTGAAAGAAGCAATACAAGGCGTACATGACTTGCGAGTGTGGGCGACGGCGGCGACGCGTGATGCTCGTTGATGGTGTGCTGAGAAAGACGCCGAGCGGTCATCTGCGTCGAGGGCAACACCTCGCCGGGGCCTTGACCTGGCCGCATGAGGAGCTGCTCATGGGGCAAGCAGCCGCGTCGCACAGCAAGCAGGACATGCAGGATTGACGCAGGGCGCCGGCCGATCTGTATGCGCGAGAAGGGCGTGAATTGGCCAAAGAGGTCATCGAGGGACTTCTTCGGGCCTGTCAGGCGCCTGTTTGCGGAGGCGAGGCAACACAAACCTCCCTCGGAGTTCCTACACCATCTCTATTCTAATTTCTTAGATGGACCGCTTCGCCTCCCAATTCTCTGTTTAGTCAAGCCAACCCACCCACCCCTTATCGGCTTTCTCGCGTCCCAGGCCATGGCGGAGCTGACTGATGGCGAATCCATGTTTCCATCCAGCCCTGACGGCGATGACATTGCTGATGCGTGAACGCCAGTTCGGCCTAAGCGATCACTGGCAGCACACTCAGCCCTACCATCCAATACACCCATATGCTTTAGGCATTCTTGGACACTCATGACAGCTTCTGAGGAAGCAACGCCTCCATTCCGAAGAGTGCCAGATAGGTGACGACTTCGAAGCCACATGCCCAATCCCCCACCTCTCCGCATTACGCACGCCTCATCGGTGTGTGCCGGCCAGCCAGAACTCCATCGAGGTTTCACTCGGTATCGTCTCCGACCGCCGCAAAGCTTCCATGATCTGATTTCTGACGCCTTTGCTCAGATATCGGCGTGGCTTGGGTGTCAGCGGCCACCGCGCCTGATGCTCAATATCGGTGAAGCTTATATCCAATCCTGTTTCCGCAACAAGCAGCACATCTAGACTCTCGGAATCACTTCCTCTATTTCTCGTCGTCAACGGCGGTTGTCTGGTTAAGAAGCTGTCACTAGCGGGTGCTAGCGATTTAGCAGAGCTCTCATCCCCGCCAACCATCTTTCCACCTCTTTCGCAGATTCATCTCCGTTATCTCACTCTTCTTTATCGCGCATGATCTGCTCCACCCTCTTCTAGTCTTACATTCCTCGCTTGTCCAATCACATCACTCATACCATTTCCATTTCTCGCTCAACCTATCACACTCACCATGCACACCATCACGCATTGCAGCACGCTGCAGGGCGATCCACCCTGCAGCTCCTCCTCTCCCCTTCAGCTGCCCCCTCCCCAATACCTCGGCAATCCCGCCTCGCGCGCGCACTCCAATCGGAGAGGCCTGCCGATGGCTAGCTGCGATCTCGCATCGCCCATAGTGGAGACTGGCGACATGTCGCCGGCTATGTGAACCGAGCAAAAGGAATCATGACTTCACCATGGCTGGCTGAAAGGTGCCACTCTGCCATCGATCTTCCCCATGCGGGGTTATTATATCTGATCTTCAAGGCCGCTGGACGCTTGATAGAGTAATGTTGTAACAAAAGAGGGTCCCCTAGGCGCATCTAAAGTCGGAAAGGGAAACGCTCGCGTTGCTAGAAGGAAGAGTAGATACGAAGGATTCTATACGATGATTCAGTAAGTCCGTTGAGAAACCTAACGAGAAAAAGACCACTATCATGTCTGGTCTCGAGACTGCAGTAGCCCATATAATAGATCCAGGACTTCGTTGTTGCACTAAGTAAACAGCACAAGGGGCCACGGAAGAGTGTCATAGAATACCTCGGGTCATCGTAAGCTCTTTCCCATGATTCACAACCATATTTAGCTCTCTACTTCTTTCAATCGTACAAATCTACACGTGTGTATGATTGTGGGTGTTTGATTGTCGGGTTTATTTTCTACATACATACAGTCGTCGTCCAATCCATCTCAGTTCATCCCAGTCCCGTCATGCCTATGCCATACCATGCCATGCTATACAAGTGTGCAGTCTGGAGTATTCACCCAGGTCCCAAAACGCCGACACCGACAAAAGCCGAAGTGTACTTCATCCATCTCCATCATACAACGCTCACGATCAACTCTCATCAAAACAATCCATTTCCACTCGTCTCCTTCACGAGTCGCTGTCGCTCAAGCTGTCCCTACGACCCCGTACTCCGCCACGGCGGTATCCGTCCATTACGTCCCTGCCCTTCCTCGGACTTTCCCTCCCCTGTCTCTCACTCCGTCCACCAACTTGGCTCACGCTCTCGCTCACGCCTACACTCCCAGCGCTGAGGCCGGGGATGTAGCAAGGATAGCTCTTGGTGCCCGTATCTTGAGTGCCGTCGCTGAAGATATCAGACGCAGCCGGTGACTGGCGCGACGACCGATGTTGCTTGCGCGGCGACGAATGACGCGAGTGCGATGCAGGGCGGGCTTCACGATCGCGCGGCTGAGATTGAGCTGCCGCGTGCGGGCGGTAGGACGAGTAATACGAGTTGTCAGCCTCCGATGGTGCGGAAGGCGCGGTGTAGGCCCCTGTGTAAACAGTGTTGGTGTCGTCGCCGGAGATGAAAGAGTAGGCAGCTGACGGGGCGGCGCGGCGAGCGGCGCGGAGAGCGTCAGGGTGTGGGACAGAGGCAGGCGCGCCCACAGGTCGAGAGGCAGAAGATCCAGCGGGTTCGGCGAGGACAACGGCAGCGGCCATCTCGGGTTGCTTGGTAGCCTTAGGAGTCTTGCTCTTCTTGCTCGCTTTCTCGGCTTCCTTGCGTGCTTTTTCTTCAGCGGCGTGGGCTTTCTTCTCGGAGCGTTTGGCTTCTTTGGCGCGTTTATCTTGGGCTTTCTTGTCGGTTTTCTTGGGCTGCGTCAGAGGTTGTGTCGAGATGTCGGAGCTGTTGGAGTAGTCGTGGTAGGTGCCGTCATAGGCGCGGTTCAGCCCGCCCACTCGAGCGGCTTTCTCGTGGCGATACTGACGCAGCTCGGGGTCCTTGTGCTTGGAGCTGCTCTCGTTGCGTTGCTTGCGGCCGTTGCCGCCACGGATGCCGAACCCATGACGCTGGCCAGCTTCCGCTTCCCGCATCTCGTTCGGGTCTGCCGATGTAGCGGTCTCGTCCGTGTAGCCATCGCTGACCGTCTCGGTGTTGCCGTAGCTGCCCCCGTGAACTACGCTACCGCCGCCGAGTCTCGTGCTCTTGGTTGCGTTGGATAGTGTCTTTCCGTCTGGTCCCTTGCGTCGTAGCACGGTGGATTTGTAGTCGTCCCAGTCGTCTTTCTTCCACTTGAAGCCGCCGTTCTTGGCCCAGAAGAAGAACCAGATGCTGCCGAGGACCATGCCGACGCCGATGAGGGCGAAGAGGACTTGGAAGCCGACATTGTTGATCTCGTTGGCTGGCTTGACACCTGCACCGAAGTCGCCAGTTTGGGCTCGCTTGGAGAGGTGGTGGTGGAGATCATGGATGGCGATGGGTGAGAGTTCGGATGGATTGCGTGGGTCTAGGTCGGTTGTCGATGTGGGTGAGGAGATGAGGCTGCGAGGGAGTAGAGAGATGAGGGATGCTGGGAGGGGCGCCATGGTGTGTTTCTCGTGGAGCGATTGTTGGGGGAATTTGGTTTGCCCGAAGGCTTGAGCCTAGGCTCAGGTGGTGGAATGTGGTTTGCAGTCGGTCGTGGAGTCGGAATGAAGGCCGGCCTTGAAGTTTCGAGAAGGCGGTGCTGACGATGCGAAGGATGGAACTAAATTTTAGTCAGACGTGCAATGCAGTACGAATGTTGAGTGTAAAAGAAAAGGTGGTTTAGCCTTGTGGCGGTACTGATATGCGTGGTGGTTGGGGGGTTTGGGAGCGAAATGGAGGTGGTTGAACGGAGGAGGCTGGGGATGACGAAACTGAAACAACAAACGCCGCTGGCCGGGCAACAAAAATGATTTTCATCGCCACAACCACAACCGCATCTACCACATCCTATGCATACAAATGGAATCAAAATCCAATCTAAATCGAATAAATACACAGCTTTGAATTGTAACTTCTGATATCGCAGCGCCCGCATCTAAACTTGCCGCGTGCTGTCGTCTCTCTTGCAAGCGCTTCCAAGAATACACTCTCAATGGATACCTCAGAACCAAGTCCTAGTCCAGTTGCACAGTCTGCTTCATATCAGCCACTGGCCGATGCAGAGATTGAGTTCTCGTCAAGTGCTATTTGCTCTGCGGCGCATTTCGAGTAAAGGACATACCGGCTGGCATCGTGCCCAAGCCCGCAGCTTGACAGCAAACAGATACAGGTATGGACATTGGCAACGAAGTAGTACCCAAGGCGTATGCTTCTCCCCATTGCCTTCTACTGTGGACAATTCCTTCACTTAGTTCTAGGCCCATACCTGGAGGCGATGCGCGACGAGATGCACGAACAAGCATGATATTACAACCGTTAACAAGTGCTTGTGGTTTCTAGTAACTAATAGCAAGAGGTTTATGTAGATTGAATAACTGAACCAGCAATCCCGCAGCCAGACACGAGGCCTGGGCAGGAATTAGTAACTGCAAGGGTAAGTAAAGTCCACCGAGCTCGCAGAGAGCTTTATGAGAATTATTACCTCTACCTTTACAGAACTTAACCATGCCCTTTCGACTCTTCGATGACAAATATCCAATAACTACTTCAGTTCCGTTTCGGACAGAATACGTTAAATCCGAAGCATTTGTGGCTTACATCATTTACTAATCTTGATTACTTTCTAGCGCAAGACATGTCAGAGTCATAGGGAAAATTACTTGCCAATTTTGATAAAGACAAGCGCCTATCTTGTGAAAGGGAGAACTTTATGCCGCCATCGTGTGTCTTCTGCCAATTCAGTCAAATCTAGCAAAACGTCGCCCAACACCTTGTGAAGACACTCATAGACAGTAGTATGCATACGTATACATGCACCCTACTTTAGAGAAGAATAGAGATGACGAAGTCGTGCCGATCACTACGGTTTCTCATAATACGGCAACTAAAAAGGCACCGGTTATTCCTTTATCGTATACTCTAAATCCCCTACGCAAGCGGATTGTTCCGAGCTTGACAGGAGGTAATACCACCATAAGCTTATGCCGATCATCTTGGCATTTATTTAGAGTCCTATCATATACTCGAGGTCCCTTGCACAAGCGAATTTCTCTACGCTTGGTAATACCGTATATGACACAGCGCAGGCTTGCATACTAATCAGCGATTGAATCTCTTGGTATGTGTTCTATCCTCGTACCCTTGTATATGTTCATATGAGAATCATGCTGCAAGTTGAAAGTACCAAAGTACCTTCCATTCATCCATTAGAGCTTTCGGTTAGATTTGCTTTTGTCTTTCCATTTCGATTTCTAGATTTCTAAAATCATATGATCACCCAAAATGACAGAAGGAATAGCCACTCCAATGACTGTGTCAAACATCGACCTAGCTTCTGATCTCAAGAGAAGCGAAGCAGACATATCGAACCCTAGTTTCAGAGACCTGAAGACCCCCGACGTGGAGAAAGAAGACCTTGATCTCGACGAAGATATAGAACGTCAGCGTCAGCAGGCCCCTGACAACTCGATCGAACAATCAGGAGCAATTCCTGGATCTCAGTACAACAAGTGGCAATGGACTCTGGTAATCGGTAGCCTTTACGCTACGGCATTTCTCTACGGCCTCGACACGACTATCGTTGCAGATATCCAAGCGCCGATTGTTGAGACGTTTGGAGAAGTGGACAAACTCGGCTGGCTTGGTATCGGATTCCCTCTTGGAGGGGCGGCTACGATCTTTACCCTGTGAGTGTTTTGAGCGTTCTTCGGAATAGGATACCCCGTGTCAGCTATTGAAGGGAACTAATGGTAGTGATCTCCCAGGAGTCGAGCTTTCAGTCTTTTTGACAATAAGTGGTACGTTGAAAGAAAAGAAAGCTAAAGGTCGCTGTGATTGACTGACATTGTGTAGGTTGTATCTCGGAAGCGTGACTATGTTTGAAGCAGGTAGCGCGCTTTGTGGTGGTGCACCGGTATGATTTTACTGAACTCGTTCTGATCAACTCCATTAGCTTCGTCTTCACGTACTGATACATGATCTAGTCAATGAACGCACTCATCGTAGGCCGTGTTTGGACCGGCGTTGGTGGAGCTGGTAGCTATCTTGGGTATGATGAGATGCTCCTCGCCATTCCTCACATGTTGCTGACTGCCCTGCAGAGTTTTGACCCTTGTCACCGTTAATACCCCAATTGAGAAACGACCTATCTACGTTAGTGGAATTGGAGCTTTCTGGGGCTTCGGAACCATCATGGGTCCTGTCATTGGAGGCCTCTTTTCGGACAGCGGGGCTACTTGGAGATGGGTAAGATACTCCCTTTCTAGCTCCTCATACCTACTAACCAATTTCAGTCTTTTTACATCAACCTCGTTCTGTTCGCCATCTTCCTTCCTGCTCTTTTAATTCTCGACTCATACCAGCCTCGACCCGACATTTCCTTCCGTACCAAGTTTAGACAGATGGACTGGCTGGGGTCCCTTCTCAATGCCGCATCTTGGACCTCCTTCGTCCTCCTCTTTACCTTTGGCGGTATAACCTGGGCGTGGGACGACGGTCGTACTATTGCACTCTTCGTGCTCTGTCCACTGATCATTCTTGCCTTCGTCATCACGCAATACTTCTCAGTCCTCACAACACCTGCCGCCCGAATCTTTCCCGCCGACTTCCTCCGCTCCCGAACGCTCATACTGCTCTACATAGGCATAACATGCTGCATGACTTGCATGCTCATCCCCATGTACTACATCCCAATCTTCTTCGCCTTCGCCCGTGGCGACTCCGGCACCGACTCTGCCGTACGGCTCCTGCCCTTGCTCATCTTCACAATCTTCTTCATTGTTCTGAATGGCGCGCTGCTGCCAAAGGTTGGCTATTACATGCCGTTCTACCTCATCTCATCTATATTCGCGATCATCGGCGGCGCGTTGATGTACACTACTGTCGATGCTGGCACTCCAAATGGCAGAATATACGGATACAGCGTGTTGTTGGCTGTTGGTGGTGGTTTGGCAGCCCAGGGCACGTACTCGATTGCTGCGGCGATAGTCGAGCCGCATCGTGTTGCAGATTCTATTGGCTATATCAATACGGCGCAGATTGGGGGCACTACGCTCGCGCTGACTATCACATCTTCTGTTTTCCAGAATGTGGGATTCCGCCGTGTGAGTGCTGCGCTGCAAGGCATGGATTTCACGCACGCAGATATCAGGGCTGCCTTGGCCGGGGCGAGGAGCGCTGTGTTTGAGCGCGCAGATGCGAGAGTGAAGAAGATTGTCGTTGACGGAATCGTTGACGCTATTGCAGATGGCTATATCCTGGTCATCGTGGCGGGTGCGGTGGGATTGGTGACTGCACTTTGTATGAAAAGGGAGAAGCTTTTCTTGACCATTACCGCGGCTTGATCAAGGCAGAAGATTGCCGAAATCGAAGACGGTCGGTAGAAAATGTGAGGAGGATCTAAAAGGAAGTGAATGGTATTGGGGTGTATGCTAGCGTCCGGATATACCAAAAAGCCGCCTAGGCGATACTAAGTTGGCTTTCAATCGCGGGAATCTTACGGAACGAAAAAACTGTGAGTCGCCCTGTGGAAGTAGCCTAGACGGCCGTTGCATCTTGACCTTCCCCTGACGCCCGACGCTTTGTCCTGCACGTTCGAGGCTATGGTAGAGTTGAACCTGGGGTTCCGAGCACTCTTATCCACTGTGATAGAAAGATAGTCAATATTTGACACCACCTTTTCACTAGCATCATGCGAATCCAGCATGCGAGGCGCATGCAGTATGTCCTAATCTCCTAAGACTGGGTTTAATCTTGCTGCCAGACAGAGCTTCCAGCGCTTAAGTACGCGAGGCTAAGGCCTTGCTCTTAGCACGAGGGAAAAGGCCCTTATAAACGGCGTTACAAACGTCCATTTTCGGAGGGGTAGAAACCAGCATTTGACTGTAAGTATCGCCTTCCTCTCTTGTTCAACGTATTGACAAGGAGGCATACCCGACGATTTGATAAAAAGGTAGGAAAGGAATATAGGTGAACATGAATGAACCGAGAGCAAGCCTTCTAAGGATGGTCTCGTACTTATGGTGACTAGACATTGTTTGAAATTTGGGCTCCATGTCAGTCTTTCCTTTAGGTATTATTCAGTTGATTTTTGATAACATGAGGGAAACTCGTCAACTGATTCGGGGCATACTCCGTCACAAGTGTAATCTCAAGGTAATGACTTATTCTAACTGAAAGCATGAGGTCGCTTCAAAAACCAACCAAGAAATACGGAATGAAAGTTTGTACTACGAGAGTGTCAGATTCCGTCTCGTCTACAACATTTCTTCGTTTTCATTCGCAGCAATGTACTCTTTGCGAGGGTCTTCGGACCTATGTCCGACATTTTGCATGACTGCTTGCTAGAGCTGGATACGTTATATACTTGCTAATGTAGCAGTTTCGAAGAACTCCTTCTTTCATCACTCTTCCTACTATACCGCCATAACTTCCTTGGGGTTTGTCTTACCTCACTGTACGACGTTTTCTTTACAGAAGGTGGGATGGATTTGGAAAGTAACGTGACTTCGGTCCCTCTCGGCCCGACCCGCCGTCTCCACCACGACCTCACCATGGATCTCACTTCCTCGATGTCGCTTCAACCCTCTCTAGATGGCTGCGCTTCAATCGCATTTGAAGGCTATGTCTTGTCGCCCTTCCCAAGTGGTTCATTGATCTTCCCGGCGATATCTATTAATTGCGTCTCTCCACACGACCAATCCACATTACACCTTCACGACCCACGCATAACCTTCATCAGTTACGTGTCGCTTAGAGTTGATCAGCCGACCGCTTGACAACTCACTCGCCGTCAACGCAAGCCTACCAGCGCCTGACAATAGACTGTATCTTCCTCTTACGACGTCATCTACGACCTTCACCAGTTCATTCACGATTACAACATTCCTTCTTCAGTTCTTTTCCCGACGCTTATACTCCTCAACCAACACTATAATCTTGCGATTCGTCCCCATCCTTCAGTTCGGATCATTTTCCTGCCACATTTCTCCTAGATTACGTCAAGGCTTTCGGTGCCTCTATCCGGGCTTGATCATGTCGCACCTCGGGGTGGGGAAGCGGCCATACAGTGACGAGCCCGTCACCGCGGAAGTGTCTCCAGAGACGTTGATCGTCTCTGCAACATTTCTCCCTTCACCGGAGTCTCAGCGCGGCGACCAGTACCTAGATGCCCCGGAATCCAAGCGCCACAAAGGTGAATCCAACAACCCGGCGACTCCCTCCTCAAGCGGTACAGATATCTATGGAAACCTCCTAGATGTTCCGAGTTCCCCCCTAAGTTCGGTGGCTAGCGATCTTAGCGACTGGCCTGAAGCTATTGAGGAACAGAGGGTCAGATCTCTTGTTGCCAAAACGCGCAAGCCTCTAGCATCGATACGTGTTACGGCACGGCAGGCTCAGAAGCAAACCAGGTTACCGCAGACGCCAAAACCAACGAAAGTGCAGCAGCCTCGTAAAGTAGTCAAGGCGCCCCAGAATCCCATATCAGTCAAGGCATCTTCCACTCCGAGGTCTACCAAACCACCTCGGACTCCGAAGCCACCCAAGGCACCGAGGACTCCAAAATCTGCCAAGCAACTGCCAACTCCAATCTCAGGGACAAGACATTCGGGAAGAGTAAGTGCCATCGCAGCATCCTCAGCGATCACGAACCTTTACGCTCGCTATCCAGTAGAGGATAACCATGCTTCGTCTCCCAGTGGAGCGCCAGTGGCCTACACAGCCGAGGCCAACTTCGCAGAGAGACCCACCACTCCACCTCTCCAGGATTCTCAGGTGTTGGGCGTAGGCAACCGTAGGGCCTCTCTCAAGGAAGCGCCTATGAGGCCTCCCGTCTCTCCCATCACACCTGCTGCAACTCAACACCCAACAGTCAGCGACGAGGCTTCTCGATCACGTTTTGTAATTCCTGACTTCAATCTCCCTCCGCCTTGGGGTCCGACTACAGACCAGACCCCAAACGCTGTTGAAACACAAGTCGATAGCTCGGAACTTACAGATGGATCTAGCCCCCAGTCGTTGGTGCATTCTGAAGACTTTGTGGCCACTGAAAAAGAATTATATCTTTGGGATATTGCAAAACAGATCTCGAATACTCGCCCGTCTGGATCCGGACCGAAGTCTGCTCCCTCGAATCCTCCTCAGGTTTGGGCCGACGGCAGGCAAGCTCTCTGCGAGACGTTGCCATACTACAGGGCGTACCAGGGTGGCGGCTATTGCACCGATGGGCTTGCGCGTGCATTCATGTTTGACTCGAACAGCCACCCCCGGGACTACATGGGTAAGAATGTCGTCATCTCCCGTGCTGGGGGTGGAAAGTCCAAAGACGAAACATCTGGCCAAATGGTCGTGAAAAGCGACCAGAAAGAGACCTCTCAAGTGCTAGATGTCCTAAACAACATTGCACAGCGCAACCCCGTGGTTATCATTGTGGGAGAGAACAACCCGACCTGCCCTTCCCAGCCTCCCCATGCTTACTGTGTGATGGATTGGTTCAAGCCCACACATGTCTGGTGGGAGAAAACGCAAGGTTATAAGATGATCCGGTACCGGTTTGAGAAACTGAGACCTTATAAGAACTGTTGGTGGGTGCCTTCAAATTGGCCGGAGCCGATTGGTCTCGGCGATCTTGAGCCACCAGTAGCGAAACCATGCAATGCTTGCAGTCATGAGAGCCTGCAAGTCTACATCAATGGCTGGATGTGTCTGCACCCAACTTGCTTGAAGTTTTGGAAACTCGCAGATGGATCGGAACCAAGAGAGGATGGCTTGCTGTACGATCCGCGGTTTCTCACAGCTCATACTCCGTGGCCTCACTGCAGCGAACCATCCCCAATCCGCCCCGAGCTGTTGACCGTCAGCGCACTCCCAATTCAAGGGCAGAACCTATCTCTCGAGGCCTGGAAAGGCTTCGCCTGCCCCAAGTGCGGACGTTGTAATTCCCGAGAGGCTTGGGAGGGATGGGAATGCGCTGCTAATGGTTGCGGCTTCTCGTACGGGCTGGAGCACACACTCGTCCCTGCTACCTCTCTGCGCGATCCATACTTCCCGCTAGGAACCGGATATGCCTTCTCCAGGGATCTCATCGGTAAGGGCTCTCCCGTCAAGCTTCGCGTAGAGTTTGCGCACAACTACCGGATTAATTACTTCGATATCCCCGGCATCGACGGCTTTATCGCACACCTCATCGCCAACAAGACCATCAACGAGGAGCCCAATGGTCCCAATGATATGTTCGAAGACCTCCAGCTCAACGACATCAAGTTGCGCCGTAGCCCTTTGCCGAAAGGCCAGCTCAAGGGCCCGTCGCTCACTAACCACTTCGTCGTCAATTACGGTATGCCCTACAAGTTCGTCGCTGGGCCCCAAAGCCACCCATTTGAAACGGCCACCCGCGCCATCAAGACCACTCGTTCTCGCCTCAACTGGGCCGGTCGCCTCGTCGCCCCAGACATGCCGAATGAATTTAACGAAGTCCTCGCCCTCGGGTACTTCGAAGAACAAACCATAAACTACCACGACGACGGCGAGTTCGGCCTCGGTCCCACCATCGCGACGCTATCTCTAGGCTGCACCGCAAAGATGAAGATCCGCATGAAGGCGAACCCCTACCACGGCATCACAAAGACAAAAAAGACAGAGGACAGTAGTTACTTCGCGACCACACCCCTCCCCGGTTGCCAGAAATATGAGGCTCGCAAAGCCATCCACGACACCCTTACGGCCCTCAAGATCACAGATCCCGCCGCCTACAAGGCTAGGCTGAAGAAGCTACCAAAGGAGCTGGGCCTGACGTCCACGGGCCACGCGCGCGACGCGCTCGAAATGAAGCTCGGCCACGGCGACATTGTCATCATGCATGGCACCGGCATCCAAGAGTACTACGAGCACCGCGTCGAGCCGATGGGGAAGCTACGTTTTGCGCTTACGTGTAGGTATATTGACCCGGAAAGTCTGAAGCCAGCGGATCGACCTGCGTATGCTGTGCTGCCGGATGATGGGGTTTATGATGGGAGTCTACTGCCTCAAGCCGACTAGTTGGTTTTAGTTTGCGGCTTACGGGTTTACAATGCAGCTACCACGAGCTTTGCGATGTTCACTCCTTGGGAGTTTTGAGAAGGGTTGGAGTTCTTTGAATTTTGTCTTCATGGCGATGGGTATACCAAGAGGACTCCACATCATCGCTGCCAGCTCAGGTAGAGGATTTGAGATCTCTACATTTTCGTTCTCGGCCCAAGTAAAGGACTGGAGATCTCCTGGGTAATAGCTAGACCAGGGTATGCACACTATACATTACACAATCCCCTTCCTTGCGCTCGTGAGGACTGAAGATCTCTCCTGAATAAGCAGGCAGAACATACACACTATACATTACAAAACCCTCCCTTGCGCTTGTGAGGACTAGAGATGTCATCTCCTGCAAAGCAGGTAGTCCGAAACTGCCACTTTACACAATATATACATCACACTCCTCCTCGCGTTCGCTCGTCCACAACCTCGCCCGAAAACTTACAAGCCCCATGTTACCTTCGATACTCTCCTCTCCCGAACACTTACTATCCATCTCTACAAGAACTCACACAAACCCTCCTTATCCTCCTTCCTACCTCTCCCCATACCCTCAACTACACCATCCGCGCTCCCTCACAACCTCCCTTACAACAAACCCCCCCATACGCGCTCACTCGCCGCAACCGACCCCTCGCAAACCCACGCCTGGTATACTGCGTACCCATCTCGTGCGTATCTATCGCGGCCTCTGGCTCTCGGTGATTCAACTACTACTAACATATGATACGGATTCCCGTCCCCCAGCTCCGGGTTCTGCGAGTTTCGACTCGGCATCTTCCTCCCCTCGTATACGGTTTTGATGATGTGTTGCGCGGCCTCGGTCCGGACTGCTACGCCGACGTGAGGTACACGAGGAATCGGGCGCCCACTCACGGAGGGTGAAGGCTGGGGAGGTAGAGGAGAGGGGATAGGGGAGTAATGGGAGTAATGCACGTAATGCACGTAATGGGAGTAATGGACGTAATGCATGTATTAGGAGTACTGGATGTAATAAAAGTAATAGGAGTAAGACTTACGGGAGCGATGTGTGAAATATGCGTGACATAGTCGACCCAATAAAGCACTCAAACATAGTCACCCATAACACCCACAGTGAAAGCAGTTATCAGCGAAAAGACGATTGGTTTCGATTCTACTCCCACTGATCTGTCTAGCACTAAATTAACGATTAAATAATTAGTCATCATTCTCCCCATATCCCTTCCTTCTCCCCTCCTCTCCTCTTCTGTTCCTTCGGTTCTTAGCTCATCAAAATGTGTACGTAGTAAAGCCGGCACGCTTCCCAATGCCCTTGGGTGCCAACGATCGAAATGGAAAATGCAACCCAGCACCAGTAACCCAGCGAACCCGCACCAAGCTCTGGCGGTGCGACAATAGCAAACGAGAGTTTCTCGCGAATAACAAAGGCTCCATGCTGATTCAAAACGCTTGCAAGAACCTCCATGAGGACTGGCTGACAAAGGAGATGTGGTATATGGATGTGACGAACGGGGCAACGAAGCCTTTTAAAGCTCAGTTGCATCAGTAACGGGGTGATCAATCTGCGACCAATGTGAATCGTGTCATAGAAGCTTCGGTTCGGGTGAGGTCGAATCGGTGGATCTTAGGATCATTTGTGATTAAGTGCGAGACGCAAGGAAATAGAGTGATGTCGTTATGTCAGAACCCCCGAGTTATCGAGGGGACTCGGGGATTCGGATTCCTTCTCCTCGACGACCGGCCCGCCCATGCCGATGCTGTCTCTCTTCTTCTTGTCTTCCTCCTTCTTCTTCGCTTTACTCGCGGCAGCCGCTGCTGCGGTGCCAGAAGTGCCGTTGACGCCGTTTGCTGGGTTCGTGGCAGAGTTCGGGCTGAGGTTCGAGCCAGCTTTAGCCTTTTTGGACGTGTTGATGGAGAAGCTGGAGGTGAGTTTCGAGGTGCTCTTCGAGTTGTCGGATTGCGCAGCGAAGTCTTTCCATTTACGCCAGCCGTCGAAGTCGATCAGAGCTTGCATGCAGCCCCATTCTTTAACTTTGCGTTCGAGCCAGACGAAGTTGACGGGCTGTGAACCTAGTTAGCGCGGTCCACTCATTAGGCGTCTGGTCGGACATACCTTTGTCAAGAAGTCATTACACCCAGCCGCCAAAGCTTCATGTCTGTCACTCTGCAACGAACTTGCCGTGAGCGCCACGATGATGACCGGACTCTTGAACAGCAGCCCATCGGCTAGCTTGTCTTCTGCAGGAATCTCCTTCTCTTCTGCAAGCTTCGGAGCCACGTGATTTCCACTGCTGAAAACACCAATGCTGTTTACCCGCTCCAATCTCCTAATTTCTTTCGTTGCTTCCAGCCCGTTCATGATGGGTAATTGAATATCCATCAGAACAAGATGAAAGCCTCCAGATCTCCATTTCGTTACGGCTTCCCGCCCGTTCATGGCACGCTGCCACCGGACCTTCAGTCGCTCCATAAAGGCCCCAAGAACTCGCAAATTGATTATGTTATCTTCCACGATCAGAACGTTTATAGGAGGCACGGAGCCATCGAGTAGACCTGAAGGTAGTGAGGGGGTGTCGAGCCCGGTTCCTTTCTTCTTGCGGTTCTTAGGTCGAGGCGAGGAAACGCGAGGTGTTGGGGGCGACGACTCTTGCTTTATCAAAGGAGCCCCCTCGGCAGCTGGAGGAGTTGGTATGGGAACAATAGCGTGTGCAGGGTGTTTAGCTTCTGAAGCGGTGGAGTCATGACGAGGACGGCTGTTGTTGGTGCGTGTGGATGAGTTTAGAGAGGCTGTTGAGTTTCCCATTGTTGTTGGAGAGGCGGTATTTTGTCGAGGGTACTTTGGTCGTAGCGAGTGATGGCCACGACGGGTGCCTCCTGGCGATGGCAGTGGGGGCAGCTGACCAGTGTTGAGAACGGCGATGGAGTGTTGCTGCGGCACATGTGACATTGAAGCTCGACTGTCGTGAGAGGCGCTCGTCATCGCGGCTGGCGAAGGGTTAACTACAGGCATCGGCGGGAAGTATTCTGCAGCATTCTCAATAGGGTTGGACTGGTCATAGTAGTAGGGAACGCCTTGTTGTATCGCTCGTGGGGACGGGCGAGGTGTCCGTTTGTGAGGGACGTCTATGATAAGAGCCTCGTTGACAGTCTGGCCACCCGGATAGTAGGCATCGATGGTGCGGCACATCTCCTCGTCAGGCCCCAGCACGCGATCTCCCGCCTTCTGGTTTCCATCTCGCGGGAATATACGCAGAGTAACGTCGGGGGCGTCAAAATTCCTCCCCAGCGAATTTGCATACTTCTTCAGTATCATCTCCCGCACATCGTCAACCAAATCATCCTCCCGGACTTGCACGAGTGTAGCCGACGCGTGGGCCCGTTTGACCCAGATCTTCCGGTGAAGCATGCCTGCGGTGAATGTAGAGTTTCCAGCGGCGAAGTAGTCCTGGGAAGCGGGTCCAAGGGCAATGCTAGCAGATTCGGGCTGGTGGTCGGAATCAAGGAGAGTCTTAATTATGCGAGCATTTGAGGTTGTGACTAGTGATTGTCGGCGGACGATGGCAGGCGCTTCTAGTTGATTCGGTTTTGTGCCTTTGGGGGCGCGACTGCGGAGGGGAGTCGCGACGTCGGAGCCGTGAAAATTTGTGTCTTCGAGTTGGGATTGAGGTGTTTTCAAGCTCGCGGATTTGGCGGGAATGGGTATTGGCGTAGGTTCCTCGAGGGTCACAGCCGGCAGGCCCGGTGCTACTGGGGGCTGCGCGTCTTCTGCAGGTGGTTCTTCGGCGATGGAATCTGCGAGCGTCGGGCGATCCTTTGACTTGAGGCTCTCGGTTCCGCGGCTAAGGTTTGAAGCTGGTGATGACTGGCTCCTAGCTGACAGCGAGCCAGAGTGATCGAGGTTATGGAGGTCGTCGTCGTGATCGGCAGTGTTGGTGGAGACGTCTGGCAGCTTCAGCGAGGAAGGGCGGTTTGGCGGATGTAGCGCCGGTGGTTCGCCGCTAGACGCGGTCGATTTCAGCGAGGCCAACGTCTTGCTGGAGTTGGAGGAGCCCCTTCTCAGCAGCGTGGTGAGGCGTGTCTTCAGGTCGCCCATCCCTCTGGCACCGCGGACCCCTCGTTGCAGGCGAAGCTGGCCGACGGGGCTGCGACGTTCAGGTGGGCGTGGTGGTGGGCAAGGTGTGGCGCATGCTAGTCATTCCTCGATCCGGCGCGTGGTCGAGAACGGGTGGGCGTGAGGCGGTACGGTAGTAGGCAATAAAAGGAGTGGTGAAGGAGTGATGAAGGAGTGGATAGAAGAGACACAGATCATGGGACGGAGAAGCAGCACCGTCTGGGCTTGGACGAGATGCGGAGATGTGGGTTGCTTTGGGCGTCGCTGGAAGCCGTGAAGCTTGTTCGCAATGCCAATCGCGATCGATGAGTTTCGCTTCACCACCATGGCTGCTGGATGCACCCCTGCCAGGAAATTGCCACAGCGATGCCCCCCAGGCCGCACGCGTCAGCTCTACAGCTATCAACACCGGCGCGCCCTGTTTCAACGCCGCCTGCGACCGCCTAAAGACGGCCCTCCTACCCGCTGTTCGCGGCCAAACGTTGTAGGAAACAGCTGATGGTCGCAGTAACTGTCCAGCATTCCCCAGCATCGAAGGACAGCTCACAGTCAGAAAGGAGGCGGGCTCCATGGCTCCATGGCCAACGGCCGGGGAGGTCTGATAGCCGGCCAGCATGGCACTCGCCACAGCCAGGCCGCTCCGGGCCGTTTCGCTGCTCATCTCTCGTGCCGCTTCCAAGTTTTATGCTGCACTCTGCTCACTGCTTGCACAGTTCCCCCAGCGCGTGCTAAGTGCGGCCACAACGGCGTGGCTGGAGCTCCACAAACGTCTAATTTACCGACCGCTGGCTAAATATACCGCGCTAAATCTCCACATTGACGTCCCGCGCCGCACCTCGGGTTGTTAAAAGTCATGTCCATTTCTCTCCTAAAAACCTGCTATGCACCACCCGTGATACATTCTTACTAAGAAAAGGGATATCGTTGCGTTTAGGAGCCCTTGACGCGCTATCTCTAGAGTAGCTGAGCCATCAGTAACCCGTCTTAACTATTAGCTAGGCCACAGCTACAATTGTAGAACACGAGCGATTTCGACTCTTAGAAGTTATAAGACCCACGGCCAGTTAAAGGACTGCAAAAGAAGACCAACGTAAAATCTGTCCGCTTGATTACCGGGTCAAAAATTTACTCAAGCCTGCTAAAAAACTCGAAAACTTGGAACTCTACCATCAAAACAAGATAGGAGATTTCATTGTTCAGCGCGTTCATCATCATAGCCATTTCCGCAACTCATTCGAAGTTTGATCTGGCAGCTGCATTGTTGATGTCAAGACTAGAAACGCGCTTTGAACCGCTCAACACATGGTGTTAGAATACAAATCTCTCTTAAACAATGCCGACATATCCTATCGTTCACTCAGCCCTGAAGGCCTTAATACAACAATGTTCAATATGCACATACCAATACATTCTGTTACGCACAATTCATCGTTTCGGATATAAAAACCAGCTCCACTACCCAATTCAGCCGTCTTCAAAACTTCAAACTCATCTCCCGTCATCGCGATCCTGGATCCAAACAAACTTCTAGGGCATCAACAACCAGCGATGACCAACCCCACCTCCGGCTCACCCTATACCCTCACGCAGTTCCCCACTTTCCGAGCAAACGACGACTTCGCGAAAATGGGTGCTGTGGTGACGTCCCCAAGAGGCATTTTCGTAGGGCCAAAGTCTGCGAAGCTGCAACCCACCATGACTAGTGCGAATAGCATAGCCAGAGACCGGGTCCTCTAAAAGCACGGCTTTTGGATATTTACCACATCAGAGACCGTGAGGTCATGTGGGACCCAGGTTAGAGGAAGTTAACGGCCGCTGATAGGGATCTTTTGAGCATATAAGTCATTTCTAGCGAGAGGAAGTCTAGACAGAAGTCGTTGTTCCCTTTTCCTTAATGAAGGATAAGAGATTACAGCTCGCCAATGTAAGTCCATCGCGCTCCCCTTTCCAAAGCTAGGATTGCCAAAGTCGATGCGACATCGCAGACCCCAAAGCGGCAATGTGCTGGCACCGCTTCCAGCCAGCATTTCGCTCGCATCAGAAGCCACAGCGCAGCAGCGATATGTCCAGCACCTACTGTGAACTGCTTCCTGCGACACATCACCTCATCACCGGCTGTAGACGCAGCCATCAAACCCAGCAATTAGTTCCAATAAACAAACACTCATTGATTCACTACCTACTAGTAAGCATACTTCCGTGACCACTATACCCATACCCAGAGTCTCAGACCCCCTTTATGTCAACCGTGTTCTCACATCCCCTATTACACTCATATGTCCGATGCTCTCTCCCTCCACCTCTCCATCCTATACACCGCAACCCTCCGGCTCCGCCCCCAAATCCGCCTCCGCTCGAAACCACAACAACCCTCACCTCCATCTCCCACTCCCGCATCTCCATCCCGCGGGTTGGAGGCCCAACACACGCCCCGCCGTAAGCCTCCTAAGAAACTGTTCCCCCGCGGCAGCTCGAAGATGGCCCCTCCCCCTCCCCCTCCCCCTCCCCCACCCCCCCTCTACACGGCCCCACCCCTCCACAGCCCGGCAATCGTCTCGCGCACCGTCGTGCACCAGCACCATCTCCGCTGCCCACGCTGCGCCACCACCACCCTCTCGCTCACACTGACGGCGCCGGGGCAAGACGCCTTAGGCCAGCGGCAGTGCGCGCGCTGCATCGCCGACTGGGCGGGCGCGGGCGAGGGCTTCTGCGCGTTTCCGGCGCTGCTGGTCCGGCCGGGGAGTAGTGGGAGTGGGGGGAGTGTGGAAGTGCTGCGCCCCATCCGAAAGGGGGTTTTTGTGAGAGGGCGGGAGAAGGCGGTGGGGAGGCTGGAGGGGGCAAGAGGTAGGGCGGGGCGGTAGGGGTAGAGCGGGATGGATGGAGGGTGCAGGGTGGATGTATGATTTTGAGGTTGGGGTGGGGTTTGGAGCGGAGCGAGGGGTTGGTATGGAGAGGTTTGGAGACCGGGCTGACGTCTGTTTAATCCCTTTGGAACATCCGCTCGCTGGGATGAAGTGAGGTCTGCGTGCCTAGGCTGTGGGCATGGGAGACGCGTATGTTGCGTAAGCTATGCGACGTGGGCTTCAGAGAGAAGTTGAAAAGCTGGATTGGATCTCTTGTGAGGTGACAGAATATGATCATGAAGACCTACCCCTAGCATGTGCTGCATCGCCACTTGCGATTTATGAAACTGCCGTACTGGGATTGTTCCTCCGCTCTAGACAGAACGTCGAAGTGAACCTTGTATCTGCATTTTAAGGGCTAATAGAGATGGGCGATGTGGGAGTGCGATTTAGAAGGGTATAACGGAGGTTCTAATTATAGTGGATTTCTAAGCATAATTCTAACAATGCGGTCGATAGATTAGCCTTTGAATAGATTGCAGAGCTGGCTGTAATCTGATGCGGCTGGGTGGCTGGCGATTGGTGCTCAGAAGAGGTTCACTTCTCCCTGTTTTGTTTCGATGGCAGTCTTCCATAGGTTCTGACCTCTTTGTAGGATTGAGTAAATAAGGAATCACCGCTCATGAGCGCACGACGGTCATATTGCTCAACTCATAAGTTGAGGAGGCATAGCACCGGACGCTGGTTACAAAGGTAGGTGCGGTCTTGAAGAAGTAAAGATTGAAGCTTACGGTATTTTTCGTTGGAAATGTTGTTAGGCACGCCTTGCCAGTCCAAGGGAAATGCTATGGACGCAAAGAGGGCGGAAAATGCTACCTACCTGATCGAATGACTAAAGCTCGTCAGCCCACAGGTGTCCATCCACGCAATCTTTCCTCGTCACCCACCCAGCCCCCCTTACCTGCGCCGGCTACTCCCGTCGTCCCCTTAAAGCACGCCAAGTTCCGTATCCCCGCCAAGCCGGCCACCACAATCTACAAAACTCCGCCTTACGATTCCCGTCTCGCACAACAGCGCTTGGCCAAACGGCGCCCCAGGCGCACTTACCGCCGATCTCTTGGCCTGCGTTCCGCAGCTCCGCTGACTCTTGGCAGGCGCGTGCCAAGCGGCGGACAATGTCGGATCCGTCGCGTTCGCCAAGGTCCATGTGAGACTCGAGACTTTGCTCCGCGTCGCGCTGACGCGGGTACCCGTTTTTTCTAGTCGTGCAGAGCCGTGTTTCGGATCTTGGGTGCATAACGATTGCCCAGATGGTGGCGCGGGAGCTAAGAGATGTCCTGCATACATGCTTTCCGTTCAGATCTGAGGCCGGCGGTGTGTGCTTTCCCCCAAACGCTTGGTAGTGATAAGCTGGCGACGGTGGGCGATCTTTCGATAGCTCTTGGCGAGGCGGATCGTCGCGGGATGATGTGGAATTCAGCTTGTGATGGTGGCATGGAAGGTGGTGTGGTTTGATAGACGTTGCGATCCATAGAGGTAACGCCAAGCCGTGGCAGTATCCGTACGCACTCCGTTTCGAGAAAGTCGATAGGAGTCGCAGATGGATCGGCGATTCTTCAGATCTGCTCCGGCTGTTTCATCATCTGTCAGATCAACTCCACAATAATGTGTTGTCGTCGTCGTCAGTCGGTGATGTGGTTAGTCTAGGGCGGAGTAAGAGTTGGTATGCGTGTGGACGTATAGATAATCGGGCGGCGAAGTACCATCGAGTCTGCGTGTATGTAGGTAAGCCGCGCTTGGATTCGGACACCGAAACTATACGGATCGGCTGACACATGCCCGAGCTGCTGTATAGAGGATAAAGCTAGAGCACATGTGTATCTCCAGAATTTGCCAAGCACCGACTTTCGGGAGTGGAGGTCTACGCGTTTCCTGATGACGACTGTTGAAGAAGTACAGTACCAAGACATGAATTTGGGCACTCCTTGCAAATGTTTGGGGTACCCCGATAGGCTTTGGCAACTCCAAGTCCGCCGTAAAGGCCGACACAGCGAGAATTACACTACCTTGAATCAATTATAGACATTCTACTTACGGCACTCCTTACAGTAGTGTCGAATGAGTAATAGGGAAGCTATAGCAGTCGTGTTTCCGAGTGACCAAATTTATGAGCTAGTACTGTAAGGAAATGGCGATAATCAGAACGAATCATCGGACGTGCTTTGTTGGCCTACGGGAAAATGTTGAGGAGCTCGTGCTGAAACCAGTGACTTTGGATGCTATTGCTCGGGCATGGGGCCGGTGGCCGCGTGCATGCGCCAGCCTAGCTAGACACATGAATCTTCGGACGGCGATTCGCTAGGGCAAGGGCGGACACGGCCAATTGATGTTCTTGTGTTGCAGGGTGACACGCTCGCAGGTGTGATTGCACGCAAAAATGCTAACGCGGCTTGAGGCTGTGAGGTACCAGGTAGCGTCTGGTCTTAGCCCAAGGCACAGCCGTGGATGGTCGCAGCGATCACGGTGGAATTCTTGGCTACCAGGGCCAGAGTTGCAGACGTGGTTGAGGTCTGGAAATGAGACTCTGGCCATCTCTGAGGCGTCCGAAGCTCGAACTGTACATTCGGTTGTGCGGCCTTGGCGGCTTGTGGTGACAATAGAGGAAACAACTCACGTGCGGAAAACCTTTCAAAGTCTGCATTGCATATGCAGGCAGGTATTGCATCACGTACGCCCGCCTCCCCACATTCCCCCACGAGTCAACCGCAAGCACGGGCCTATCACAGCCTGCGATGCTCAAGGGAGGGCATCTTTGCATCTTCGCTCTCCAGGGCATGAAGTAAGCTCTCCACTAATGCAGGTGAGCTGTGGGGGATGAACGGATAAACAGCCAGCCGGGTGCTGGAAGTCATCGACCGGTGAATGGGAGTCGACCACAACGCAACCGGCAGAGCTGAAGGGCGAACGATGCTCGTACATGTTATGATTTGGCTCCACATGCTAGAAAACGCAGTCAACTACCTAGATACAGCAGTCGGTTGCGCTCCGGAGCCTCATTGCGAGCAGGAAAAGGGGCTTTCTCCGCGTGCACTTCATGTCCATCTACTTGCTTCTCCCACACACCTCGGACACGAGGCAAGAAGGAATTCGGGGTGCAGTCGGGGCCGTGTCCGGGCGCTGATCGGTGAACATCGTCACGTCGACTGTGTTGCGATTGAGGCCGCTGGCGACACAACATGTGCGGGGTGTGAGATTGCTGGCGCTGTGGGGATCCTGTGCTCGAGAAGCGGGCGGGCATTCGGAATTGGGCAGCGCCAGTCGTTATGGGCTCCAGCAGCCCTGGAATGAGCGGTGACAAGCTTCGGTGAAGCTGTTGGCTGTGCTCAAGTTGTAGCTATTTTGACGTGCAGTTCTCATGCCCCCGTCGTCAAGGCCCAGGGCACCCCTCATCGCCCCCACGCCTTTCTTTCCAGTCGCAAACGGCGGGTAAAAGAGCGTTCGGGATCCCAGAAACAAGCCTTGGAAACGGCTGGGGCTGGCATCCAGCTGGGCCTGGAGTCCACAGCATACATAGAGTTCGCCGCTGCATGGCATAGTCGGAATCCGGCGAGGGTGTGAAGCGTAGCAGTGTCGGCAAGGGAGCATCAGCAGACAGTCGGTCAGGTCCTAGGCGTGCGTACATGCTGAGAGGCTGCTGAGAGGCTGGCGATGTCTGAGAGATGTGTGCAGGAGAAGAGTGGAGAGCAGGCTGTAGGCGGGATAAAATCGCGCAGCGTCATCTCACCCAAACAGACGGCCACGATCTCTCAGCTTCGGGTCGTTCTCCTGCTCCTGCCTTGAAGCCGTGGCTGCAGGTGTTGCTGCAGCCGTCGTCGGCGCTGAGTTACATAACCGTAGCGCGCTGCCAGGCGGCTACTTCGGGCAAGCCGGCGAGGGGCGCGGTTCGAGCAGCAGTCCCGGCGAGGCATGCGATCCCGGCTATCGATCATCTGCAATTGCGCGAAATTCGGAGAGCTACTGGAGTCGTGCAGTGGGGTGCGTCTGAAGCGTGTGAAGCCTCATCGCGGCCTCTTTAAAGCGGCCGGCTGCCCGCCAGTGCTCTTGACGCGGCTGTTGCAGCACTGCAAAACTCGAGTCACCGAGCACCAACCGTCACCGAAGAGCCCGAAGCTCGCTGTCGCGAAAGGCCGATTCCATAATAATCTCAACCGCTGCGTCTCGTGGTCGGCATTTGCTACCCGGCCATACGTCAAAGGGCTTGGATCTGGCTGGGCAAGCTACGCCTATCGTGGAAACAGACCCATTGCCGCCCCCGGCGTAAAAGGCTCGCAGACCCGCGCGCTCTGATGCGGCTCGCCCACAACCTCTACTGCTGCACAGTACAAATACAACCTCCTCGACGCCCATAGAACAGCTTCTAGACACGATATAGCACTTGTATGGCCTCAAAACGACTGCGACCCACTCAACACGCCCACAACACCCTCAACATCGTCCCCGCCATACGCTTCTGCTCCGCGACCCTAGCCTCTGCCTATCACCGCCCCAGTCCGTTACAACGCGCGTAGTGAGAGTCCCAAGACCGCCCAGGCTGGTGTCAAACCGCAGCACTCCGAATCCGTGTCGCCGCAGCTTGAAACGGTTACACAGCCTATGCAGACGCCTGCAGATCGCAATTGAGACCACCGCAGCATCCCCACAACCGCCAAGAATTGCCATGGCTTCCACCCAAACCCAGCCGCTGATCGAGCCTCAAGGCCTCTCCGGCCTAGCTCCATCGACTGGCCATAAGAGTGAGCTCGTGGACGCCCACCTGGAGGTCCAAAACTTCAGAGACTCCCGTCTGATCGACTGCCAAACACCCATCCCCGAAGAAGACGAAAACAACGAAACCGCAAGCGAGCCCCCAGAGCCCGTTACACCCACCAGCGATACCTCCCCACATCCTTTCGACCACGACGGAGCCGTCGACGTCGTCGACACCGCCGCCGCTGAGATGCCTCGCGCTGAGACGAAGCTACGTCCTCTCACAGCGACCCTTGCGCGACCCAAGCCGACTCCGCGCTCGCAGACCTATACCTCCGTGGAGACGGCGCAGCAACCCAGACAGGGTCTGGGGAAGCGTGTGGGCTCGTTCGTGCGGAATAAACTCCACCGCACCCCGTCTGCCGAGCCGCCGCAGCAACTCTCCGTAACGACAACTGACGTCAGCGTCAGCAACAACGAGAACAGCAACGGCAACGCACTCATGCCCAAGACCCGTCGCATGAGCTCCTTCTCCCTCTCGGGCCGGAACACGCCCAAGTCCTCGCAGTCCAACACCCCGCCCTCGCCCAGCTCGCCTTCGAGCACTATTTCGCACGACCCGGCGCGGGACATGGAAAAGAGTTCGAAACACTCGCAGTCGTCTACTGCTCTCAACGGCATGAATTCACCACGGCAAGGCATAACTTTCCCCCCTGATATTGCGAGGGGGGGGAGCAAGTCACTGCGGCACCCCAGGCGGGAACGGTCCGCGTCAACCGACCATATTCCGCACGTCGCAAAGGATGACAACACTGTTGGCCTGACGGCGAACATTCTCACGCAGAGGGCAGCCGAAGGCGTGGGCATGAAGGCTCGCCGGTTGAGCACGAGCCTACCCAACGAATTCAACGTGGACCACGTGGACTTAGACAAGGAGTTCAAAAGCTCGAGTCTGATGCCTGGAAAGCGTGGAAAGCTGCTGGGAAAAGGTGCAACAGCACAGGTGCGTATCATGGCACGAAAAGAAGCAGCCAATGGTGAAGAGCAGCTGGTGGCCGTGAAGGAGTTCCGCAATCGGGAAAGAAACGAGAGCGAAGACGACTACATCAAAAAGATCAAGTCCGAGTACTGCATCGCCAAGAGCTTGCACCACCCGAACATCGTGGAGACGGTGCGTCTGTGCTATCACAACGGAAAATGGAATCACGTCATGGAATACTGCAACTACGGCGAGATCTACTCTCTGGTCGACCGGAAGCTCTTTGCCTCGGATGGCTACTACTCTCAAACCGACCGCCTCTGCCTCTTCAAGCAGCTGATTCGTGGAGTCGACTACCTGCACAGCCACGGCATCGCTCATCGGGACATCAAATTAGAGAATCTACTGCTGAACAAAGACGGACATCTCAAGATCTCTGATTTCGGTGTTGCTGAGGTCTTCAGTGGCGAGCATCCAGGCCTTCGAGCTGCAGGAGGAGAGTGTGGAAAGAACATGGGCGAAGTGCGATTATCGGCATCTGGAATCTGTGGGAGTATGCCCTACATTGCGCCCGAAGTTCTCATCAAAGGAAGGAGCTACGATCCTCGTCCTCTGGATGTCTGGTCTTGTGCCATTGTTTACTTAACCATGACCTGCGGGGGCTGTCCTTGGGACGGTGCCCAGAAGGATGGCGGCAACTATGATAAATTCGAGGCTGGTTGGACGAAATGGCTCGAGAACCACCCCGACGGCCAACTCACTGAGGGCGACGACGGCTACCCCAAGTGTGGCATGCTCTTTGGCCTCATTGGCCCACCTCCCATCAAACGTCTCCTCCTTAAGATGTTGCACCCCATCCCGGAAAAGCGCATTCCAGTCCGCGACATCGTAAAACTCTCCTACTTCAAGAACATCGAGTGCTGCTGTCCCGACAGCTTCGAGGACCAGACTTGCTGCATCGACGTATCGCAAGCTAAGAAGGGCTCTTCCAAGATGATGGAGCGAAAGAAACATCTCCATCGCCACATCCCGCCGAAGCCAGAGAGGCGTGTGGCCAAGGCGCTCCAACATCGCTTCGATATGGGTGAGGGCTGGAACTAGACAACCCAGTTTTTCTGATCTACACATACATACGAGGAACCCAAGCTCGCCTCCTTTTCTTGAGTTGTCACAGCAGTATATGCTTCATCTGCATAAGTGGCGTTGTGTTGCTTTTATCTCGAGATTCTATTTTACCCTTTTGGATTGATCCCGAAGAGACGACGGATTACATGTTCGGTGTTGTTTGGAAGAGGCGCTCATGGGGAAGGCAAAAGACCTCGGATTCGAGAGCATCTGATATCCGAGGCTGGTTTAGTTGGGAACTGGAGTACACTACATGATTTTCAAATGCCCTCACTTGTCGCGATTATTGTAGATGAAAGACGGATACAGGGGAGAACTACAATACAGTAGGGGCATGGAAATGGTTCATTATTATTGCTGGGACACTGGTATATATTCGTAATGAACGTTGAAATGTCATTCCAACTTCTCTTCTATATGCAAGTGCTATCAAGCTTCATCTCTATACCAGCTTTCTATCAAGACACCTATTTCAACCCTCCCTATCCTATCTTCGCCGCTCCCATACATCTCCACCCAATTCTCTGGAGCATCCCCCAAAAGTGGTAATCCACCCCTGTACTCCTTCATCCTTCATCGTCGCGCAACCCATTGATCGCCCAGACGCGCCCCAATCAAAACCACCACGTTTTTCGAAAGCGGGGCAGCAAGGCAGCCTCATGATGCATGATGTCAGCGCTCGGCCGACACGACCCCGCTCTTTCGCACGCAACATGCTGAGGGGCAACATCCTCAGCCCTTGTTATCGCGCCCCGCGCCCTGACAAGCTATACCCGCCAGCCACGCCGACGGAACTCTCAAGGCCCGAAGGCGCGAGGTTGGGTTCTACGAAACGTGGGGTGCGCTTTGTCGCACAACAAACCTACTACTCGATCAGACAAGGTTTCGACACCGTGGATGTTAGGTTGGGCATATCACCCGTAACGAGACGGGGAAAGGTGGCCACCCCGCCAAGCCACGCCGCCCACACTCGAACGGCTGGACCTCCCCGAGCGGAAAATGACTTGCATATCTGCGTCTAACGGCGGGGGAGGGGGTAGCGAGCGAGCGAGGACGCCGACGCCTTGTGAGTGGAGTGATGCGTTTCTCAGCCCATCTCGGGCGGGCGCTGTGACGCGGGAAGCGCGAGGAGAGCTGGTGCTCTAGAATTTCTAGAAGTCGCTCTGCCAAGAGGGAGTTCGCGGTTGGGGCTTGGTAGAGATGTGGGTCTAGCCCGTCAGCGTACCAAGGCGCGCGATAGTGAGCGGGTGGTGATAGTAACGAACGAGTGAGTAAGTCTAGACCTTTCAGCAGATTTTGCATGTGTGTTGAGAGCTGTGTTGGGGGAGGGCTGGCCGGTATCGGTGGTGGGTTGGTTAGTTTTGACATTGACATTTCTTTTCTTTTTCTGCCAGAGCTTTTTTTATGCCTTTCTTGGTTGAGTGAGTGATGGATAGCGGGGTAGGAGGTGCTTCCGCTTCTCAACAACCTGTAGAGGGGCTTGGCATGGCTTGGTTTGAAGAAATGATCTTGTTGTTGAGTCGGCAAAGTAGGATAAGATGCAGAGTTAGATACACTTCGCCAGAATATGTGAAGTCGTGGCTAGGGGGCTCAAAACTATCCCGGGTCACGGATTTAGGGCCTCTTTAATCGCGTAAGTCCAGAAAGTCAATTTACCACCTAAGCTACCTAGATCGAGACGTTAAACCCTTAAAAGAATAATCATCTTAAAGATATAAAATCTATATTGCTTTAAAAGGGTTCGAAAGTAACATTACGTGATACAGCTGCGTCCGCATCTTTCTGAGCTGAAATGCTCTCCGTTCTCATCTATAATAACATAGACTTCGGGCGGGCAGGTTCTAGGTATCTATTCGAGATGAACACGCAGTGATTGACGCTCCTTTGGCAACTGCTTATACGGCAATGAAATCTTTAGTAGGGAACACAGTGAAAATCCGATGCATTTGTTGCTAAGGGGATTAGTGCTGATATAAAGGCTTAAGAGTTAGACTAGATAGATATTCGCTTTTATAGATCAGCATACATATAGGCTGACGTGCATCCAAGCATAACAGAACAACCGCCGTAGCAGGTCAACATCTTCTTCTTCACCACCTCAGATTTGGCAAGGCGATTTCAGAGGAATACAAATGCCATTCGCACGTAGATCAGACATCTTCAAACATACCAGCGAATTCGAAATAGAAAATTACAGACGCTTAGCCTTGCTCCTTTAGATTTCGATTGCGGTGGTTACCTTCATCGCGTTCTTCGCTGTTGCCTACTCAGTTGCAACACAGCCCCAGCTGAAATCTCCCTGCCCATCTACGTCAAAGTTGCAGTTTCTGCTCTATATTTCTCAACATGAGCTATCTCAATCCCAAAGCGAGTGCTTTCGTTCCTTCGACGATCAAGCTTGATGCAGCCGTCAAGGATTTCGTTCCGCGAGCTTCAAATTCCGTCCGCACCCAAAGCTTCAATGGCGAGGCTACGCCGTTTGCCCCAAGGGCGTCCAAACCTTTGGAGTTGCTGGGTTCCATCACGGCAGAAGAGCTTTCCAATCCAAATCCTCTACCTGAAGAGCCTCCTGCACCAAAGGCATCCAAATCGCCCAAGTCGCACGATTCCAATGGGACACTGAAGCCTGCTACTTTAACTCCCTTGCGACAACCGTCAAAGCCATTGGCGCCAGTTCCTAGCAAGGTTCCATCCCGGTCTATCATGGCTACAAACACATTGCCCAGTGGACGTCGAGAACCTGTACCGATGTACATGTACACAAAGCGGCTCAACGGCTACGAAGTCCGACTTCTTGTCATTTTACCTGGGAAAGTAGATGCACAAATCGAATGCAAGCTGGTGGTACACGAAACCGACAATCTACCTGCTTACGAAGCGCTTTCGTATGTATGGGGAACAAGCACCAAATTGAAGCCAATTCTCTGCGATGGTTACCGCATTGATGTCACTCCAAACCTCCTTTTTGCGTTGAAGCAACTGCGTTATGAAGACGAAAGACGTCTCCTATGGATCGATTACGTTTGTATCAATCAAGATGACAACGATGAGAAAACCGGGCAAGTGCAGCTTATGAAAACCATCTACTCTGAGGCTTCGCGAGTCGTAGTGTCCATTACCTACAAGCACTGGTATCACGGGCCCGAAATAACGATTGAAGCTATGGAATTGATGGAAAAGCTTCGAGGGGCTGGGAAATCCATCAAGTCAGCATTAATTCTGCCGGAAGAAGTCTACGCAGGACCAGAGGCGCTCAAGGAAAAGTTGGCCAAGAAAGTGGTAGAAAACTCGGAAAAGATAGAAGCCTTCCTAAGTTTCATTCAAGACGCTTGGTTCACAAGAATATGGTGTGTTCAAGAGATTGTTCTCGCTCAGGATGCCGTTGTGCTTTTGGGTTGTGATCCACCATCCAAAATTCCCTGGAAGCGTATCATGCCGTTGATTCCATGGTGGCTTGAGCAAGAGGTGGATGTGCGTCAGCTCTGGGGGGAAGAAGAGCATAAGGCAGTGCGTAGCGTTTACGACACCCTGAGCACAACACGGTATCACTTGGATTCGGATCCCAGGGGACTACTATATGCTCTATCCGACTTCCGACATCGGAAAGCAACTAATCCACGAGATAAGGTGTATGCGCTATTGGGTCTGATTGATTGGAAAGTCAACACTTCATCCTTGATACCGAATTATGACAAGAGCATCTTTGATGTCTATTTTGATGCAGCGAAAAGTATTATCGAGACGACTGGAGATCTTTCCCTCCTTGCCGCAGCAGAATCAACGGACTCGGATCATCCTTCTTGGGTACCACTATGGAACGAGGATAGTCCATCGCTAGATGTACGCTTGCTAAATCTCTGGTCCGCCTGTGGGGATTATAAAGCGGGAAAACCCGCGAGAATAACCCAAGATACGCTCCATGTTGTCGGACGCAAATTTGACACTGTCGACCATGCCGGTGCATTGCTAGAACCTCATCGAAATGGGAGACTGTTGAATAGTTTCTCAACGGATGAAGAGGATGCAACGCATCAGATTTTAGAGCTTTGGTTCAGAATACACCAGGCCAATCGACAGAGAAATCAAGATCGAGAGTCGCAAATTCGAAGTATGGCCATTACTCTTATACAGGGACTCCTGGATGATCAACAGCCTGTGTACGAGAACACTGAGTCTGCATTGAACATAGAGTTTTTAACGTTTATGAAATCCATGTTGAAAAAATTTAAATACACTTTTCAAAAACGTTTTGACCCCGACTACACAAAAGAAGGAGGCTCTTTCTGGGAAGAACTTACGAATCCGGACTACAAATGTGCTATGGATCTTCGCCGTAAGGTATTCCATGGATTGTACGGACGTTATCAAGACGATTTTTCCATCTCAGTGCACAAACACGACTTCACAGAAACTCACTATGCACGACTAGCCGAGATTAGACTTCTTGGACGACGTATATTCTATACTTGGGAGGGTTACTTTGGTATCGGGCCTGGATCGATGCAAAAGAATGACATCGTCGTGGTATTGAGCCGTGCGACGATACCTTACGTGTTAAGACCGATGAAGACTCGTAATGAATACAAACTGGTTGGGTCCTGCTATATCCACGATGTCATGGACGGCAAGTGGTACTCTTCAGCGAGTAAAAGGGAAATTTTCGGACTGCGGTGAGGCGGCGCATGACTACAGTATTGTGATAAAATTACCAAGAGGTTTGGAAAGCGTGAGGAGAAGCTAAATCATGGGATGAGATATGATGGTCCTTTGCAGTACTGGGTAGTTGGGTGTTTAGGGCCCGGGAGATAACATCTTGTATGGTACGCTGAAACTTGAGGGACAGTTGTACGATTTCAAGGACTCGAGATTCACGTTGCTCCCGGATGGGCCTGTAGACTTTGGTAGATGTGAGGGCATAGCCTTCTTACCCCTTGTTTCAATCGAGAAGGCATCGGCGAACGCATGGCGCCTTCATGGTATCATGGTGAGGCGTTTGCTAGGGGACTTGCCGCAGTATAAGAGAGCAGGCTATTTCTGTTTAGATAAGACGTTATCGTGGGATTTGCTGAGGGTTTCTAACCAGGTCGGCGAAAGGGGGCATTTGGAACTTGTGTGACGTTGGTGTTGAAGACACCAGTAATGATATGTTGAATGTCTTAGTGGCTGTAATGTGAGCTTTACAAGCTAAATAACCTAGACCGAGATCGATAAGCGTCCAATAGCGAAAGCATCCAAAGATATGAGATCTTTGCAGCTTCAAAAGAGGTCGAAAGTAACATCACGTGATGTGACTGCGCTTGTTCCTTTCTGAGTCAAATTCTTTTTCGTTCTCATCTAAACCAGCATAAACTTCGGGCGGGCTATTCGAGGTGGGCACGCGGCGACTGACGCTTCTCTAGGGACTGCTAGAACAGTGGTATGAAATTTGTGTCAGGAACGATCGTAAAAGAGGTCGAGAAACCGCCAAGTGCTGTCGGCCATCTGAAGCCCGCCTATTGATGAAACAATTAGCGCATCCGATGCACCCGTAGCTGAGGGGATAAGCGGTGATATGAAGGCTTAAGAGGTCAAGTAGATAGGAGGATGCGCGGTGGCGCGGTGTTGAGGTACCTGATGAGACCGACGTGACAGCGTGACTAGTAATACAATGTAGTGATGAGATATTCACCGATTAAGCTGAGCTCGCGATTTTCATCCAATGTGAAACATCATCCATCACACCAGGAAACTAACCATTAGGAAAGAGATCATAGATCGACTAATCTGCATTCAAGCAAGAAGACTTTGAGTTGGTATGGTATAACATGTTAGAATACAGTTAACTAGGGATTCTATTCATGGAAACTTGTCTGCCATTCCTTCATTGCTCGACTTCAGCTCTATCCCTCGCTTTCAATGAATACTTTCCTTAAAACCATTCGTGGATTTACCCGCAGGCCGGCATCGTCTCTACGCAGAGTCGGCTCTTCGAAGTTCGCAAACCTAGACAAGGCAGTTAAAATCGAAGAAGAGTGGATGCCACATTATGAGAAGTCCGTCTACTATCCAGTCCGCATTGGAGATCTTTTTCAGAACCGCTATAAAGTCGTCAGCAAGCTAGGGTATGGCGCGAATTCGACTGTGTGGTTCTGCCGCGACTTAGGGTGAGCAAGACCCACCTCCATTTCCAAGCTGACACTGATAATGAATTTAGAAGGCAGCATAATTACGTTGCCCTGAAAGTTTGCATTACCAGCTCTGTAGTGAATCGCGAGGTCGAAATCTATAAGCATATTGCAGCTCGTCCAAAGTACGGCGGAGAAATGTTCGTTCGCACCATGCAAGATTCTTTTGAAATCAAGGGCCCCGCCGGCATCCATCAATGTTTAGTGCAGGAACCACTACTTGCGAGCCTTTACGAACTGCAACATACGTTGAATCCAGCAAGCCTGACTGAAGAGCTGCTCAAGGAGTCCTTGAAGGAGATATTCGCCGGACTCGAGTTCCTCCACTCAGGAGCTAACGTCGTACACACTGGTAAGTATCGACTAACTACATGTGTGGAGACAGCAAAACTAACAACAAATGTAGATCTACAAGCTAGAAACATCATGATTGCCTGCTCTGATCCAACCGTGTTCGAAGAATGGGAGAAGGCTGAGCAGGAAGAACCAAGTCCTCGCAAAGTCGACGGCGATCGAGTGGTGTACCAGTCCCGAAATTTCGATCTACGCAACTTCCTACGAGGTGTTGGTCGATGCGTGATAGCAGATCTAGGTACGACCCGTATCGGCAAGCAACATGACGGCTTCATACAACCAGAAATATATCGCGCTCCAGAAGTCATGCTTTGTATGCCATGGGGCCCACCAGCAGATATATGGAACGTTGGTGTAATGGTATGTACGAACGCTACTCCTTCCCGTCCCTGAAAAGCTCCTTGCTATGAGAATCGACCTCCATGTTCTAATTAGTTCCAAAAAGATCTGGGATTTATTCGAAGAGGGACACCTGTTCAGCCCTGGCGGCGATGATAGGAAACTCTCCAATGCACGTATGCTTGGTGAAATGATTGCACTGCTCGGTCCTCCCTCGCAAGAGTTCCTCCACAGAGACGACGAGACTCTAGTCTATTGGACCAAAGAAGGCAAGTGCTTATTTCTGCATTTTTGAATGTGTCACTCACTAATCGATACTGTTAGATGAATGGAAAGGATTCGGAGAGATTCCGGATTACTCCTTGGAGGACTGTGAGATCTATCTCGAAGGCAACAACAAGGCACTTTTCATGTCTTTCATGCGAAAAATGTTGCAGTGGGAGCCAGAAAAGAGGGCCACTGCGCTTGAATTGCTCCAAGATGAGTGGTTGAATAGTCCTACAAGAGAAGATTGACTGGCCACGTGAAGCGTTTTAGCACGGTAGTTTCGCTTATAGCATTACCACATTCGGTCGAAGCAGAGGGGTATTTTAGGAGTTGCTTCCGATTCCCAAAGGCCTGGGTGGAGCTGTAAAGCGACTTGGCATGTCTTGTATGAAGAAGGGATCTGGTTACAGCGTCGTGATACTAGCAGTAAGATGACTGCATCAATCAACTAACTTGACACATCTTGACCGGAGAGGAAAGAGTTCACGGCGCTAGAGAACGTTAGACGGACTCCTGCACCCCAGAACCCAGATTTACGAGAATGCTGAGTAGCCTAGCGCGAGGGTTCGGCGAGATGGAGGGGAAAAGGATAGCCTAGAGCTGCTACACCATGACTACAATGTTGTGACAGAATGACAAAGTGGTAGGGAAGCGTGGGGGAAGAGGTGCTAGATTTTGTTGACTTTCTTTGACTCTCAGACTCTCTTCACACCCATGTCTTTCACACAGCCTTATCGTATTATCCACTATAGCGATACTGACGTTGCCAGCGTCAGTCAGTAGTAAAGCAGGATTCGTAGCTAAGGACCAACCATATACCCACCATTTCCATCTAGTCAAAACACCCCTGATCTCGATTCCTACTGTTCAAAACTCACCTTGCGTCTCAACTCATCCTCCACCTATCCACCTCAAATCTTAAAGAACACATCACACATCACACTCCATCCCCTTCACTTCATAGACCTCCCCAAACCCAACAAGCCCTTGCAGGCACCGTAACCCCTCTTCACCCTCCTCTAGCCGCACCCTCGTCCCATCCTACCCAACTCGGCATCCCGACACCCCAGCAGCGCCTTCCACCAAAGCATGCGGGATTTGTTCGATATCTGCATCCTTGAGTCGATAGTAGCCGAGATGGCAATCTAGAACCCGACTTTGAGATGTTGGCGGCGCGGCGGAGCGGAGCGGCTGACTGGTGGCGTGATAGGAAGGCTGGGCACCGCCGCGGGAACGCGGGAGGGGGGCGGGAAAATTTTCGGGGCAGCATGGGAGGGGACATGACACGGGAGGATTATAGGTTGGATTTTCTAATTAGCAATAGGCTTCGTGGGGGAGGGGTGAGTGAGGTGGCTGGAGATGGTGGGGCTTGGCAATGGGTTAGATGGTGAGTGTTAGAGGGTTTGTAGGGCTGGTAAGGGGGGTAGATGGTGGAGAGATTAAAAGGAACTATCTAGGTTATATCTATAAGCTGAGTAGCCGCTTTATATCCTTTCTTAGAACAGTCGGCAGCACCCAGCACCCACTCTAATTTCCTGAGGCCCTTCCCCCTCAAAACGCCATCCCCATTTCCCCATCAAACCCATTCTCCCAACCCATAGCCTGCCCGCCCAACCCCATATCCACTGGCAAAAAGCTCACTCCCCAAAACCCCCCATCCTCGCCTTGCGCCTGCTGGGTCCCCTGCCCCCCACCCATCGCAAACTCTCCTACCGCCATAAGATCCGTCCAGCTGAAATCCCCCATCTGCTCCGTCACCGCTGGGCTCTCCCCGGTTGTCACGCTCCCAGCCTGACTGGGCGGCGGCCTCGACATGCCCGGCGTCTGTGGGAGCGCATTCTCCCCAACACTCCCACGCGCCGCATGATGCGGCTGCGAACCGCTCGCCGGGTACGCAGCAGCTCGCGCGCGATCCTTCCTTCCAACCTTCGCCCAAAGCAACTTCAGCAGCTGACTGTAGCGACTCCCCGGGTGCTGGAGGCCGCTGCCGGTACCGTTGCCCACAGCGCTGCGCTGGAGACGAGAGACAGTCTCCTGAATCATGGCGCGGACGGCGCGCTCCTCGTCAGCACCGATGACGCCGACGCAGCGAGCGCGGTATAGGAAGACGCCAGCGTAGACGAGGTAGAGGTAAAAGCGCAGCGGCATGAAGCGCAGGGATTTTTCGGGGTCGACGAAGTTGTTGGCCGTGCTGAGGATGGCTTTGGCGGCGTCGAGGCCTTCATAGATGAATCGGGCATCGCCGACGCTGGCGACGTTATTGTAGAAGACGCGCGAGGGGGCCTGAATAGAGTGGTTAGACGGCGGAGGGGGGTTTGGGTGTGGATGGGTGGAGGTATTGGGGGAGGCTGGGTTGGGAAGGGTGGAAGACCCGGTGCTGGTGGTGGGGAGGGCGCGGCGGACGGTGGCTTGGAAGGCGAAGGCGTTGGTGTAGAGACGGAGGTAGTCGTAGGACATTAAAAGAGTGGCTTTTAGTTGGGGGGAGCCTGCGGGCTGGATTAGTTGCCGATAGTTTGGAGAGATTAGAGGGGACGTACAGGTCAGAGTTCCCCATACGCTTTTCCATCCGTAAATAGCGGACCGGAAGTCGTCAATGAATTTGATGTAGCCCCCGCTGAGGTGCGACCTGAAACTCGACCCCGGATTTGAATAGAGGACATCGTGGACATTACTGCAAAGTTGTGTCAATTCGAGGGTAGCCTGGAATATGCTTGCGTAGTCCTCCTCGTTCGGGCTCTCTGGCAAAAGGGCCGGATAATCTTCACGGCGAAGCGTAGTCAAAGGGCCAGGTCTAGCAGACGTTAGATGATTCGTATGGATATAAGACATTACGAAGAGAACACAAACAACGAAGACATTATGGGACTCATGATGAAAGTGATCTCAACAGCTCAGGGACAGGATGCAAATTATTATTTTACATAGGTGTAAGCTGGGTATAAAGACGTGGACATGTGACTCTCAAGCTTCTTGATATGTTTTGTAGTTCAATCGATGCGGCTAGAGACAATGGTTCGATTGGATGGTAGTGTGGAGGGTCCATGGAGTGGCTGATAGTGCGATTGATGGACTCTCATGGAATACTCCTATAGCGAACGCATGCAATAATGAACAAATAACGAGAAGGTTTACGTACCCTCTAGACCAAAATGCCTTGCCAATTCGAATCGAGATCTGTCGATCTGATATATAGCAGGCTGTCCAGACCAGACGTTTGCGGTTATGCTGGACATCTTTCCCATCATCAATTACTCGGAAAGAGTATTTGTCAAGACCTAAAAAGTAGCCAATCCGGAGCGCTAGCCCTACATGCATCCAACTTTCTTTATCTTCTTCTCCCCGGCCTACCTTTCCGGAGGCGCGCTGCGTGTAGGGTGCCCACTCTGCGAGAATCAAAAGCGCTTCGACAGCTTCGACGTCTGCGTCTCCACCGGCGGCGAGATCGGACACCAGCGTCTTCATATATTCTGTACACGACTCGTATATTTGAGGTTCTTCTACAAGGTCCTTCGAGGATATGAGCAGTATAGCAGTCAATAGGTGCACATCGCGTTGAACTGTTTCCGCTAGCCGTCTCGGATCAAAAACATGTGGGGCAGCCAGAGGGTAATAAGGGTGATAATGTTGACGGTAGCGCATAAGCAGGTCCATCATTCTGGGAATGGTGAGGATCCCCAAATCCAAAAGCCGGTACGACATCTGTTGCGCCAGAGACGGTTCCCTGCGATGTGCCATTGTATTCGCAAGCCGGTGTCCATTTTGAATGCCTGTATTGTCGCCTGTGCTGGTCTCCGCGACTCTTGCTAGTATTCCTAGGGCATCTGAAGGATTTTGTAGGTTCGGGAATGAGATGTCGTCCTGGGTGGAAGATGAACCGGACCGCGGCATTTGATCGTCTGGCCGCTGGTGGGATCCATCTGCGGCCCGCTCTTGCGCATTGGGTTGTGTTGTCCATGTCCCGACATTCCCTAGGCCGTGATAGCCTGCGTCTTCTTGGTTGTAGGGGGAGGGTAGAATTTGGGGATCGAGGGTCTTGCGGCGCACCCGTCGGCCACCTCGATTGGAGCCGCCGAGTACACATTCGAGGTTATCGCGCTTGCAACGGAGGCAGGGGACTGTGCCATCCACGTCTCTATAGTAGTATATACATTAGTACATGTTGACTATCTCGCAGCGGCATAAACATAATAGCCATGGCGCTTTGACTGTGCATAAGTCGCCTAAGAGCTCTACGAAGCATGCTCCATCTATCGAAAGATACGCAATGATAGACGCTAGGTTTGGGATGTTTCAGAGCCCGTCCGCGCCTGAAGAAACACCATACATGCGCTATTCGGGCAGAATGTAAAACGTCCGGACTTACAAGAGGCATCGCGACTTGCGCTTTCGGCAATTCAGACAGGCCTGGTTGGCCCTCTTGATCCTCGCGGCGTTCTCGTCAGCAGATGGCGGAGCTGCAGGCGGGAGTGGGGCGGAAGCATCCATGCGACCATGTCGCCCTCTGCAATAACTAGATAGAAGCTAGGAGGAAGTGAGAGCAGCTGCCGACGAGATGGTGAGACTCGTCGGAATCTGGGGACACCACTGCAGGCCGGCGGGGACGGGCGGTCCGAGGGACCTTAGCCGGAGCTTCGACTGATGCGTGCTGTCCGCCCCCGAATGGCTCGGCATGTTGCACATGTATTCGGCGGGTTTCTAAGGACCATTGTGGCCATTTGCCGAAGTCGTGACATGAGGGACGAAGCCGATTTAGTTCAAGACGGTCTTAGGAGGATGGTGTACAATCGAGAAATGGACTCGAGGGACGGGAAGTCCTCGGGCACTTGGCCGATTCTGGTTTTGAATAGCCGACATGAATTGTAGAAGAATGAGAAAGACAACAGAAACATGAAGGCAGCTCTTAGCCGCCACTTTACACATTTTATACCGCGGACCTTTTGAGAGAAAATGAGTTCAGCAAATACAGGAGAAATGATGGAAACTCAGGCATATCACGTGGTGAGAGTCGTTACGCTATACCCAATTAGGCCTAAATCGCCCTCTTCTCAACCTTCAGCCAACCTCAACCTTCCAAACCGAACATGGTGACACCCACCCTATGACAACCTATATTAATAACAAGAGTGCTCATCAAGTAAAGACAGTGGCGACGTCGTCTGGAGCACGTACTGCATCAAGTAAGAGGCCGACTGAGCGACCCACGAAAGCCCCTAAATGGGAAGGTCACTGGATTGTTTCACCCCTCCTCCCGCAGGAAGATCTAAGGCCCCAGAATGAGCCCCGATAAGAAGCTTAACATTGGTGCCCGCAGCCGGCAGCAGATCCTTGGCGGGGAGGTGCCGTGATTTTCTACAAGGCTTAAATAGGAATCTCCCATCCAATTGCCAAGCGGCCGGCGGGCCATGCTCCTGTTGTCACGCAAGCAGGACTTCGTGATACGTCGTGATTTATATTAATTCACCCAGGCACTTAAAATCGGCCTTGTTCCTGCCGCGATAACGAGCGTACGACGTGGATTGCGGGGACGCGAGAGGAAGCTGCTAAGAGAAGCAATGATGGCGCCTTCGTGGATTCACCTCAAGGAGAAGTATAAGAACACGCGTTTCGGTTCCTTCAACCGCTCTATCTGTATCAACCGTCTATCATGAAGTTCCTCGCCCTCGCTCTCGCATGTGTGGCATTCACATCTGCGGTCTCTGTGCCTGCAAAGGTTACGTATGATGGCTTCAAGGTCTACCGGGTCTCAGTAGGTTCTAATGTAGCCGCTGTCAAGTCATTGATCAGCAAGCTACAGCTAGAGTCTTGGACTGGCAAACCGAAGGCTGACGGCGTCATTGACCTTATGGTGCCACCCACTCAAGTCGAAAAGTTTGAGGCAGACACAGCCGATCTTAGCATTGAAGTTATGCACGAGGATCTGGGCCTGTCGATCGCGGAGGAAAGCCAGCTTTCTGTTTATGCCGGTAAAGATTCCCTGTTACCTTATCACCACACTAGCATATTTGACTCTAACGAATGCGCAGCCGGAAGTGCGAATGCTACCTGGTTCAACGCATATCACCCGATCGCGGACCATACTCAGTTTCTCAAGGATCTCCAAGCTTCCTATCCATCCAACTCTGAGATCATTTCCGCGGGGAAGTCGAACAGTGGGCGAGATCTCACTGGCATCCACATCTGGGGCAGTGGAGGGAAAGGCTCTAAGAAGGCTATTGTCTGGCACGGAAATGTCCATGCACGGGAATGGATCACTTCAATGGTGAGTTTAGTACTATTTTCGGCACGAAATCTCAACTAAGTCATGAACAGGTCGTCGAATACGCAGCCTATACACTCCTCACCAAATACGCCTCAGATACCTCTATCAAAGCCTATGTCGACAAATACGACTTTTACATCACGTAAGCCACCTCTCTACACCCCATCCTTCTCGTCCCAAGACATCCATCTAATCTCCCGCCTAAGCCCCATCGTCAACCCCGACGGCTTCGCGTACACCCAAACCAACGACCGCATGTGGCGCAAGAACCGCCAAGTCAACTCCGGCAACTCCTGCGTCGGCCGTGACATCAACCGCAACTGGCCCTACGTCTGGTCCGGCAGCGGCTCGAGCACCGATCCCTGTGCCGAAGACTACAGAGGCGCAGCCCAGGGTGACGGTACCGAGACTAAAGCCTTGAAAGCGCAGATCGATGGCCTCACGAGCGGGAAAGGCGTCGAGATGTACCTCGACTTCCACTCGTACTCGCAGCTGTTCATGTATCGTAAGTTGACCTCACCCAGCCCTCTCATCTCCCTCGACGTCATTAGCGCGTCCGAACGCTAATGTTGCTGGAATAACATCAGCGTACGGCTACTCCTGCTCCGCCGTCGTCGCCAACAGCGCCAAGTACACCTCGCTCTCAACCGGTGTCGTCAGCGCCATCAAAGCCGTCCACGGGGTCAGCTTCACCGAAGGCCCCATCTGCGACACGATCTACCAGGTCGCTGGCGACAGCGTCGATTACGCGACCGATGTGGCCAAGGCGGCGTTCTCGTTCACGGTCGAGCTGCGGGACACGGGACGGTACGGGTTCGTGCTTCCAGCCGCTCAGATTTTGCCGAGTGCAGAGGAGATGTGGGCCGGGTTGGCTTACCTGCTTGCGAATATGTAGGTAGGCTAAAGATGTCTGGCTGGGTACAGTACTGAAAGGGAGGGCTTGTTCCATTGCTAGCCTAAAACAGTTTATTCTTACACACAGGGGTAACTCTTCTAAATACGGTTTTCGCTGAGTGCAAGCAGAAATTGTTTCTGAAATTACTAACTCTGAATGATGAGCATCGTAGCGCTCGGTGCTCAAGGGTCTTTCGAGCCGCTATGCTCAGCGTGATACATAAACCCGCATAGGGGGCGAGTAAAGATATAAATATACAAACTCGCTTCAACAACGGAGCAAGAGGGGAATACGATCAGAGCTTTGATATTAGACAGTAGAAGATCGAAGATCACATGATCCGTTGACCCCAGTATTGAAACACAGAATACGTCCAGCAGACATCAGTTCTCAACATCTATGAAGATACCGTACTGGTCATTTTCCTCAGCGGAGTCCCGTTCATCTCAAGCCCGTCCTCAAGATCGCGCGTCTTGATGCTGCGTTCCCCGTCCATCCCTCGCCGTTTCCAAATGCTCCATGCTAGGAACGAGCCAACGGTTAACGGGACGGTCACGGCGAAGTATAGCCATATCCATTTCGAGGCGCCAAAGTCCTGCGCCGTGGGGGAGGTGAAGAAAGCCATACTGAATATACCCTACAATCAGCACATCAGCACAACCTACACTTCCCGAACTATAATATCCTGAACCGTCAGAATTAAGAGGAAGGGTGACGTACTGCAACGAACGTCCCCGGAAGGAACAGCATAGCCAACACCGACAGCGCAATCATCGACTTACTATCCTCCTTCGTGAGCCGCGAAATCCGCAGATTGACCTCGGCGTTCCGCAATTGCACCGCGGCGTTACGCTCGTTGATCTCGTTATTCGTCTGCACGTCAGCGTGCCAGAGCATGTTCTCGTACAGAGTAGTGCGAGACTTGTAGTTGTCGGTCCAGCGCTTGCAGGTGTCGATGCCGCTGACAAGCTGCGTGAAGGAATCGCTGACGCTGTAGGGGCGGTCCAGCGGCCATGTGCTCTTCTCCTCCTCCCTTGATTCGGAATTAGATGCGCGATACGCATTGGATGTGCAGATCGCGGTGCTGTAGCGCTCGTGAGCGGTGTGGAGAAACTGGCCGCAGGCTTCGAGGTCGGCGAGGTGCTCGAACATGCGGTGGGTCTTTGTGCAGAGTTTGTGCAGCGTGTTGGTTGCGCTGTCTGCGTCGGAGTCCAGGGAGGGAGGAGCGGTGTGGTCGTCTCTGGGGTTTTGGCTCTCCTGGGGATAGTCTTAGTACTCTAATTTTCGGAGGATATGTCAGACTTAAGTGGAACGTACGAATGAGAGCAACTTTTCCCTGTAATGAGAGACCCGATCGTGCCATGCTTGCAGACACTCGTCTAGAAGGAGCGCATCTACTGCTAAAGGCCGATCGAGCACGTTCGGAGAGCTTTGCGTCACGGAATGCACTATACGAGCTTTAGCACTGTCGGGGCAGTCGATGAGGACGTAGGTTGCCGTATTTGCCGTAAAGTCGGCTACGAAAGCGGTTTGAGGGTGCTGGTGGAAGCCGCATTCGCTGCGGTAGAAGAGGTCTAAGGAATGTTAGCAGGGCTCGCTCAGTTCTTTCTTAGGATAACGTGGGATAAGGGTTATGCGTACCGAATCTCTCTGGATGTCCATCTTGAGCTTGGCTAAGAAAGCATCCGTTGCCATCCCATATCATGTCCTTGAAGATGCCTTGAACGAAGGTGCGGGGAATGGCAAACGTCTCTACGATGCTTCGAAAACTGGAGGCGGATATGTTGAGGCGTCGTGAGTTGCTGTTATGAGTTTGCATACTCAGAAAACTAGAGTAGGTTCTTGGTCAGGAAACCTTTGATGTAGAACCTTTGTGCTACAGTCGCTGAACATACAAGACTCTAGTTCTGGAAGTCCTCGCATTTGTCTTTTTGGCACACACTATGTTGTTACGAAGATCCTCGTCTGTAACCTTTGTCATCCAAGGCACTGAGATGTTTCCTGTATCGAGAAGATCAAATGAAGACGAAAGGCTAAAATGCTCATCAGAATAGAGAACCGCGTGGAGTTGCTTGGAGTCCTCTATCTCAGGTCTGGAATGCGAAGTACGGAGAGGAGATAGTGGGCCCATGGTATTTATTTTGCTACTTTGAGCTTATGTGCGTGCTAATCCTACTGAAAGTGGGACGGGTGTTGAGTATTAGACTTTGGAACGCAGGCTGAGGACTTGGGGGGCTCCCCACAGTCTTTGGCTTAAACGTGGAGGCATAACAGGAATTCAGGCGACTTGGCTGCCCGCTTTGCATGGCGCAGTCGAATGAGAAGGCTGCGAGGGCTGCGAGGCTGAGAAGGCCAATCCTACATGGGCATAGAAGCTTTTGATCTGAAAGAGAAGGCTGCAAGGCTCGAGAAACGGAGCGAATGTCCTTCATAGTGGCTTTGAGTACTTCCAGGGTACTTGAGGGCTTTTGGCGCTGGTTAGACCAAGCAGGGTATGTCGGGGAAGGCTGACATTTGGAAAGGCTATAATGTCTAGATGTTAAGGGTGGATGGAATGAGCCTACGACGAAAATAAAGGAGAAGCGGAGCCGTTCGGTTGGAGTTGCCTATTTCAAATGTCTATCCATTAAACTTCAGTATTTTAATATCTCCATAGCTTTTCCCTCAATCGTACTATCACGCCCGAATATGTTCTCACCTGCCGCAATACAAGGCAGACTTGCAAGCCTCGATGACTGTGTGGCTGCAGGCTGCAGCGGAAGAGATGGCCCCAAACGCTAGTCCCCAACCTGCGTTCGGCCCCTTACAAGGGTGGATTGATCAATCAAACTCCACGAAACCCGTCGCAGAAGGAGACCTCTCAATGACGCTTCAAAGCCGAATCGACAGCCCTTCGTGCATAGAAAATTGACCGCCTTGACTATTACGATGATCACCTCTAACTTAGCTTCGCGAGATTAGCCTATTCTATGCGTTCATCATTTTGGAGAGGCACGGTTCTTAGAAAGTCTCTGGGATCAATTTCATCACCATCTGTATCTGCCATGTCTGCTCCCATCATATCTCCTTCAATCATATCTGCTTCTATTTCTCAGCCCTGCTGCCACAAACTCGTCGTATGCCCCTCAAAGCTGACAGCATCAATCTCCTTGATTTCCTCATTCGAAAGCCGCCACCCTAGCGCTTGACAATTATCAATCGCCTGCTGTTCCTTCCTAGTTCCAACCACCGGAGTGATCCCTTTGCACAGATTGTAATTGAGTCCCACGGCAGTGAGACTTACGCCTCGCTTGTCTGCAATTCTTCTCAGTGTCTCGAGCACAGGCTCAACATCCGCCATATCGTATGAAGAAAAACGATGCGTCACAGGCGGCGGATTCTTTTTTGTGTATTTTCCAGTGAGTCGGCCTTGGGCGAGGGAGCTGTATGACTGGAAAACGATGCCACGCTCTTTACAAGCTTTCAATAGCCCGGATATTTCCGGCTGGCGACGCAAGACCGAGAATTCACACTGATTGATTGCCAGTGGGACCCCATACTTCGCCAACTCTTCTTGCATCTTGATCATATCCTCGGCACTATAGTTCGCCACACCGATACATTTTGCCAGTCCCTGATCCACACACTCGGCCATTCCCTTAGCGATTCGCTCGATAGATTGGATGTGGATCGGCCCGTGCACGAGATAGATGTCCACGTAATCGAGATTCAGGTTTTTGAGACTGTCTTTGAGTTTCAAGAGCGGTGCTTCCGTCGGATGGAGGAGGTCCGTCAGCTGTGGAACGACGTAGAACTTCGTTTGGATAACGAAGTCGTTGCGGGGCATGTTTGCAAGCACGCGCCCGCAGATCGCTTCACTCTCGCCTGTGCCGTAGACTTGCGCGGTGTCGATGAAGTTCACGCCTTTGCTCACACAGTGCTTCCATGCTGCGTGCACGGCGGGCTCTTCCTCAGGCTTCCAGTGGAAGGTCGCAGTATCTCCCCATGGCCAAGCGCCGATGCACAGTGTTGAGGCTTGGACATCGCCATTCTTTCCCTTGTAGGTGACACGAGTATCGCTAGTAGGTATCCAATCCTCTGGCATTACGGCCGCAAGGCCATCGAAAGATGAGGAAACAGGGTTCGGCTTCGTTTGGTTGCCTGTGTGGATGCCAGAGACGGCGGACATTCCGGCGGCGAGGCCGGTTTGAAGAGTGTGCTGCATGTTGCTGATAGGCTACTTGATGGATGGAAAGTCAAAGGAAGTTTTGGGAATAGATGGATACGACATTTTGATGGTACCCATCGCAGAATTTATAAGAATCCTCGCCTTCGACAAGGCCATTCTTCCCAACACAGTCTTCTGAGGTGACGTCGAAATGATCGATAGGTTTACCTCGCAGCCGACATGGTATTCTCGATCCTGCATGGGTGGCACGCGGATACCCATGGAACAAACGTATCGAAAGTTCCTTCAAGTGGGGATCACGAACGTACTAGAAGTGGGTCAGAAAAGCTCCAGTCATCGAAGCTCATCAAAACAATCATTGATACACTACGTTTGTATACAGATCTTGACTAGCTATATGGTCCCTTAGTGGCGTAAGGCCACGATAAGCAAGGCGGCACTGAGGTATCTTGGGAACAATAGGCCGCCGCCTATGATCATCCAATCAAAAAATGTCTTCTACACGAATTATATTAGCGTAAGGAATTTTTTGTCACATTAAATAGGCCGAGACGTTTTATCACTCCGCTTACTGGAAATGATCCGCCTCACACCCTTGTACTGTAGATCGATTCAACGATCGCGGAGCCGCCCTTCGGGGCCGAATTACAATATAAGACCGAAAATACTGCGCAGTGTACACACCACACTTGGACAAACACATCTCGCGCGGCCTTGAAGAGACCTTTCTAACGAATAATAAATCCGAGTAAAGCCTCTTGGTGTATCTCAAGTTACCGAATTCCATAATGATCCATAATGAAGGTTTGGGTGAGTTGTGGCCATTTCGATGTGGTGCGCACGGTGCCCTAGCATAAATCGCCTCTCAACTCGGCACCGAAAATATGATGAAAAGTGATATCACTGATAGCGGTATTCCAAACGATCAAACCCGGAAGCCTCGGATCATGGTTGTCGAACCATTGTGACGACATTTCAGAAAGGTAGAAAAGTACAACTCGTCAGGAGAAAAGAGTGCAAGTTGCCGATTCTCGGGGAGCGACACGCTAGTAATGAAACCATTTGAAGAGCCCTCCGAGGAAAGGTAGCACGAAATTACCAAGGATCTTCGAACTTGGGACAAGCTACCGATAGAGTCCTCTAAAAATGTTATGAAACGTGGAATTGGATGTAAAAAGCTAGACTAAGGGAACTGGAAGGGTGCTAGATAAGCGCTATTTTCACCGCTACAAGGAGTTCTTTGAAGGGTCAAAAGCGTGGATTAGGATCAAGGAGCTAGAACACGCGGATTGGAAAGCGGAAAATAGTAATCAAAACCCCCCTACTACTCTCCCTTCGCCATACTAACAACTAACACATCTTTCCCCGCGCCTTTCTCAACCATCGCCAACACCGCTTCAATGTTCTCTCCCGTAATCACAGTGCTCGGAGGCCAGAACTTCATATCCCTTCCCTCAGTCGCCCACTGGATTTTGAACTCCGTGATATGCTCCTTTGGCCCGCTCTCGTCCTGCTTCTTGAATTTGGAACCCCACTCCGAGCAGTTCGGGGACGCGGCGGCGGTCTTCGTGATCAGATTGTTGAGCTGCTTGATGTCGGAGCTGCGGGAGATGAGAACGACTTCGTGACGGGAAACGCCGTCGATTGTAAAGAGGATTGGGAAGGACATCGTAGGCCAAATTTATATCTTTAGGATATTGGCGGAGTTGTATTCTGATGAGGTTAGCATCGGCTTTGTGGATCGACGCAGCGGTTGGGGTTTTCTACCGAAAGTTCTATTGATTGTCCAAGAGATATATTGGAGAGCTTGCTGTTTGGGATAGAGTTTCGATAACCTTTTATCGTGAAGTTCGTGGGGCAGGTTTATGCCTTCATTTACTGTTACCACCACATTGCGTCACTTCGCGTCTGATCCAAGATTGAGACCCTGGTTCGAGAACGTCCGCCGGGATGGTGCTTGGCATATGCGGGTGGCTGCAGGGGAGTGGCTGGGATTGTGTGACTGTGGAGAATCAACCTTGAAAAGAAAGAAATAAGAAATATGATGAGAACAACAATAGGTTGAGGAATAGAAGGCAAGTTATCCCGATATGGTTTTCCGGAACGCCGTTTCTTATCTAAGTCAATCTAGGAATCGATATGGAGTTCTCCTCAGGCGCCTAATCTAGCTCCCTCGATACCACCTTCAGCAGTTCCCCAGCCAACACTTCACTAGCCACTCAAAACGTTTCTAAATTAGACTATATTGACCTCTACATTGTGCCGGAATATCTACACCCTAAGCGCACAAGCTTTCTAGTCCGTACGCTCTATCCTTGCTCACCCAATGCTACTGTTAGGAGTGACCCAAGTAGCAGCCCACGAACCACACAAAAGGTAGCCTAGTCTCCATCGCATCACCCTGATGAACTTCGCAGGACACGTAGGCAAGACTCTAGCCCATTCTATCCACCTCGTGGAGCATTTCAGGGCTGGGAAGTTATCGGAAAAAGCTTATATAGCTCAAACCTGCAAGTCTCTTCCGACTTCACCTCTAACACGCAGGCCATCCAAACTTTCAAAGCTCCCACACTGTCGAAATACAGTAGTAGCTCCCGAATCTAAGGACATGGATATACTGCTTTCTCTAGCCACACTCTTGCTATCGAAAAACCACTGCAAAGAGTGCTATAGCTAACGTAAGTGCAGTGGGCTGAGAAGTACTCTCTAATCCACTGCGGTCAAGCTTACATCGTAGTTCAGTTCTCCAAAGCCTAAGCTAGCTACGCCAGGTAGTTGCAAGAGTGGCCAGACTTATGTTTCGGTGCTGGCAAGTGCTAATGCGAGGCTTTTAAAACCCATTCGGAGAACAGTACCCGGAATTTGATTATCAATCTCTCGAATTGGACAACTAAAAGTCAGTCCTTTTCAATTATCTTCCGAAGGCCATGAGTTCGAGGTGGATACGATGTAGACACGGCTTCGGACAAGATCAAGCGAAATGTGGGGGGTTGCGGGGAAGCGTTCCCCGGATTTGCCTTTCATTCGTCAGTTCCTCATATTTACCAACACTCAACTGAACAAAGACTCGATGTCCCGGAAAACGCGAGATCTTGAAGGCTTGCTCTATACCGAGTGGTGCACCTGGGTGTTGCCAGGCCTTTTGGGTACATAACTCCTCCGAATTCCCAGTACTCAACCTGTCTTCTAATCCTCCACCCCTTCCAAACATCGAACGCTCCTCAACAAGGCTCTCACCTACACAAGGTCATCCAGCTTGCTTGACAACGCGCGTCTATCAAAATGTCCGTCGACCTCCTAGGAACAGAAACCGCCAAAGACTTCACGCACACCGCCCCCAGTTTCAATGTAAAAGACAAAGTCATCGCCATAACCGGCGCCGCCTCGGGCATCGGCCTCGCAACCGCCACCCTACTTGCCTCCCAGGGTGCCAAAGTAGCCATCATGGACCTCAATGAAGCCCACCTCAAGACCGCCGCCTCCGACATCAAAACCGCCGGTGGCACCATCATGTCCACTGTGGTTGACGTACGCGACGGCGCCCAAGTCGATGCCTGGATCGCCGACGTCGTCAAGACCTTCGGGAAACTAGACGGAGCGGCCAATCTCGCGGGCGTGATTCCGAAAAGCATCAACATCGACCGCGTGGAAGACCTGAAAGACGAGGACTGGAAGTTCGTTATGGATGTGAACATTACGGGCGTCATGTACTGTATGCGTGCGCAAATCCGGGAGATGAAGAATAAAGGGAGTATCGTGAATGCGGCGAGTATCGCGGGACTCGGCGGGTTTGCGAAGAACTCTGCATACACGGTGAGCAAACATGGGGTGATTGGGTTGACGAAGTCCGCGGCGAAAGAAGTGGCGGATCGAGGGATTAGGGTGAACTGTATTGCACCGTAGGTTCGACTTCTATGCTGCTCTGAGGGTTGAAGGCGCTGATGATTTCGATGCAGTGGGATTATAGACACTGAAATGCACCGCGAATCGGAGCGCATCAGGGGCGCTCCGGGGAACTACAACGCTCCGATTAAAAGGAAAGGGCAGCCAGAGGAGGTGGCGAGTTTGATTTCCTGGTTACTGTGTGATGGGTCGACATATATTACTGGAACTGTTCAGATTATCGATGGAGGCCTAATGGCGTAGAGCTCATCTAATCTATGGTGTCCAACTCTTTCCATCCCGTTCGATGTGCACACAATAGGCCGGAGGACTCTACACAGCGCTATACACGTGCAAGTGACCCCGAATTACCCCTATCTGAACCATGGGCACTGGATCCTTACACTCGATCCAAATCGCTCGCAGTATGCTGAGAAACTTTATGTAGTGGTAAACAAGGGCGAATAGTACCTAGAGAACACTTTTCTCATTGATAAATTCTGACTCTTTGCATTATATTCTATATATCTACGCTCTAAAACCGACTACCATGCAACTTCCTGAGAATACCGGCTCACTGTCAAAAGGCCGTATTCGTGTTTCCGACCTCCTTGGAAAGGACATAACAGCGGTCAATCCCAATACTCCGGATCCAACCCTTTCTGGATCATCCGACTCGTGTGTTCTGGCCCATATCAGCACCACTCTCGCCATCATACGGATCCGAACTACACACCCTTGACAGCCCTCCCCACATCCTGCCTCAACACCCTTGGCCTTATCTCTACGGCCTCTCTCTCTCCATTGCTTCCCGCCTCTCCAAGCTTGAACACATAATCATCAATACCCACCGCCCCATACGTCGTCCCATCCACAGCAAGCCACGCATCACCCCACGTGTCAAACGGCGCTATCGTCGACAAGGGACTATACGGCAACATCTCCACAATTCCGCGGAAGCCGACAAGGTCGCCTTCAGTAAGACTGGAGGGATAAAGCCGGATACTGACTTCTATTCCCGCAGCCGCGGCTTCCTCAGGTGTGACGCCGTTGAACGCGAGGATCGAGTCCGTAAAATTGACGCCGTTGGCAACGAAGCTGACGATGTTGAGGCCGGGGCGGTCATCATCGATCGCGATTTCTAGCGATGTGTTCGTCTTCGCGTTGGTGTAGGTGCCGGTGTATGTCGCGTTTGCTTCTTCCTTTGCGGCGGCTTCGAGCGCGGGAATCCAGGTGTTAGCAAGAAGGGAGGCGAGCACGCCACGTTGGGCTGTGGTTTGATTGCCGGCGGCGAGGATGCTGAAGCCGATGTTGTGATCGGCGTCGAGAGCGAGTGCGGAGGCGTAATTAGGCACGTCTCCGCTTTTGGTGTAGAGGTCTACAAGTCTCGTCGTGTTTGTTGTAGAGGAGATAGGGATAGCTGTGCGGAAAATTTCCCAGGGAGCGCCGACGAGGTGGAGGGGGTTTGAGGTAGTGGCGTGTGGCTGCATCCAGCGGCGAGTTAGGGCAGCGGGGATGAGGGTGGATTGTAGGATTGAGCGACCCAAGGTCATGAGATCAGAAGGGGTAGAGAAGAAAGAACCAGCTGGGTCTTCGACACCTAAGTCCGGGAGGAAGTCGCTTTCTTCGAGACCGCCGGGGACGATTATGTTAGTGTCGTTGGGCGAGAGAATGGAGGTGCGGCTAAGATTGAGGGGCTGGAGGATCGCGGTGTCGAAGGCGGCCGAGAAAGTCTGATTGGTGATACTTTCAATGATGAGGCCGAGGAGGGCGAAGCCTGCATTAGAGTAGATCGGTGTGTTATACGTTGAAGTGAGAGGGGGTTGGGAGAGGAGGCCCGTGATATATTCTAACATCGTTAGCGATGGATTAAATAAAATTGGAGAGATTTAGAGTTACCTTTTCTGCTACAAGGTTTCAAGAATCCGGTGCCGAAACCGCACACAGGAGCATCCGAGTTGGCCGGCAGACCGACAGCAGTTGCATTCAGAGTTTGGAGGTTAGCGAGGTCGCCGAGTCCGTCTGTTGAGGTTTTAGCACACGTCCAGGAGCATACGCCAGTGTCAAAACCTACAATCTCGCGTAATGCCTGACAACTGACTTGCCAGCGCTTCAACCGTGATATCGCTCCATTGTGCCTCGTTCAACGTGCTATTCGTGTCTGTAGCTGCAAGCTCGGGAATGTACTTGGTGATGGGTTGGTTGAAATCCGCAAATCCAGTCTTTGCGAGAAGTGTGTACACCGTGAAAAGCTTGGAGAGACTACCGATGCGATAAATAGTGTCATCATTCAAATGCCCTGAAGGTAAAGACCCGTTGAGGCCTGGTGCTTCGAAGTGATATGAGAACAAAGTCTTGTTATCGGAGGCCGAGAACACGTTGATAGAGAAGGATGTTGTAGAGTTGTCCAGTAGTCCCGTGCTCAAAGCCTCGTTGAGAACCTTGGGGAATGCTTCCCGAGCTGCTTGGACGGATTTTGACGAGTCTGGGCGGGAAGGCGTCGGGAAGACAGGGCCTCGTAGCAATGCATTCTTGTCGGTTTGTGCGGTTGCGATGACAGCCAGCCAAGCAAGAAAAAGCAGATTGGATAAGGAAGAGAATGATTTCATAGTTGCGTTCACAAGATAGGTTGAAATAGGCCAAAGGTGATAGAATGGATGAGAAGAACAAGAATAAGAGCAAAAAGCTAGACTATAAAGTAGAGACAGGTACGCGTCAGCCTCATTGATTGCATCATGGCGTCGAAAGAGGAGCGTTGATCAACAGGGCAGCATAAACGATACAGCGAATGAGTTCCGTGTTCCTGGGCTAGTGTAGATAGTGTGGGGCATATGGGTGTCGGTTTTGAGGCCGTGGGGATAAGGCTAAGCCCACCACGTGCTTGGAAATAGGGCTGAGGCGGGTGGATACACTGTCATGGAGGACCCGACATGATGCTGGAGTCCAGTGAAACAAGTGCTTTCCGTCGGAGCCCTGGTATCAGCCCATGGATTGCAGTCGCTTTTGGAGCATCTTGAACGCTGTCGAAGTGATGGTAGAGGGAAGGAGGATTCTCCATTGACACATCTTTAATGACTGTTAACCTGATTCCTAAGCACTAAGCTTCCTCAATATACACTATCTCAAAATCAGTGGCTTCGGTGGAGTAGAGGCCAGGATTCGAAGTGCTGGGTATCGGAGTAGTCTGTGTTAAGTGATGCGAAAACGTACGTGCTGACAGCTGCCAAGGCAGGATCGAGCGAAGCGTCCCTGTTGTGCTCACGCCAGCTCGGCTTCGGATTGGTCGGTTCGTTTAAGAAGTACGGTGCAGCCGGCATCTTTGAAGCTCAGTCCGCTCCGTGGTTTAGCTTCACGTCTAGGACATCCAACACCAACACAATCTGACGTCCGCCCCCTCCTAAGCTATTGGGGCTGTAACATCTATCTTTTATATGGCGTAAGATAAAATACACGACAACAGCACTTACAGCCACGGAAGTAATCCCACAATTCTGCCTTGAAAGGTGGTAAGCTCTGAGAAGGGAACTTCGCTACCTGCTTCTGGTGTCCTGGACTGTTCATTGTCCTGTTAGACCTCTGCAGCCTCCTCGTTTAGGCCTCCAGCATGGCTAGCCCAACGTGGTCCTGATTGGCCTGATCGTTCAATCTTGGAAGAAATCCATCACCACCCACGTTTTGAGCTTCCACCGATTACCCAATTTGCTGGGCGTGTTGCTGCATGCAGTTACTGTGCTCTATACGCGAACTGTGATTCCACAAACAGGATGGGTGGCAAAGAGAACTACGGGACCATCGCCACGAATGGCTCGAACGACGCGAATGACACCGACGACACCAATGACACGGCTGACACCAAAGACACCAATGACACCAGAAGGAGTGAAGGGACATCCGGAAAACCCCGCAAAAAAGTTTGGAAAACAAAAGTCAAGACCGGATGCATTACTTGTCGGTAAGTAACATCTTCTTCTAGCATCATAGTACGCCATACGCTCCGAGACTGCCTGATGGATAGGTGCGCCCTATCTCCCAATGGCCCCTCCGCAAGTATACCTATCTGACGCATTCTAGCATCCGACGCGTGAAGTGCGATGAAGACAAACCTGATTGCAAGCGATGTACGTCTACTGGACGAAAATGCGATGGATATGAACCCCCCAAGGCCCAGAAGCAAGACAGCCAAGCCGTCGTGAGAGCTGCAAGGCCCCCCAAATCGACCCGGTTATCAACAAGCCTTCTCCCTGGATATGCCAGATCAACACCAGCAGCCTTCATGGATCCCGCTTTTGCATCTGAAACATCAGCTGAGAGCCGGAGTCTGAAGTTCTTCCAACTCTATACCGCGCCTGAGATGGCAGGATTCTTCGACTCAACTTTCTGGGTTCAAGACCTTCTTTTGGCAGCAAATGAACACCAATCTATCCGATACGCTGTAACTGCGCTTGGTGCTCTCCACCAGAAGTTTATTGGCTGCACCCTTCCTGTCTTACCTGACGATGTATCAGACCAGACTCTGCGGTTTGGACTGAAGCAATGCAACCGCTCGATCCAAGAGATCGTGAAACACTCAGGCTCGAGCGGTATGTCAAAAATGGACCGAATAAACGCGATGACTGCATGCGTCTTGTTCATGTGCTTTGCCAGCATACAAGGCCATAACTCTGAAGCTATGGAACATCTCCGTGGGGGACTGAAACTCTTACGAGAGGCCGACAGCATCCCGCAGAACGCTAGTTGTGACGAGCAAACCCACCCAGTATCCATGGAGTCGCTACGAGGCATGTTTGTCACCCTCGACATCCATGCGCGCGGCATGATCAGCGACAAAGACATCAGGTCCTGGGAGCCTATACCTAACGCCGACCCGCATACGATCCCGTTGGAGTTCAAGTCTCTCCCGCAAATACGCTACTACATCGAGGGAACCTTCAACGCAGTGCTCGCTTTCCTCCAAAGCCTCGACCTCCAGCCACCGACTACACCAGAAGCCGTGGAAGCCGTGATATACACGTTCAATGGCTTCATGGAGAGGATAGAACTAGGCGACAAGGTGCTCGAAGAATACCTCCGTCGCCCAACGACCCGGCTGAGCACAGAAGAGCACAAAGCGGTCCTAGCGCTCAACCTGCACCGCAATGACATCGCCGCGTTCTCGACTATGTTTCAGCTGCAATCCACGCTCGCGGAGATGGCGTGGGATCGCTGTGAGCCACATTTCATTGCCATGGTTGATATCTCAAGTCAGCTGTTAGGCGCAGAGCAGGGCGGGCCAGTGCCGCTCTACCCTTCCGCTACCATACCAACATCACCCCCGTACGACGCTCTCGTTTCCAAGCTCGCGTATGTGTCCAGCGCTACCCAGCCCTCCCAACGCCCGATCTTCACGGTCGGCTTCGGCGTCGTCATCTCGCTCTTCCTCGTCGCCTTTCGCTCCCGCCACCCCATACTCCGGCGAAAGGCCATAGCGCTTCTTCTGAACTACCCGCGGCGTGAGGGACTATGGGATAGCGTGCTAGCAGGGCGGATAGCACGAGAATCGATGATGATGGAAGAAACCGCATATTTGAACTACGTCGGGCTCCCTATGTCAGACATTCGGGTAGTCTTAACGGCAGCGGAGGATATGCCATTGCCGCTGCGCACGCGTGATATCGAGATTGTATATACCGGGTTACGCCAAGCGAACGTTACTTTTAGGAGTATACAGCAGTTTCAAGAGGGGGACAAGGGGGTGTTGAAAACGATCAATTGGTGAGGAGGTGTCCCGTTCGTCTCACCACCTTTTTTCCGTACTCTTAGAGGCATGAAGATTGATGAATGATATACACCGTTACTTCAAATGGTCCCGGGTACTGCACAATATTGTGTAATGAGTTTTTACTTGGGCTTAGCAGAGCACGCGCACTTTTCAATACTGACCTCGAGGTCCTCTTACCTAAATAGGATTCGAGACAGCGTGAAATTCAAGAGTCTTGATATTACGTTACTACATCGATACTCTGAAGTAAAAAGAAAAGAAAAGCGGAGCTGAGACCTGGAGTTCCTGTTCCAAAAGGCTTTTCAAGATGGTGTTGATAGCCCTCCTGAGTAAAACGCGAACCCCACGTGAGTATGCGTGTCATGCACAGAAGTGCTATAATGGCTAGGTGTTGGGGTGAACTGGAGTTTGCGAGGAAAAGAAGGTGGAAGCGGAGACGTTCGGTCGGAGTTGCCTGTCTGAATTAGCTATCCTTTACACTAAGCACACGTCCATACCTATTCCCTTAACCGTATCATCACGCTCCGTCATGTTCCCACCTGCCGAATTCCATTCAGCCTTGGAAGGCAGACCTGCACGCCTCACTCTTCATTCGTGTGGCTGTAGACTGTAGTATATGGTACCCGATCGCTATTCCACAGCCTGCCCTCGGCGAGGACGACCCATCAGAGTGATAAATCATCTTCGTAAGACCCATTGAAGAAGAAGACGTCTCAACGACGCTTCAAACCGAATCGACAACTCTCGAAGAAATCATTAACCACTCCGATTGCCAAGTCTACAGTACGATCACGCAAGTAGTTAATGAGGCAGGTCACTAACTGTCCTCACCCGTAGGATCCGCTACCAATAATAAGAACAACAAGGGCATACCGAGAGGTCCGTAACTGTTGCTCATAATCTTTCTGAAGTCTCGTCATGCTGTTGGTAGTGCTTATAACAATCTTCGTCGCGGTTGTAGCCGCAGGCGGCAAAGTGTTCTTCCCGAAGCCATCTGGCATTTACCATGTCGGAGAGACACAGCATATGTTCAAGCACACCACTCATGACCACTCTCTGGCGCCGAAAGGGTCAAATAACACCGGCGAATTCATCGTGGTGAATGTCTTGCATCGGACTAACAGACCGCCAACCGCCGAGACCTCTTCGAAGTATATGGACTTCGAGCTAGCCAGACTGATTGAGCAAGGATGGGGGATCCCGAATGGGGAGTTGCAGAAACTATGGACTCATCTCCAATTGCAGCCGCCCGTTCTTCCCGGTCCTACGGGGCGCACGCAGATACCCAACAATCTTATTCTCTCCAGGAGCTGGTATGCCCTGCTCGTCTAACACCATGATCACTTCAGATATGGCTTCGCAAGGCTCCACTGTTCTATGCATCGACCACCCGGGAGAGCTACCATTCTTGAAGAGACCATACGGAGGTGGCAGCGTGTACGGGTTCCCGATTGAGTACGACTAGGCCAAGGACACTCTTCTTTACAAAGTCAACTGAAACTACAAAACCGACTTCGACGCCCTGCTGCAGGTCTCCCCGCCTCTTGTCGAAGAGCCCCGCGCTCCCTTCAATACATCCACCTAAATGCACTTCGGATTCTCCACAGAAGGTGGCGTTGGCACCGCCGTGGTGTCTCGCCACGACGCTGTGATCGCCGAGATCAACTATGACGGTGCCTTCATTGACACTCTCTTCGGCGGCACCGTCGATGTCGCGAAGCCCTTTTTGATGCTCCGCGACGGCCAGCACGGCTACGATGACATTATCTACGGTCTCAGCGGGTAGTGGTTCGAAGGAAACCAGACCGCGTGGTGGGAGGAGTTGAGGGTCAGCGGCACCCACCATCTTGACTTCTCGGACGTCGGGCTATGGCATGAGCTGCTCCACTTGAGGGGACGCGTTAATACCACATTGGTGGGTACGATCAACAGCTCGCGGATGTGGCATATCCAAACGGCGATTACCTCGGCGTTCTTCGATAACGTTCTGGGCAGCGAAGAACCTTTATTGGCGGAGCTGCTGCCTTCGAGGAAGTGGCCGGAGGTGGAATCCATCCATAGCGGTAGCGACGCTGGTAGGTCCATGATGTTGTAGTATGCTGTAGTGGTAAAGACGTTGTCTACACCTGCTCGCCGCCGCAAGGAGTCCTCCAAGTAAGTTGTAGAACGTAGAACAGGATGTAAAGAGCTAGGTTATGTGAATTGATATGATGCTAGGTAGAACCTGTTTACCACTGCAGGAGGTTCCACCAACGAAGTTATGAAACGTAGGAAAGGATGTAAAGAGCTAGAGCGCGTAAGCTGGGAGGGTTGTTAGATAAGCGCTATCTACACCTGCTCACCACTGCAGGAGGTACTCTAAAGACGTTGAAAAAAGTGGAATGGGATGTGAAGAGCTAGGCTTTGTAAATAAGAAAAGTGCTATATAGGGGTCTATCTCCACTCGTTCACCGCCACGAGAAGTCCTCTAACAAGGTCAAAAAACACAAGATCCATTGAAAGAGCCAAACTACATATATCAGCACGGCGGTAGGTAGGCGCTATCTACACCTGTCCACCACTGTAAGAGGTCCTCTAGCTCGGTCAAAAATATTTGAACTTTTCTAAAGAGCTATGACCCACCATCCCACCCTCCCGCCTCCCGCCCTACGACTCGGCGCCCAGGCACCGGCACCCCCTTGGCAGCGATGAGCGCTCCTGGGCAACGGCTTGGTTTCAACGACATGTGTAACTTTGTATTGACAGCTACCTAGCTCTCTAACGAGCTTTAAGGGAAGGACGGGATACCAATTCTGGTTACGATGGTGCGTTTCAATATAAAAGCCGAAGCATACCTGCTTCCTTCAACTCATCGAAGACGTCTGGAGGTTATCTCCTTGGACATGAGATATGAATATATACAAAGAACCCACCGCGGGCGCAAAAGAGCAGGCAACCCGACCCTCTCGCGCGCCCCCAAGGAGTGCGCGCGAGAGAGAAACCCGAAAAACGCCCAAACGCAAAACCTAACCCAACCCATCATTAACACATCACAAACCTTCACTCTTACCCCTCAATCGCCACTAACCAAGAACCACCCACCCCCCAAAACCGCTATGAGGGCCAAAGTCGTCACAATCCCCGCCCCCGCCTTATCCGCCGTCGTAATCTCACTCAACCCTGTCTTCGCACTCCCCTCATTCCCCCCCGTCCCCGCCGCCGGATTCCCCTTACTCGTCCCCCCCGTATCCGCACTCAGCGGCGCCTTCGCGCTCGCAATCAGGTTCGCCTGGATGACGCTCAGCGCGCTCATGCTCTGCCCTACCCCCACGTTGCCGTCGCACGTATCCTGGAACCAGCGCGAGCCGCACTCAGTCCCGTCGGTGCCGCCGTTACACTGCGTCGCGGCCGCCTTCGCGGAGGCTTGCAGCAAGGGCGTGATCTTGGCGGCGGTGAAGGGCGCGATTTGTGCGGAAATGGCCATCCACCGCGCGAGGTAGGCTTTGAAACTCCATTGGTCGACGTCGCATTTCTGCGTGACTTCGCACGCGACTTCGACCATGGTTTGCGAGCCGTAGGCGGTGGGGAAGAAGACGGATTCGGCGTGCGTGAGGAAGCCGGTGAGGCGCGTTTGCCAGATGGTGGAGCCGTTGGTGTAGTTGTACATCTGGGTTGCCCGGTTAGTTTGGGGGTGAGGGAGGGGGGTTTGGGGGACGACGAACGTAGGCAGCTCCTCCAATCATTATGCCGTAGTTATACGACCACTGCAGCCGATCTGCGTCGGTGCAGTTTTGCAGGCTGTTGCTTCCGTCGTACACCTGCAGATCGGCGGTAATCAGCGGACTGCTCGCAAGCCAGTCGTACGCTTTATTTGCCCAGTCCGCGTATGTCTGGTTGCCGGTGTATTTCGCCAGCCGGGCGCCAAGCTGGAAGAGTCCTCCGTTCGCGGCGGTGTTCTTATAGTTGTACCCCTGATTCCAGGTGTAGATCTGCCAGGGCAGCCCGCCGGCGCACAGCGAGGTATCCCAGCGGGTTGTGAGCTGGTTGAAGACGGATTGGGCCAGCGCGAGCCATTGCGGCTTGTCGGCCGCAGGGTTCGGGAAGCCGACTTCGGTTGCGGACATGACGGCGAAGGCCCAGAAGAGCTGGTCGTCGTTACCTTCATCTTTCGACTGGTTGGCGGGCATCTGCGGCACGTATCAGCGTTAGATGTGTTCTTTGAAACGTCGAGTTGGAAGGCTGGGGAACGCACAAAGTCCCGCGCAACACCGACTTGGTTCTGCATCCCCGCCGACACTATATCATTGTATGTGTCGTCGCCGGTGTAGTACCAGTACTCCACCATCTGCCCGAACATGGCGCCAGCCTCCCACCAGTAGTAAGGTGGGTATGTGAGCAAGCCGGGGATACCGCTAAGGACCGCACCAGTCGAGCCTGTCGCGTAGTATCCCATGAGATCTTTCGCGACTATTTTGGCGGCGCTTTTGATCGAGTCTGTGGTTCGGATGTGTTAGTTGGGCTGCATCGTTCATGTTGATGTTGTGTAATGTCTTTTTTGAAATGATGCAGTTGACATGTTGTATTGGTTCGAGAAAGAGATGAGCTGACAGTGTATGAGCAGACATACCAGAGTTCGTCGGATCCAAAGTAATGGCAGCAACGGGCGTTACTGTCCTACCAACGAGGCTGAGCGCAAGCAGCGCATGCGCCGCTTTCCGTAGAAACGCCATCTGATTCCCACTCGACTTCTTCAGCGACCAAGGTTCTCACAAACGAGCGTCGTAGTCAACCCGCAGCTTCACCAAGGAGTCAGATCTGACGGGTGATAGAAAGCGAGAGTGAGGCGTGAGGTTGTAAGAGTGTAAGACGCAGGTACACGGCACGGCTTACGACACGACAGAACAAGAATAAGACATCCGGGCTGGCTGACAGGCGCGAGGGATCGCCCCGGGGGCGGCGATGAGGTCAAGGAAAACACTAACACACATGGCACAGAACCAGCCACCCAGCTTGCGTTGCGTTGCTGTGCTAGACTAAGCCTGTTGTTGGCCCGCTCTTACCCTGGGCCACGCGGACTGCAAATCCGCTCCCCTCTTCACTCTGACGCGCGCTTGGATGCATACCCGTCCCTCCTCTTGGCTTGCGGCCTTCTCAACAAGGTGAAGAAGTCGGCGGCTGGCAGATCTCTACTCGAAGCGCTCTCTGGGAATAGATTCCCTACGCGCTGCGGCGAGGCTCACACCCTTCGCTCATGGACGACCCCGGCGCGGCGGCGCACTCACATGACGAACGTGCTTCCTGCACACCCTCGGAGCCCGGGAGACGCCTTTATTTGCGGAGAAGGCTGGGCGCGATTGGAGCAGGGGAGATGGCGCTGCGTACTATGGTATGTTTGGACCGTGCTCAAGCTTCGCTAAGCATTGCCGAGTGTTTTAGGCGTGTTGGCGTGTGCGGGGTGAATTGAAACATTGAAGAGTGAAACAATGGATGGTCATGGCGGGGTAGATGGACATGTGTCGAGTAACATCTTGCTGTGTAGCAGTCATGTTGAGGTTCTTAGAGATGGCAGCCCTCACTTCTGATGTGGAGACTGCCGTTGAAGGGATGATTCAGGGGACTTGGTCTGTGAAGGATTAGATATGCTCCACATTCTTCAATTCTACTGCTCCGAGGTTTAGACGAACAGGGAACTTGGATAAGCGGCTCTTACGGGAGCCAAACCTTGCGAGAGATGGTTTCTGTGAATATCGAATCCTCGAGAGACCCTTCCTCCAAGATGTCTATATGAATGCTAAATCTAATGCAAGAACTCAGACACGTAAAGCGCCACCTGCTCCGGCTTCTCCACCATGGGCAGATGTCCAGCTCCCTCAACCACAAAGTAGGGTGCACCCTGTCCCAGTGATTCCGACATTTCTTTCATCGTCTTTGGTAAAACACCATCACCACCACCGACCAGGAACGCGCCTTCCCCGCTGTCCCAGCCTTCACCGGTGTACGACTTCATCTCCTCCCTCAGGTCGTAGTCGAAGAGTGCCTGCACGCTGTGCTTGAAGCCTGCGAGGCTGTTCGTCGCGACCATCTTCTTGACTCTCTCAATCTCCGCCTCCATCTTTCCTCCGTCGTAACTTTCCTTTACGAACCACCTCCTGACCGTGGCCTCGGCCAGCTCCTCTCCCACAACAGCTTCGCCTTGGCCTTGAGCACCTTCCTTCTCTGCCATTGCGATTCTCTCGCCCCATGCTTTACTGTTTCCAGCGGGACTGTTGGCATTTGTGTCGCAGGCGACGAATGTCGCAACTCGGTCAGGGTGTTTCAACCCGACGTTGAGTGCTGTTGCACCTCCAAGACTGACACCGATGACTGCGGCAGCCCTCGGCACTCTCAAAGCGTCGAGGAGCGAGATGATGTCTGATGCAAGCAAATCAACCGTGACCGGCTCCGATCCGGAGTTGCTTGAACGCCCTCGCGTATGATATCGCAGGATGCGAAACTTCTTGTTCTCTGCTCTCGAGAGAAATGCGTCGATAAAGGCATCCCAGATCCCCATCTCCACCAAAATCGAGTTACAGAGAACAATAAGCGGAGCCTGCGGATCCGATGAGCCCTCAAGTCGATACGGAAGCTCCACTCCATCCTTCGTAGTGACATACGACTCAATCACCGCTCTTTTCTGCTCCTGTTTTGGCGTCGTCCGCGTCTTCCCATCCGTACTTTCTGCAGGCACCACCTCTTCAGACTCCAAGCACCCCAAGTCCCTCGGCGCCGCCCCAAACGTATAATACGACTCATACACCCTCCTCACCTTCTTCTCATCCACCACCTCCTCAAAAATCTTCCTCGCCCACTCCGTGCTCACCGCTTTCCTAAACTCCTCCTCCCCAAGATACTTCTCCACCTCAAACTCATGCAGCGCAAGAAACTCCCTCTTCCCCTCCGCCGTCTCATGCCGACTCGTCACAAACCTTCTCGTCCTCAACCACCCGGGCACCTTCTGCAACAACCCCACATCCTCCTCCGCATACCACTTCCCCAACCTCTCTTCCCGCTCCGCCTCCTGCCCCTCCCTCAGCGTCAGCAGCACCGACAGCAGCACCCTCTTCCGCCCCTCCTCCCCCACCGCCTCATGCCCCACATACCCCGGCGCCGTCCACTCCGCGCCGGGGATAAAGTCGTAGAACCGCCGCCGGATCGTGATCTCCTTCATCGTGTCGCGCTCCCGCTGGCTCTGCACCGGCGGCGCGCGCAGCCGTGTATAAGTCTCCCGCGTCAGCTCGTCCATATCCTTGATGTCGTAGACGGCAACCCACTCCGGGGTCTCAGGGGACGGGGCGCGGCCGTCGGTGGCGCGGTAGCGGAAGCCCGTGGGCACGAAGGGGAGGCGCAGGCGGCCTGGGCCGTGCTCGTTGTTGTACCAGTCGTGGAAGCGGGCGAGGGGGAGGGAAGGCTTGGGCTGCATTGTTACGTAGAGGAGGCCATCGTTGGCGTCGTTGAGGGGGGAAGTGGTGGGAGGCATAGTTGGAGGATTTGGTCAAAAGAGAGGAAGATTGGTGAGGTCAACTGGGAAGGCGAGAAAGAGTTAAGTAGGAAAGAGCGCGTGGAAGTGGTGGGAGAGCTGCATTGCGTTTACGAGAAGGGCGTAAATGTTCTTCATGGTGGTTCCGAGTTCATCTGCCGTCCGAGAAAGCGAGGGGTTCCGAAGTTTGGAGGGGCAGGATGGGTTGTTAGCGCCCGTTATCGCAGACGAGATGACTACCTTCCCATTTCACGCCTTCTAGCTCTTTACATCTCACACCTCATATTTCGACCTTGCTAAAGGACCCCTTGCAGCGGCAAACAGGTGTAAACAGTGTCTATTAATCACCCTCCGATTCAAGCATTCTAGCTCTTTACATCCTATTCTACGTTTTTATAACCTTGTTAGAGGACTTCTTGCGGCGGCGAACAGGTGTAGACAACATCTATCTAGTACCCTCCTATTTCACACCTTCCAGCTCTTCACATCCTACACCCCATTTTTTAACCTTGTAAAAGGACCTCTTGCAGCGGCGAACAGGTATAAACCACCTCTATCTAGCATCTTCTAATCTACACGTTCCAGCTCTTTACATCCTAATCTATGTTTCTGTAACCTTGCTAGAGGACTCCTCGCGGCGGTGGATAGATGTAGAAATCGCCCTTCCACTTCACACATTCTAGCTTTTTACATCCTCTCCGACATTTCTTAACCTCGTTGGAGCACTTCATACAGCGGTGGACCGATGCCAATATTACCCTTCAACTTTACGTATTCTAGCTTTCTACATCCTCTTCAATGATTATTAATCTTGTTAGAGGACTTCATGCAGTGGCGAATAGGTATAAATATCACCCTTCTAATTCACGCGTTCTAGCTCTTTACATCCTATACCTTATTTTTTGACCTAGTTAGAGGACCTCTTACAGCGGCGGACGTGAAGAAATAGCATTTATTTACCACCTCTCTAATTCGCGCCCTCAGAAACTTTACATCCTATTCAGCACTTTTTAAAGATGTTAGAGCACCTCCTACGGTGGTAAGCAGATGCGAATAGCGTGCATGCCGCGCCCCTCCAATTTGCGTTCTTGGAAACTTTACATCATATGCAGAAAATTTAGACCTCGTTGAAGAACCTCAAACGGCGCTATACCGTAATCCATTTACCGTAACATGCACTCTAAACCCAACCTCCTACGAAACCCCACAGTTAACATCATACCAGATTCCGCTGCCTATTACACTCACGGTTCGTAACCCTGTTAGAAGACCTCCTACGGTGGTAAATAAGTGTTAGAGCCGTCTACCTACCACCCCTCCAATTCACGTTCTTCAGAATTTGACATCCTAAGCAGAAAAATAAGACTTCGTTGAAGAACCTTAAACGGCGGCATACCAACGAGGCGCACACTATCTCGCACCCCTCTGATTCATGCTCTTGAAAATTTGACATCCTATATAGAAAATTTAGACTTCGTTGAAGAACCTCAAACGGTGGTATACCGTGATAAATATACCGTGATACACACTCCAAATCCAACGCCCTCGAACTCTCGCAGTCCAAACCGCACGAGATCCCGCTGCCTACATCTACCGCTCTACCACCGTCTGAAGTCCCTCCACACATTTCCCATGCAGTTAAATCACTACACAAGTTGGTTCAAATCACAAGGAGCATACTATCTCGCACCCTTCTAAATCGTGCTCTTGAAAACTTTACATCCTACATTGAGAAATTAGACCCTGCTGAAGAACCTCAAACGCTGGCATACCGTGGGAACTATACCGTGATACGCGCGCCAAATCCAACCCCCTACCAAACCTCAACGTCCAAATCTTCCAAAATCTCACTGCCTCCGCACCCCTCCCTACCGCCGTCTGAAGTACCTCCACACATTTCCCAGGTAGTCAAGACACCACACCAGACAGTTCAAATCACGTGGGGCAAACAATCCCGTTTCCATAAAGGCTTGATTCAGCTACAGGAAACGAAGTCCGATGCCCGAAGGCCCAAATCACACCTATGCTCCACACATGCTAACCCACCCGCCAGAACCGCTGGAACGCCTCAATGCACCACCTAGCACCCCAAAACCCTAGCCACCAGGCTTCCGATTCGAAGAGTCAGTAAACAGCACACAGGAAACAGGCTTCAGATCAGAGCTCGAGGTCGAGGTCCATGTCGTCGGCCTTCGCGGCCGCGGGGGCAGTCTCGGCGGCAGCGGCGGCTCCGGCGTCCTTGGACGCGAAATACGCGTCCATTTCCTTGTCGAGCTGCTCCTGCGTCAGCTTTGGGCGCTCGGCCCGGCCACCACGGCGACCCTGCGCGGCTGGCTTCCGCTCGACGCGGTTGCCGCCAGCGCGCGGCCGCAGCACGCCCGATTCCCGGTGTGGTGGGATGTATCGGTCCATCGCCGGGCGTCCCCGGCCACCCCGCGCGCCCTTGTCTTCACTGGAGCGTCTGCTGTTGTTATACGCGCGGTTGCTGCTGTCACGCCGGGTGTCGTTGCGCGGGCCCGCAGCGTACCCTCTCTCGGTCCGATTGTTCATTCTTCCGCGCGAAGTGTCGCGGTCCTGGGCCATGGGGTGCTCGATCCGCTCGAACAAAGAGCGCTTTTGGGCGAAGTTGCGGGCCGTGATGGTGGCTGTGACTGGCTTGCCGTAGGCCTTGGCGCCGTGAATGTCGGTAACAGCAGCACGAGCGGTGTCCTCGTCCTTGTACGTGATGTGCGCAACACCGGTAGATCGGTCCATGCGGTCAAAGATCAGCTTGACCTCGAGCGCGTCGCCGAACTTCTCGGCCAGGTCGCGTACTTCGGGCTCGGAGACATCGTGGGGGAATCCACGGATTGTAACCTGAACGCCAGGGGTACTGCACGATTGATTAGTATGTTATGGTAATGGAAGAAGGGATGCTTACGTCTTCGGGCCGCGAGCGGGCTGGTAGCTGTCCAGAGGCTTGAAGGCCTGGCGGTCGTTCTTCCTGTAGGGACGGTCTGGGAGGCGTCAGCATGGTTGGAGGGCCATGGCTATGGGAAGACGTACCGTCATCGTCACCCTGCCAGCGGTCATGGACCCATTCTGCCCTGCGAAATGTTAGAGTTGGTTCCTTAGAAACGAGGGTAGAGGCAACTTACTTGTCAAGCTGGTCGGGAGTAGGACCCTGGTTGTATTCGTCAGGCTGCTGAAAGAATTGATGTCAGCATGAATCTTCTAAAGTGTGACACGCTCCCAGGCAGCTTCGTCCGTTGTCAGACGTCGGGAGACAATCGCTCGGGAGGGAAGGATGTTGCTTGCAATATCACAGCAGGGAGGAAGAAAGACCTGAGCACGATTAGTCAGAGTTGGAATTGAAGAGTGTTTGCGCGATTGGAAGCTCACCTTGTGATGTTCTGCGCTGCTGCCGTGACCTGCTGCGTCCTTGAAAGCGTATCCCGCGTCATCGTAGCTGTTGTCGTCGTAGTATCCATCGTCGTTGTAGGCGGTGTCGTGCTCTCTGAACGTGGAGGAGGCACCCTGATACTGCTATAGGAGGAGAAGGAGGGTCAGCTGAAGTACGAGATGTGAGGTTGGTGGGTTGCGCCAGCTGCGAACTGCGCGCACTGAAGACGTACCTGACGGTTGTTGCGGTTGCGGTACGACATCGTGCTGCGACGGTGAAGGCGGTTGCAGATATATGTGGAAAGTAGTGTCGAGTCCTCGGGGCACGTCTCTGGATGAATGCAGAGTCGATTGGCCTGGTCGAGGAGTGGAGGAGAGGTGGTGGATTGACGTTGTCGCGGTCGAGGACGTGAACTTTATGATGGAGCTTAGCGACTGGAGACCCTTGCTGAGTCAGGCAGCCCCACGGCGACGGCGACAGCAAGCCCTCAACACCACAGCGATGCCTATCACCATCTCCAGCCCGTCCACCGGGCCATGCTTCATCCCATCTGGACGGGAAGCGGGTGTATATAGGCTGAGGCACCCTCCCTTGCGTCTCACCCCTCATTCCTGCGGATTTCGAGCCCCTGAATCGAGTATCATGCGGACATGCGTGTCTCTGCGCGGCAGATAAGTGCTTTCCCCCAGTCCTGGTGCGTTGTATATAGACAGCATCTGGTTGTGATAGCTATCAGGCTATGCAACAGCCGTAAGACATATGAGTCCTCTAAGCACGAATGGCGATGCTACGAGGCTTACAGCATCACCGAAGTGGCTTGGATGGCACATAGGTAAGTCCAAGGCCTAATCTCAATGGTAGAGTATTGTATCTCGAGTAGACGTGCCAGAGAGATCTTGCTGGCGGTGTCTTGACCGGGTCAAACTCGTGAAGCACTCAAGACGCACTATGTATGCTCCGAACTTTGTTTTCGTGAGCAGATTGTCCAGGAGATGTGCTGTAGTGTTTGCCCCTGGTGAGGAAACATTGAGCCCCTTTGACAAAGCTCCTGAGAAACGGTGATAATTCTGACCATTCCCTTCACGACTTTGGGAAGAGGCGCTGGTTGGGTTTGCGGGGCTATCCCCTTCGATATGCCTATGCTCGTCCTCGCTGGTTTTCTGCGCAGGACCACAGGCGAGCACGATCTTCTCATCTGCCTCCTCTTTTCTCTCGGGGCCCCTTTATCATCTTCTACAACGAGACGCCATTACAGGACGCAGGCTCATAATGGTGTTGCCCCTCGCGGTTGCGCGCGCGCTCTTCCCTCGCATTCTCTTCGAGCGGTGGGCGACCAGGTCCACGACAGACACCATCCGCGCCTCCACAACGGCCACCTCTTTATCCAGCGCCTCGCGACTTGTAGCTAAAACAGGCGGGTCATGGCGAGAATCATGCGTTCAGCAGCGATACCCCGATAGCCTTCCTATCTCCTCGCCTCCATGTCTTTCGCACGGCAGAGAAACCCCCCTTCCGGAGTCTCCTCTTCACTTTACACCCACACCACGAACGAGCATCGAAAGCCATACGGGTTAGGGTCGTTTGGGTGGGAGCGCAGCCGCAAAGTAGTTAGGAGGTCCTGCGGCCGGCCCGTTCGTCCCTTTCCTTCTGCTCGGCGAAGAATACCTCAAATCTGAAGCGCTCTTGCCAACACCGCGGAGAGTTACCAAGCGCTATGCGGGACCAGGACACTTGCCGCGGACAAGACAATGAAGCGATCGAGAGCGCCCGATCATCTCCTCTCCTTGTCGTCCAAGACGCAAAGAAAGTTCGAATGCCGGAAGCGCGCGACAGCCTCATGCCTACACGCGAACAAGGATCAAGCGTTGGATAGACCTGGACACTATTAGCCGGCCTTTGACAGTACGACACCCAGGCTGTCGCGGTCGGTCGGCCATCTGCCTTACTTGGATGGCGAAAGAACAGCCAACTGTGCAGTCCCCTCACCCCACATGCCCACGCCACCACCAGGAGCAAAGGCTTTGCGGACCATGACATCTGCGGTGGCATATGGCAGCTAGACGGATAGGACCTCCAATCCCGCACCTCTCCTCCTCGTTCTCTGCGCGCGCGAAACCCCCATCCACCATCCTGACATCTCTCGCCGGGCTGGCCTCCATCGCCGTCTTGGACCCACCGGCGGACTTGGACTTAGGACACAGACAAGAGCCAAGCTCCATGTGGGTCAGGGCATTTGTAGCGGGATAGGACAGTGACTCAGCTAGGAGCACTGCATGGTCGCTCTTCCGACTGCGCCGAGACCACTTCATCGCAACCTAGTAGGCCAAACTCACAACAGACCGCATCGGCAAGCCGGCTTCTCAAAGAAAGCTGCGCAGCTACAATAGAAATCGCGGATACCAGCTCCATATGTGCGGGGCGGAGCCGTACAGCGAAAGCTTCAGTCGCTCCGATTCGCGGAAGTAGGGGTGATGAGGACGTCTTCCTTGGAGCAGTATGCCATCCTCCACCGCATCGCTGGTTTCCGCAGAAGTTTCGAACGCCGAACGAGAACTCAGCACGCTCATGCTGGCCTACCAATAAGCAGACAGACCTATCCACCACCTACTCCTACCCGCTCCCAACTCACCGCGTTATCTCGACAACACGGCAGCTCGAGAAAAGCAACGGCCCCCACGATCAGCACATGTCAAAGGAAAATCCAAGCCGGCGGCACCTTTCCATTGCCCAAGGCCCATGAACGACACGCAACCTAGCCTTCAAGCTACGCTTGAGCGACCGAGTCCCATCGCACCGCAGCGCACACGAATAATCACGTTTGGTTGATGGCCAGAGGAAATGAAAAGCCGAAATATAGGAAGGGAGGGCATCAGGCTAGCTGAGACCCCCCGCATACTATGGCCGAGATACTGAGAGAAAGAACTGGCGCCTGGGAAGCATGGTTCCCCAGATCTAGAAACAAGAATGCTGCGCTCGCGCTCACGACGATCAACGCCCCGATCTTGGGATCAGTATTCTCATCGCGTTCAGACAGATACTACGAGGAATGACTGGACCAGAAAGAGATGGAGAGACCCTCAAGAGACTGACAATTCATCAGATGAAAAAGACGGAGAGAAAATAAAGCTAGGTATTAACGGTTATGAAAGAGACGACTCAATCGAACCGCGGACCCATGAAGAGATGAAGAGACTGGTAGCCAAGCGCCAATGCAAGAAATAAGAGATGAGATGGAAGTATGAAAAAAGGACACAAGCTTCGGATTGGTGAGCATCTAGTGTGGGAATGTATCCCGCCGTTTAAAACCGCAGAGGAAAGAACCTTGTCCATGCAGCTCTGGAAACAGGATCGCCCTTATCCCACAGCAGGAAGGCCCCCATGCGGGTTCCGAAGGACTGCTGGAGAGGAAAGCATTGATCTTGCGCTTTCACATGCATGACATGCTGAGATATGCATCTATCAACATGAAAAAAGTTGAAGACGTTCCTCTCGCGCTGGCGTTGGGCAAGAGATGGATACCGTTCAAGCAAGAGATGGGAAAGGGGCTAGCTCCACGAGACGTATGCACAAGATGCTGGCTATGTGCCCTTATGTGAATTGAATGAGGAAGTAAGAGATGGAACAGTAAATCTGACCGGAAGACATGTGGAAGAGATCAGGGGACCTTCTCGTCTGAAGTACCAAGGTACAAGAGCCATTCAAGTTGGAGAAGATGAGCTAGCACGAGATGGATGAAATTTAGGACATGGACAAGTCTCTTGAGTTAAGGACGAGCCTTTTGCCAGCGATATCCCATCTGCGTCCCTGTCTTCTGTATCCTCTATGGCGAATAGGCCCCGGACGCCGTGGCGACCTCCGCTTCCGTCGCCCTTGCTCGAATCCTTCTCTTCGCGGAAGAGGAAATCGCTGCTGATGTTGGATGGCCCTGTAGCCTCCACATTCTGCATGTTGAGAACTGCTTCGACGGTAGACGGCTCTGAAAGCGATATGCCTACCCTTCCAAGATACTCCTCCGCCTCTTGATGACCGTTGATGACTGGAACAGTTTTGCGGTAAGACCCAGGCCCACGAGCGTGGTCATCCATGATGTGAAGCGCGTTCCATATGTTGTCTCTAAGTGCAGCACTATCTACGCTCTCACTTTTGCCGAATTCGAAGTCCTTCGCGCATGACAAGGGCTGGCCTTCGGACATTGCAGTTATGAAGAGTGTTCGCCATTCAGCGATCCTGATATGCCTCTTCGTGTGCTCCATCGGCCTAATCATATCTATCCGAGTATTCAGATGACGCTCGTACGCCCTACGCCTTGGTGTCTTACTCAAGAGAATTCGGAACTGCCGTCGGAAGAAGGTCTGCCTCCCAGAGGCATGCTGGGTTGATCATTGAGCTTGAGCTTGTTCATGTTGTCGCATGTAATCTTCATGAGACCATTCGAAAGCTGGGGAGGAGGATGGGCTTCGTCATATCCCGTTTCAACACGTTCAGCCTCGACATCAACTTCGACATCATTCCCAACTCTGACAGCCGGTAGAAGCTCCTCCATATCGTCGACGTCGTCCATGTTGTCGATGAAGGGCCAGTGCTTTGGTCATTGATGTACTAAGTGTTGTGGCGAAAAGCTCGAAGCGGTTGACTGGACGAGTTCTGCATGTGTGTGTTGGAGGCGGTTTCAAACATCTAACCTAAACTGCGACTCGTATCAGCAATGCTCGATCCAAAGCATCTCAGTATCACGGTTGAGACCTGTCCGCCATAGACTTCCCGGTCTACGTGCCGGAGCAAAGGCCTAGGACTCTTTCAAGAAGAAGGCATCGACCTAATAGCCTTATCCAAGCCTATTCCACCAAGATGTAACTACCGCAAAGACCAGAGTGGTAGAGACTAGAGATGTACGGCTCCGAATACCTTCACCGTCTCCATCGCTGCCATGCAGAGCTGAATACGTGGTAACTTCTAATGCCGCTCGCCGCGCTATTTCCGTTGAAGCTACTCTTTTACACCCCCTGCATGAGGTGACCCTTGAGCCTGGGCTGGCATCTTCTCTGTTTGTTTCAGTCTTTCCCCACCAGCGCTGCGATTTGTTTCGATCTAGGCTTGCGAAGGCGAGGACGCCATTGCCTACGGCAGACGTACTCGACCAGCGCGTGCCGGAGGTTATCAATCCTTGTGGACCCGATTGCCATCCGTTTCGTCCTCGTCGTGGGTGTTCGTGCGGAGTCCGTGCGGCGGAAGAAGGAGAAGTGTGTCTCTTACCGTATCTCTGCTGAGGATATTCCCGTCGAGTCTGCAGCCGGCTGCGTCGGGATCGAGTGTCCGCAAGGCAACGGTTGGCACGTCGAGGCAGCGGAGGTGGGGATGTCGAAAACAATTCGAGTCTCGGGAGAACCAAGTCATGCCCAGCAGCTTCGTCGGCTGGCACAGCTGCTCTGGAGCCGGATCCCCCTGATGGTGGCAAGAAGATGTTAGCTTGCTGCCTCGCCAACTGCGATGTTAATGGTGTGTCGTGGTGTTGGTGTGGGGTAGAGGGATCTAGCGGGCCTTTTCCTACCTGGAGGCAAGTCAAGGCCAGCAGCCTCGCCGGCTGCCGTGGTTGTCCTGAAGCCGGAGGCCCCTGAACGCTGCAAGAAGATGCTAGCTTGCTGTATCACTAGCCTCGATGTGGGAGGTGGGACTTCTCGTGAGTGTCGATGAGGGTGGAGTTGCTGGCCTGGTCCTACCTGCAAGGAAGTCTCGCTGGTCAGCCTCGTCGGCTGGCGAAGCCGTTGATGAGCTGGATTCCCCTGGCGGCAGCAAGGAGACACCAGTTTGTCATACCACCAGCTTCGATACTGATGGTGTACCTTCGCGTGTACGTAATGAAGAGGGAGCTGGCGAGTCTCATCCTCCTGGAAGCAAATCACGCCCACCAGCCTCGCCGGCTGCCGTAGCTCTTGGCCAGCCGGAAACCCCTGACGGGGGCAAGGAGACGTCAGCTAGGAGATCAAGGAGCTCGGGTATAGCCAGTGTAAGGTGGTGATAGTGAATTTTGGCTCCATATAGGGTGAGCTTCGCTGTCTATGGTGTTGCTGCCCCTGTAGCCATCACGTCACGTGGCCGCCCACTCCGCGAGGTCAAAACAAAATCCGCGGGCCAAACTTCACACTCTTTGGCCGTCACATCTACATCGCGCACAGCACCACCACCAGAACCAGCCGTGCAGCTCCTGGAGCACCCAAAGACCCTCAAAACCACCATCACCGCCATCACCGGCATCACCACCATCATCATTATGGCCACCCAGGCCACAGGGGGCCACCCTCCCGCCGAGTAAGTCACAGCCCTAGTCTAGACCCCCGAACTGCCCCCCACCCCGCGAGATCTTGCCTGCCAGCTGAGGCAGTGTGGCAAGACTCATCTCTCTACCTTCACTCGCAGGATCTATTGGTCACCGAGCAGATTTAGCTAACCTCAACACAGCGCCGCCACCGTCGAGCAGGAGGAGGAGGAGAAGGAGAAGACGCTGCTGGCGCACGCCGCAGTGTAAGTCCACCCACCTTCCCACCCCGCCCCACACCCCATATTCCACCACAAAGCTAACTGTTTTGACAGTGCCGCCACCATCGTGTGGAAACCCTTGGCGGGCCGTAGCGCCCAGCGCTCGCAGGAGGCGAGCTGGGAGAAGATCCGGGGCCGCGCCCTCGAGCGGCGGGTGGAGGGGACGATGCAGAAGCTGCTGGACGGACGGAACGAGTCCGTCCAGCAGCACTATGCAGTCCTGGGGCTCCTGCCGCCCGAGGTGCGGGCCCAGCTGCAGCAGCAGCGGGGGGCGGAGAGGAGGGAGAGGGAGAAGAGGGAGAAGAAGGAGCGGCGGCAGCGGGAGAGGGAGGCGGAGGCGGAGGCGGAGCGGCGGTTCGGGGAGAAGATCCGGGGGGAGTAGGGGGAGAGGGGAGAGGGCGGAGATCAGGCCAGCGGAGACGACATCATGACGATCAATGAAAAGAGATGAAAGTCCTCGCCGCGAGATTGCGGGAGGCAAAAGCCACACATACTAGACTTGATTTGAGTGATACTGAGCTCTTGCAAAGGCTCGAGAACGTGATTTGATAGTTATTTAGGGAGTTGAAGATACAGGCTTAATATTCAGACAAGGAACAAAGGATATCTACTTTATAGATACCGGCGTAAGAGGTGCTACGAGCTATTGAAGATGGTATACTCAGGATGTAACAAATTCGAGGTTGTATATCAGGACTAGGCGTAAAAGAGGGATTCTTACAAGTGCATGCCGGCGTCTAAGGTGCTATAATATGCCGAAAATCATATACATCGGATGTCAAAGCTTCGAGACTACAAACCTATATAGTGCTAAAGAGATAGAATCTTACATAGATGCAACCGTCAGAGATGCTACGAATGGACTCATAATTGATGCGTGTAATGCAAAAACTCGAGTGTCCAAATCTGAAGTGCATCAAAAATCATAGATTTGTGATTGGATTCCGGCGCATGAGGTGTACCTAAGTCTACAAGGAACAAGCAGCAGATATGCCGGACTCAAGACTGTAGATCTAGACTCGGTAGGCACGCTTGGACTTACAAGCTGACGCAGACGTCTGGGGTGCACATCCTAGCCAAGAGACAGACGGATAAGATGTCATAAATTCGAGCCTCTAAATCACCAAAGGGTCTAGAATTACAGATTTTCCGTTAAATGCAGGCGTCTGGGGTGCACATCCTAGGCAAGAGATAGATGCATAAGATGTCATAGATTCGAGGCTCTATATCACCAATGGGTTAAAAACTATGGATTTCCCGTTGGACGCAGGCGTCTGGGGTGGCAATAACCCCAAATGGAAAAATTTATACAATGTCGACGATTTGAGCTCGTATATGTGGTGTCGCTGTAAAGGAGTAAACGTGACGCAGTAACCGCGGTTAGGGTGCCACAAATGGCCCTGAAAATGAGCAAAGGGAGTATTAGATTCGACGTCCTAACGTCCTAGATCTGAAGGATAGGAAATGGGGTAGATTGGCGTACGTATGCTACCGTTTGGGGCACTATGATATGTTGAGAAAATGAATGGTCGATGTCATGAATTTCAGACTACATATCTCGATGAGGCATAAAGACGTGTTTTGACAGATGAACAACGGAGTTTGAGGTGGCACGATAGACCGAGAAGTACGCGTAAAGATGCAATAGACTCGTGTCTATGGTTTTAGGCGAAGCCGATAGAGGTGGATATACACATGGATCAAGACGTTTAGATAGCTACTGACCCTAAAATGCTGTCAATTTGGCGGCAAATATCCGGTCGGGTGCCGCGGTTTGAGGCCCTTTAGGCGGTCAAATTAAATCAGCTTGGGATCTAGTTGAAGTGGGGCTGTATACCTGTTGAAGGTCCAAGGAGACGGATGAAGTTGGCGAAAAGAGGAGGTGATGTTGGAATGAGCACAGACCAGGGCTCTCATCCATCAGCCTTGCAACGTTTCTCAATGATTCGGCTTCCCCCGTCATCATGCAGGGGAGATCTGCACACCAAGACACACCAAGGCAAACCAAGGACCGAACGTAACCAGGAACACCGGCGCCCAACTGCCTTCGGCAGGTGAGTGATTACCGGAGCCCACCGTGTCTGCACGTGGGGAAGGTTTGGAGATAAAGAGGTTGATCCAGAGGCTCACCTGGTGGTCGGGCCGTGTACATAGGAACCATGTCTCCGCCGGATAGGATCTACTATAAAGGTCTGGAGTACCGTGACACGATGCACCAAGCAATGTTCCTTTCAGTGACCTTTGTGCTGCCGTAGGACAACCTTCTTGCTGCTATTAAAGGCGCATGACAGATCGCTGCGTCTTTAATTCGCCTTTCTCCCTAGCAATCTCGCTCGATAAGATGCGTCTTTCCCGATCTTTTGCAATTGTAGCGGGCGTGACTGCGGTATTGGCTTGCGATAGCTGCTATGGACCGCAGCACGATGTAGTGATGACCCGGAATGGTACATCCCCTCTACCCCCTTTCTCTTCTCCCTTACTAACACCACTAGTCCGGCGAATGCAACCTGATGCTCAGAACGCAACGACAGGACCCAAAGGGCCTCTTGAATGGGGTCAGATCAACTTCCTGCAGACGACTGATACGCATGGATGGCTCGAGGGCCATATCAAGGAGCAGAACTACGGTGCTGACTGGGGCGATTACGTAAGCTTCACGAAGCATATGAAGAAGAAGGCGAAGAATCTGGGTGTAGATCTTCTGCTCGTGGATACGGGCGATCTTCACGACGGCGCTGGATTGAGTGATGCAACTACTCTCAACGGCGAGATCAGCAATCCCATCTTCGAGAACATTGATTACGATCTCCTGACCATTGGCAACCATGAGCTTTACGTCACAGAGATTGCATATGAGACTTTCAGCAACTTCTCAAAGAGATATGGGGATAGGTACCTCACGAGCAATGTTCAGATCATTAATCCATCAACCGGTGAATATGAGTACATCGGCAAGAAGTACCGTTACTTCACCACCGAGCAAGGTATATTTCAGCCTTCCATTTCAGAATCCGTGATAAGTTGCTAAATGGAGACAAGGTCTTCGCATCATGGCATTTGGCGTTCTGTTCGACTTCAAGGGAAACTCAAACGTCTCAAAAGTCATTACGGCAAAGAACCTGACCGAAGAGAAATGGTTCCTTGATGCTATCAACTACCCAAAGCCAATTGACCTTTTCCTTGTTATTGGACATAACCCAGTCAGAGCAAACGCCACCACTTCTACCTTTGGCACTCTTTTCAGCACGATCAGAAATCTTCGTCCAGATATTCCAGTGCAGGGTTTCGGAGGACACACGCACATTCGAGACTTCACAGTCTACGACAACAAGGCCACGGGCATGGAGTCAGGTATTACGAATCTGAAAAACCATCAGTATTACGTTTACTAACTACTATTAGGTCGATATTGTGAGACTTTAGGGTGGCTCTCCATAACCGGTATTAAATCGTCGTCGTGCAAAGCTGAGCACAACCCGCACGGAGTTCCGCATCCAACTAGACCCGCTGTGCCCCTGAACACCAGCTTACCCCAATCCAAGACACCCTCATCTTTGCGCTACGCGAGACGTTACCTAGACTGGAATCGTCTTACCTTCGCTTATCACGCGGAGGGTAGCCAAGACCATACGTTCGATATCTCCAAAGGCGTTGAAGTCACTGGGGATATCACGTCTGCCAGGAAGTCACTGAATCTTACATCACTCTATGGATGTGCTCCTGAATCTTACTGCCAGTTCTGCAAGCCATTTCTTGCAGATGGCAATCTCTTTGGGCTACTCCAGACCGCTTTGACTACCGTGGTCGTCAATGAAAGTCGTTCGGATATCCCTCGCATGATCATCATCAACACCGGAAGCGTACGGTTTGATCTTGCCAAAGGCCCATTCACTTATGACGATTCGTTCATCGTCAGTCCGTTCAAAGACGCTTTCCAATTCATCCCCGATGTCCCGTATGAGCAAGCATCGGCAAGTGTCTCCCAGCTTCTTTCAAGACCACCAACTCTAACATCAACCAGCAAGTCCTTGGCATCTTAAACGCAGGCCCCTTTCAAAAGAAACGCCGCGACCTCGAAACTCGAGACTTCGGGTTCGAACCCCTCCTCGCGGACAGAGACATATGCCTCGATCCTCCTATCACTCACGACCGTGACGGCTTGAAAGCTCGATCCAACCCCGGCGCTAGCATCCTTCGCCGCCAAAATACCTCCCCCACCCCTGGCTACACGACTACCGATGATTTTGGCACTGACGGCGATGATACTGTCCACTCGAAAATTCCGTACTACGCCCAGCCCAATGATCTGCAAGCCAACGGCTCGTTCCCAACCGACGGTAGCACACCAAAAACTGTAGACCTAATATTCTTGGACTTTATCCAGAGCTACATTCTAGCAGCGCTTAACAGTGTAGGAGGAAGTTATGTAGCAGGGGATGTAAGCTACTACTTGCCTAAGACGTTCACAACAAACAGCTACTTGCCAGCGTATGCGAAGGTGGCTTGGCAGGAGAATGTACCAAACTGCCCCGTTGGTCAAGGGATAGGTTTTGACAAGAGGGGAGTCAGATTAGACTCCATGGGAGTGAGAATATAATGAAGGAATTATGAGACAAGTCTGAACTAAGTTTTTCAAAAATGGAGTGGTTTTGTGCGGCGTGAGGCTTTTTGCTCTATCCAAATCTGTGCGATACTCATGTTAGTCCTCAGGAAGATCAATAATCGCAAAGGTCTTGAAAATATAATCTTCTGAAGGATGCGATTAGGCATCTCACATTTTCAGTCTGGAAAAGGAATGCTCAGTGCGCCGACTAATCAGAAACCTTGAGGATACTGTGCCACCGCCCCCATCGCCGACCTTTTTCTTCTAAACCTATTCACTAAGGTTCGGCCGCTGCCATCACCGACATGTACGTGGCGAGGTGAGAACTGTGATATATCCTAGTATCCCATTTATATCTCCATCACCTCTTTATTGAACCCTCGTCTCGTAAATTCTTGTCATTCCATTTCACGCGCTTATTCTACCCCGCTGCAAACCCCCACTTCTTGGCCTCCAAACATCAACACTCTTAAATTCAGCGAGTATGACCACAGAAATCCACAAAGCAGGCACAGCAGACGGCTGGCACGGTGCCATAAGTCCCGGCGGTGAATTCCCGCCCGAAGCAGGTCGATATCACCTCTACATTGGCCTCTTCTGCCCATTCGCCCACCGCGCGAACCTGATTCGGTATATCAAAGGCCTAACTTCCATCATATCACTCTCTGTCGTACTCCCTTATCCAAAGGGCGACGACAAGGGGTGGCCGGGGTGGAAGTTTCCAGCGTCTGACAGCGAGTACGAGGGCGCGACGGTTGATCACCTCTTTGGGAGTCAGTATCTGCATGAGGTGTATTTCAAGGCGGACAGGGAGTACAAGGGGCGGTACTCCGTACCTGTGCTATGGGATAAGAAAACCGGGAGCATTGTGTGTAACGTGAGTAAGAAGTTTGTCTTCTTGTCCTTCCCCTCTGAGCGAGTGGCGAATGGCGAGAGCTAATTCATAGTCGAAACAGGAATCAGCCGAGATGCTAAGATGGCTCCCAACCGCTTTCAATTCATTGATTCCAGAGGAGAAGGCTAGCATAGATCTGTACCCGCCTCCGCTCCGGTCACAAATTGATCAAATATCCGAATGGATGCAAAAAGACCTCAACTCGGGCGTCTACAAAGCCGGCTTTGCAACTACCCAGGAGGGCTACGATGCCGGTGTGGTGCCTGTCTTCGCTGCTTTGAACAAGCTCGAAGAACTGATTGCTTCCAACGGCGGGCCATTCATTCTGGGAAACAGAATGACGGAATTGGACGTAAGAGCGTATGCGACGGTGATCAGGTTCGATGTAGTGTATGTGCAGCATTTCAAGTGCAATCTGGGTATGGTGCGATGGGATTACCCTGTCATATCGAATTGGCTGAAAAAGATGTACTGGGGAGTGGAGGGGTGTAAGGAGAGTACGGATTTCAGGCATATCAAAGAGAACGTGAGTATACCAAACTATGTTTGAGATAGGAAGGCTGTTTGCTAATGTGTGTGTGGCATGATAGTATACCAAAAGCCATGCGGGTATTAATCCTCATGCCATCACTCCGATGGGTCCATACCCGAATATTGAGGAGGGATTTGAGGAATACCTTACCAAGTTGAGAGTTGGAAAGATCAACCTGCCGGCAGTTTTGGAGTATCAGAGTAAGATGTGATAGTGATGATGTGGCTGTGATCTGACAATCACAGGTCCAGAAAAAACGTCTTTAACGAGCTTTTCGCTTGACACGCTGTAAGGTAGTTCAAAAACACTGAAATTCACTTGTAAGAGGGGATGAGAATTTATCGTAGAGCCTAGCGCACTATTTCGAGCACTCCCTACCTCCTTCAACACCCAGAAATAAGGGGAGGAATAAGCGCACACCCCCTAATTCCTCCACGCACGCCCCCTAATTCCTCCACGCACACCCCCCTATCGTCTAATCTTCTAATTGGCTAGAACGGGCCAGAACTTCGCCCGGAGCTCTATTCTTACGCTTAGCTTGCTTACTAATTCTACTTCTCTATAATTACATTCTTATCCTACACCTCTATAATACGCTAAGCCTTAGCCTTAGGCTTAGGCAGCGCCGGCGCGGCTTACTATTAAGAAGCTCCTATAATAGATGGCATTGTATTAGATAGAATAGAGGGGGTTATTAATTAGGATAGCTAGAGGGGTGCGGCGGTAATGTAAGGGGCCTAGGTTTAATGCAGAGGTGCTATAATAAGGTAAGGTTTTAACTATTTTAGTATGCTTCTAGGCGCGTAGGTATATATATAGTAATATAATAGCCTCTATAGATAGAAAATAGAAAGTATATATAGTAAAATAGGTATGCTATATAGCTTTACTATAAGTACAGCCTTATATACGGCCTTATATACGCCGGAGCAGTAATTTAAGCCCTCCGAGCCAATTAGAAGATTAGATAATAGGGGGGTATATATAGAGAAATTAGGGAGTATATACTTATCCCTCCCTAGAAATAATAGTACCGATTTTAGTATGCGTTTTATCGCTGCTTTAAGAGTTATTCGCATGTTAAAAAGTCTAGTTAAGAGCTCCCTTTCTCCTCCCCACATTACACGTGATCTTTCAACCCGATTTCAAAGGCCTCTATCTGCTATCCCGCACTGCCGACGAGAAGAAAAACCAAAAACTAAAATAAGACTTACTATGCAGACGGCCCCCAGCCTGACCGTCGTAGCGGACCCCATTGACTAATTCAGGGTTGGCCCGCCTCCACTACGAAACACATGCAGCCTCTTATCGAGTGCAAATACATATGCTCCGTTCCGACAACCTTGGGAATCGAACCCAAGACGCCGGCAACGCACAGCTGCATCCACCAGAATGACCATTGCGCAAAGGCTGCGTGATACGTTATGGGCCGCTCAAGATTAATGGATATATAAGGGCTTAGGAGAGGACCTCACTAGTGATCTCTTGTGTGTACCATTTTACGCCGCGAATCCCAGGCCTCCATGGTTCCCTTGACCTGATTCAGAGGCTTCGTCAATAACTTGCCACAACCAACTCCAGATCGGACGGACTGGCTCCCGTTCATGCTTTTCAAAACATCAAAAGCAACTTCAACCTCAAGTCTCGAACAGAATCCACATCAATAGCATACGAATTCATGGCTGCATTCGAGAGCCTCCTATATTTGACTTCTCGTGCCTCTTCAGAAATCAGAACTGAGCCCCCCTGCCAGCTGAGAAAGATAGAGAGCGGTGCGGACGGGAGAGCTTCAACTCACTATATAAATAACGCAGCTTGCACTCTCTCACATCATCGACAGAGCTCATAGCTTCAACTTCAGGCAATTACTTCCACTAAAAAGAAGTCAACTTGATACTCACCAGCCTAATTTCTTCTCACGCGACTTCGTCTTGCAGGACCTCACTTCCTCAGTCGTCCCCTTTCAACCACCTGACCTTGCCCGCGATCTAGCGAAGAAACGTCGCGTGCAGACGCGTCAACGCCATAAGACGCGAGGCTGTCCTCACACCTGCCAACCTACACAACCTCGCGCAGACTCCTCTCAGCCTACATCAACACTCCTCTTGCCTCGCTCTCTTCCGAACACAACAACGCCAGCCAACAGCCATCATGAGCATGGACCCAGCCCCCGACGTCCAGCTCGTGCTGGCCTACGACAAGATCCTACCGCTCCACTCCAGCGTCCTCGCCCGCCACTCCAAGCGCTTCGCCAGCATCCTCACACAAGAGCTCTCGGCCTTCCTCTGCCAGCGCGCTAAGCAGCAGGGCGTGACAATCCGCTGGCGCATCGAGCTCCGCGGCGTCGGAGTCAATGGCAACAGCGTTGGTAGACTAGTTACACGCGTAAGCAGTCCCCCTAAGCAGGACCAGAAGCTCTCGGACAAGAAGCTAACACAGTATACGTACAGGAACTCGACACGATGGGCCAGCTGATCCAGAGCGACTCCTCCGGCACCATGATCCCGCTCAACGAGAACGGCAAGGTCCCGACCAAGTACTTCGACCACTATACGGGCATCATCGGCACCTTCTACGGCCAGGAGCTAACCCTCAACGACTTCAGCATCCAATCCGCGCTCGAGGACGCCGTCGGCCTGATCGAAGTCGCCGAGTACCTTGGCTCCGTCGCCGCCGTGTCCAAGAACATCGACCTCGCGCTCGTCAAGCAGGGTCAGGTGCTCTTCCGCTCCATCGCCAACAACCCGCTCGAGTGGGTCGATCTCGCCGTGCGCATCACGTCAGAGATCATCTTCAAGGAGGCAGTCGTGCACCTCGTCGGTCGCTGGAACGAGTGGTCCTCGACGCAGAAGAGCACGCTCGGGAAGGACGTCAAGCGCGTGTGTGTGAAGCACGCTGACCGTCTTAGTCGTCAGCGTCGTGCGCTCGAGCTGCAGATGGGGGTTATGTACCCCGGCGGCATCACTCATCCGCCCGGTGCGGCCCCAGTGAAGCGCGACACCTACGCTGCGGACATCATGATGTGGATGGCTTTGTCCCTGTTCCGGCAGTGGCTGATACAGCATGTCATCCAGGAAAAGACCTTGCGTGCCAAGGATGGCGGATTTGCGCTGTACAAGCAGCTGAGCGAGGCAGGAGACAAGTATCTCAGCCGGCAGACGATTGCGCCGTTCTTTCGGAACTTCCCGATGACGAAGAAGGGGCAGAATGTGTTCGAGAACCATCTGCTGGAACTGAAGGAGGTTATCAAGGAGACTGTTAGCAAGAGTGGGATAATGGAGAGCGAAAGCGCGTTGGACATGGGAAAACACAGCGTTCCATGGCTAACGTGCACCGTCGTGGACAAAACCGACTTTCCGTGGGTGAAGAAGGGACCAATGTTGGGGCAGAAGAGAACGAGAGAGGAGATGAATGAAACTGAGGAGAATGAGGTCGACTGGGACGAGGACTTGGACGCTAATGCGGACAACAAGAGAGCTAGGGAGTAGGGGAGGAATGCTGGGAGCTGGTCCATCAGCAAATCAGCTCACCTCTCAGCATTCAAGGTTTTGTTGAAACTCCTCTGTTCTGCTTGGTTTCTTTTGCTGTTGGTTCGGATCAAGGCGACTTTGGGCGATTGTCCTGGACATTTGAGCTCATTCCGGTGTCTATCAAATGTTGTCAGCGATCAAAAGCCCCCACCTTGATATTGGTCCTTTTGTCGGTTCTGTCTTCTCTTGGTTTTGTCAATGCTGATCCGGCGTTAATGGTGCTCTGCCATTGGCGGCCAAAAGGTCTCTGGTTGATATTGGCTCCCCACTAAATTGTCTACTTCGTTGGATCTTTGGTTTGTTGGGGTGGAATTGGATGCATTCAAGCTCAAACCAAGCTGCTGCCTGACTCGGCAATGTTTGTACAGTAGTCAATCCTCCTGTCCCTCCATCTATCAGCCGCTCAGTGCTACCTCAGCGTGATATCAATCGCCTGTCCCCTCTCACCCCCGCATCTAATCATCATACCCCTCCGGAATCTGCCGTGGTCCTTTCGGTACTACATACACCATTAGCGCGTGATCTCCTAGCCCAGCTTATCCTTTCAAAACTTCGACAAGCCAACCTCCCCCAGGTATACATACTCGGATACGTAAGCGGTATCTTCGGCGCATTCTCATCCCCAAAGTACCTCCGAATCGGCGGCACAGTCACCATACTAACTGGCCCCAGGGAGCCGACGATCATCGAGTAGAAGATGGCGGGCTTTTCGTGGGCGGCCCAGCGCATGTAGCGGAGCGGCTGCTTGAAGAAGTAGGGGCCGGCGGTCGACATTGCGGATTCCGGCGTCGGAGAAGAGGGAGGGTGGTTGAGCAGACGCACCGGCGTGCGATTGGGGGTTTCCGCGGCGGAATCGAGGTTGTGGCGAGCTTGGGGAGTAGTTTGGAGGTGAGGGTATGAGGTTGGTGGTTTGGGTGAAGTGGGTCGGCGAGAGCTCGGGGATCTCGAGGAGGGCTTGGCGAAATTGAGCTCCGTCAATGCATACGTCTCCCGCTTCAGGCTGGATAGACCAAGAACACCACACGACACACTACAGTCACCATGCGCTGGCTTTTTTCTTTCCTGGTGCTGGCGCTGCTGGGAGCGGTGCAGGCATTGAGTTCGAGCGGGAGTAGGTTACTCGTTGTGCTCGAAGAATTGGCGGAGAAGGACAAGTATTCGGAATTCTGGGATGATTTGCGAGGTAAGTGTTCACAATTCCAATATTTCCTCAATTCAATCTCTTCTCTCCTTGTATTTGAATGATTCTAATAATACGGCTCCCCAGGTCGAAGCTATACCCTCTCCTTTGAGTCTCCCAAAAACGACAAACTGTCCATCTTCAAGCACGGCGAACGCGCCTACGACCACCTCATTCTCTTCCCACCCAAGACTAAGGGCCTCGGTCCCTCCCTCACCCCGAAGCTCCTCCTCGAATTCCTCAAAAAGGACGGCAACGTCCTACTCACCCTCTCCGCCGACCACCCCACCCCAAGCGCTATCGTTTCGCTGCTCCTCGAACTCGACATCCACCTGCCCACCGACCGCAACGCCCTCGTTATCGATCACTTTAACTACGACACCGTTTCGGCGGGCGAGAAGCATGATGTGCTACTGGTTCCGGCCCCGAAGGCGCTGCGTGCGGATGTGAAGAACTACTTCGAGGTCGATGGCACCATTGCTGTCCCCCGCGCTGTCGGACAGGGTCTTGGAAACACGACTCCGCATCTCGCGCCTATTCTGCGCGCGGGGAGCTCCGCATACAGCTACAACCCCAAGGATGAAGCTGAGATCGTGGAAGACCCGTTCGCGGTCGGCGAACAATTATCCCTGGTGTCAGCGATGCAGGCGCGCAACTCAGCTCGCTTCACGGTGGTTGGGAGCGTGGAGATGCTGCAGAACGAGTGGTTCGATGCTAAAATCGGCGCTGTTGGTAGCAAGGAACAGACGACTACAGCTAATCGGGCGTTCGCGGCGAAGGTGTCAGAGTGGACGTTCAAGGAGACCGGTGTGCTGAAGGTGGGACGGCTGCAGCATTATCTGAATGAGGGAAAGAAGAATGTCAATGAGAGCGCTGTGGGCGTGCCGGAGCACAATCCGGGAATCTACCGTATTAAGACGGATGTGGTATGTATCCCCCCTTCTTGCTGTCCCCGTCCCCTTACAGTTACTGATATTGACGATTAACACAGTCTTACACCATTGAAATCTCCGAATACACATCCACGCACCTCTCCCCCTTCGTACCCCCCACAGCCGACGACGTCCAACTCGAATTTAGCATGCTCTCCCCCTTCCATCGCCTCTCCCTTACGCCCCTCGCACAAACCGCCAACAGCACTATCTTCGGTACCTCTTTCGTCCTACCAGACCAACACGGCATCTTCAACTTCCGCGTAAACTACAAGCGCCCGTTCTTAACGTCCGTAGACGAGAAGCGTCAAGTTACGGTGCGCCACTTTGCCCACGACGAGTGGCCGCGGAGCTGGAACATCAGCGCGGCATGGGTGTGGATTGGAGGCATCTGGGTCACGGTGGCCGGATGGATTGCGTTTGTGGCGCTGTGGTTATACAGCGAGGGGGTAGAGAAGGGTGTGAAGAAGACGCAGTAAGTCTACTTGGTATGACAGATAAGATTAGTAGGAGACGACGGGGAGGATGATATGGACTGAAGGTAGTTGGTGTATCGATATAGACACATTTCCTTACTCTGGGTATCGGTCTGGGATGGTGTTTGTCTGTATCATGAATGCTATCAAAAGTGTTTGGACTGCTAGTACCGCACTCTGAGATCAGATAAGTGGTGACTTGAACGATGAAAGTGTTGTGGTTCACTTGTTCCGTAGATCAGTTTTGGAGGTGAAGCATGCGCCTCCAATTGTATCGAATGGAATTGATGGTGTGTCAGCGCTTCCTCTTGGTAGGGTCCAAGCTGGTGTCAACGCTCCGCTTGCAACATATGGATCATACGAGTCATGGAATTCGAGTGCTGAGATTCGGGCCATATCCGATTGGTGGTGCCTTGACGAACTTCCGTGGTATCATCGGATGAGAAACGAGAGCGTATGTTCAGTCCCTTTACCGAAAGGAAACGAGCTTCTTGTACCAAGACCTATCCTTTCCCTTGCCCTTCCCCTTTTCAGGTCTCTGGGCTAGGGAAAGCAGTTCTTCGGAATCCTCAGGGTGGCAGAACTTGCTAACCACGGACTCCAATCCGTTACACACTATAAATCCCTTCGCTGTTCCCGGCATCATTTCACAGTGGCCCTTCTCGCACTCAGCACGGTGAAGAAGCAGGTCTTTGAGGATTTCGTAGATCAGGTCTTTGGGCCAATAGGTAGAACGAATGGTGCGAAAAAGAAAGTCGCTCCAGACGGTGTGATGTTTGAAGAAGGTATGGTTTGGATCTGCGCCGTGCTGGAGAAGAAACGCTACGAGTTTGCGGTCGGGGACGGTTTGCTCAGGGATAGTTGCAGAGGGGTTTGGAGACGCAAGAGCAGCGGCGAGGAGGGAAGCCTTTTCGGCTTTTGATAACTTGTCTATTTGTCGATTGAGTTTCAGCAGGACATATCGCTGGAGATTCTGTGACGCGGCGAGTTCTAGGAATGACTGGAAACCCCACGATTCCCACAGCATGAATTCGGGTTTGCTTCCGTCTTTGTTCACAAACCGTGCAAGTACTCGTTGTAGTTCGTCTACGAGGTCAATGATGAGATGGCCTGGGGAGGTGCTGGTTATTTCGGCTTCCCTTGCGTTCGTGAAAAATGCAACAATCAGGTTTAAAAATGCTGAGTTTCGAGGTCTGTCGAGGCGAAGGGTTCCGTCTCCGTCCGTTAATGTCTTGATATGAGCGAGCATGGCTCTACAAATAGCAAGATGTGCGTCAAATATAGTGCCAGACCAGCTTAACATGAGCGTTTGCATATCTTTGGTCAGAAGGAAATCTTTGACTGTTCTGTGCAAGAAGTCCACTTGCTCTCGAAACAGCAGCTCTTCCTCATCGTTCGTTGTGACCTCAAGGAGACCTTTGCACCTTCCATTCAGTCTCACTTGTATGTTCAGGTTCCTTGACTCGAATTCTTCCAGGTCTTGAGGCTGCTGTTCCGATTTAATGGCATAGTCAGTATCCTCTTCCTCCAAGTCGATCAGCCAATAGAAGATCGGGGGCAAAGGTTTGTGTGTTGCAATCGCAACTTGAAACGCTCGTGCAGTTTGGACGTGGTAAAACCTGTCGAGTGAGGTGAATATCTGCATGAAAAATGCCTCTAGATCGCTAGGGAATTCTCGAACTCTTCTTTGAAGATCTACTATCCTGTCGCAGTTTCGGAGTCCCTCCACTAGCGATCGGACGACTAGGAAGACCCACAGGAAAACCCCTTGAGCTTTGTCGACCACTTCTCTTGCGATTTCTTCGCCCCGAGGGTCACGTTCGATCATCTTCCGGAATTCTGGGTGTTGCTCGAGGTTGGAATGAACATATAGTCGAATGTCATCGCGATTGACATTCTGTAAGTATATTTTGTGTATTGGATCGGCGCCAAAGGCCTCCTCGAAGACGTTCCAAGGCCTACTAGAGACGCATATTTTGACGTTTGAAGTATCCACTAAGCTCTTAATAACGGTGATGAGATCTGAGTGGTCCCCATCATACTCATCGAGCCCGTCAATAAAAAAGCAAAACCTAGTGGACGCTAGCTCATGGTCGTTTAACCGTTTGAAAGCGGCTAAAAGTTCTTCTCGTGTCCATTGATGTCCTAGAACATCTTCCTCGACTCTGGCTGTTCCTCTAACACCCCATAGCTGTGACTCTGGCTCATCATGAGCTGTGAGTCCGTTCCAGCGTGATGGAAATATTGTAGGGATGAGTTTTGGATGTTTTCTGAGTACTTGATACAATAACGATTGTAATAAGCCTTCTTGTGATTTTTGCATTTCGTTCCCGGCAACCCAAAAGAAAAAGCTTGCTGTGACTAGCTCTCTGGTATCTGCCCATCGTTCGAGCTGGGCTATAGTCTCAGGGCTGTCTGCCAGATATTTCATCAATGTGCTTTTGCCAGACCCTGGCTTGCCACTAAGCCAAAATATGGCATCATCATCAGCCTGCAACCAAGGAATGAAATGCGTCAACGAGATCCACTGGAACGTCCCTGGATGGGCACCCGTAATCTTTGAGTGGCGGAATTTCATCGTTGGGAAACACAGACTTCTCAATATGATTAAGGATGTCCCTATTTTACTGCACGTGCCTTCGAATTCTAGAAGTTTGGAGGTTTCCAAAGTGATGTTGACCGGATTTGGAGAGCGAACACGGTTGGACAAATTGAGCGAAGATTCCGAAATAGACCTTTCCTTCTTCCCTTTTCCATTTTTATTGGAATCGTGTTTCTGAGTCTGCGCGTCGAACTCCTTCGCTAGGCGAGAAAACGTGGCACTGATCTCGACCTTCACATCAGCAATCTGGGAGGCTAAATCAGTTCCAGCTCGTCGATTCTCGTCTTGTAGCAGCCGCAATGCGTGGAGAATTGAGGATCCCTGGTTCCTGTTGTCGCGTGAGCGACTTAGCCTTAGCAATTTTAAATTTTGCGGATGGAGCATACGTAACAAGTGCTTGGGTCTGTTTTGTGAGCTGAAGCGCTAATTGAGATTTGTACAATTCCAGTCTCCTTTTCATCGCGTCGATTTGAGGCTGTTTCCATACGGTGATCAACGCAGTAGTAAGACTCGCCCATTTTTTGTGGCTCCCTGTAGCCCTCAATTTCTGCAGAGCGACGACTAATTCGTCGCCAGCTGATTTGCAGCCTTGTGCCAGAGACATTAGCCCATCCTCGGCCGGATAACCACCTAATTCCTGTGGTGACGCAAGACGTGCGCATAGTGTTTGGAGTCCAGTGGTTATCGTAATCAACTCCTGTGTCTCCCCAGACACGCCATTGGCCGAACGATAGATTGCGGCGGTCTGAGAGAAGAGCTTTGACGTGAAGTCAACAAATTGTATAACGTTAGCAGCCAGGCCGAGCGCCGCAAGAGGATCCATGTTGCGGAGTATTTGCAGAGAGAAGAGACCAAGGTCCGTAGACACAGGTAAGTCGAGCAGCTGCCTGAAATGCCGACAAGGCTAAAGGCTCAGCCCGTTTGTCCTGCGTGATGCGCGAATCATAGCTCAGCTGAAGATGAAGGCATGCATCCCCCACACCTGACCTTTCGCATATCGGCAGTAAGGCTGATCGAAAAAGCATTTAGCTTTTTTGCGGATTTCGGCCATTTGTTTATCTTTGGTAAGGAGAATCTAAAGCATAAAATGTGATGATCGCACAAACATCTGGATAGCGAAGAAAACGATGACAGCTGCCATATATGACTGTTGGGTAAAGACTCTAGATAGAATTCTGGTCGCTAAGTAAGAAATGACAAAGAGTTGGATAGAAGATCGATGACTGCGTACGTGTGGCGCTGAGATTTGATGAGATGCAGATTTTGCTTGGCAGTACAGTAAAACCTCGGTATAGTGATACGGTTTTTTGCGAGGTTTCGTATCACTGTACAGAGAGTATCACTGTAACAATAGTCACGTGTGAGCGCTTTGTAAGCCATCCGCCCCCAAAAGAGCGAGATTAAGGGGTCTTTGGGGACGGTCGGAGGTGCCACGGACCACCCGCCCATACAAAAACCCCCCTGGTTAGTATAATTTTCGTGAGAGGGTACTAGTGATACCACAGTAACCAAGGATATTACTATACCCATACAAATTTCCACCGTCAGCCGAAATTTATCACTCTATAGAGTATATCACTATCCACCGAAAACTCTATACTCAGGTTTTACTGTATTGAACTTTTCCCACCTGCAGGTACCCTTACAACTCTTGAGACAACTAGCCGTTAGACGGTATGGTTGGAAACAGCTTGATAAACGTAGACCGAGCAGATTTCTGCAGCATGTCGTGCGTCCTAAATTAACCGCGTCGTTTGGGAGACTTCGATCAGCATTATCTTTTTAAGCCTTTCCCGTTGGCCAAGGTTTTCGATCTAAGAATTCCAGAGGTTGAGCAATTCTGGTTCCTATGCGTCTAACTTATATGGGGTATTGAAAAAGTATATACTAGTAAGCCTTCATACCGTCCTCATGCACAGCACATGAAGTAGTGATTCCAATACTGGAACGAGGTATTTAAATGTCTCTTCCTGAACCTCTACGTTCCCCACCCCAAAGATCCCTCTCTACAAAGAATCCTTCACCTCCTCCTCACTTCCCGGCGTCCCCACCACTCCCTCCTCCCGCTGCTGCTCCGCGCTCCGCCCCACCCTCTTCTTCCCATACCACGTCCTGCCACCCACATTCTCCTTTTTTACCACCCCCTTCTGCGCTCCAAACCCCAACCGCGCCCTCTCAGCATACCCTTCCCTGAAGCACAAGCCCGGATGAAACGCATTCAGCGCCAACACGGCCAACCCCACAATCGCGCCCTCGAGCCCAATAAAGTACTTCTGCGTCTTAATCAAATGCCCATTCCACCCCTCACTCAACTCGGCCACGCGATACACCGACCGCGTGAAAATACACAGCGTCGCGAACGCCAACGCAACCAAAAACCCCTGGAACGCCCAACTCGCGCGCAGCCGCGCGTGCGTCGGGTCCAGCGCCTGCTCCTTGCCCAGCCTGCGCACGCGGTTGAGGGTGCGGATGCCGAAGTCGGTCGCGAGGATCATGAAGATGAAGAGGGTCGCGACCTGCATGCTGAGGCCCGCGATCATGATGTTGTTGCCGGGAGTCGGGTTTCTGTTGGTGTGGGAGGCGGAGGAGGCGAGGCCGCCGCCGGCGGCTTGCAGGAGGAGGGAGATGAGATCGCAGGGGATGAAGATGCGCGGGTAGGAGAGGGGTTTTATGCGCGAGTTTTCGGCGCCGAAGGTCATGACGATGCGCGAGAGGCAGAGGTAGATGCCGGCGGCCATGAAGGCGGGGGCGATGGTTAGGCAGACGATTTGCATGAGGAAGCCGGGCTAGGGGTGGGTGGGTTAGTAAAGTTCGTGAGGGGTTGGGAAATGGAGAGGGGTGGGTTTACCTCTTTGAAGGGGTTGTAGTAGCTCATTATTCGTCCGACGTAGCCGATTACTTCTAGAAGGCAGCCGGAGACCATGGCGATTGTGAAGCCGAGGAAGCGTTTGGAGAGCAGAGCTTGCACTAGGTAGAGGCCGGTGGAGATGGCGAAGATGGCGAGGAAGAAGGCATTGGCGGGGAGAGAGGGCCGGTAGCCCCAGTATGAGTCTGACAGTTTACATGTGCTGAGAGTACAGTGGTCGCGATAGTTGCGGATCGCTGCGTAGTCGGGTTTGCTGCTGTTGCGGGCGACGAGCTCGATAACAGTGGCAGTAAGGGACAACATGATGGTGATGGATGCGCTTCAGCGCTGGTGCCGGTGGGATTTGAAAAGAGTTATGAATGGTGAGCGTTGAGGTGAGTGTACAAAAGAACAATGGCTGAATGGCTGAATGGCTTAGACTCCAGGAGAAGGCTATGAATAGCTCGAAACTGACGTCTTCGAAAAGAGAACACGGATTGCAAGGCTATCTATAGATAAGAGAAGGAGCGTCACCGTCACACTGTAACCGTTTGAAAAGAAGAAGAACCCGTCGTGACGTCGCTCTTTGTGAATGCGCAAAGCTCGCTCTTGCGACGTAACTCTCGCCCCTCAGGCGCGTGGGGAGTGTCATGATATAGTAGTGAATTTTAGGCGTGATTTAAGCGCACGCCTTGAATCCTCGCGCGGGTCGCTTAAAGACAAAGCCAGCGGGTTATCACTGCATCGGGGAAGGCTTGGGCGGATGCGTGGCCAGCCGAGACGGTGGCTGTGGGCGCGATTGGGTGAAGGACACGGAGCCCGAGCTGGATACGACGAATCCTGGTTGCCGGTCTGAACGTTGGCCCGAGTAATGCGAACCCGAGATGGCGCTTGCGAGGGCTATCTACGACCCGATGGGGCATGTGCGGATGGAATGCTGGTTCTCAAAGCTTGTTTGAATATTAATCTTGTGGTTCGCTGCGCACTCGACGTTCGCTCTGCTATTATTCACTTCGCTATTATTCACGAGCTCAACTTGCTACAAATGTACGGACTTGGTCATTAGAACATCAGCCTATCAGGAACCAGAATCCGCAGAGATATCCCGGTAGGCCAAGGAAGGGGTGAATCCTCCCACGACCCTCGTTTACCAGACTCGGACGCCTTATCCGGTCAGCTTTGCGAAGGTTGCAACCCGTGCATGGTAACACTAAATGGCATTTATCCGCTGGTAGCTTTAAGGGTTTGGACCAGTGCATGAGAATGTGCTATTAAATCCGAGTTGTTTGGTAAGTTCCGATTCTCCACGACCATGAGATTGTCACTTTGACCATAAAGGATCAAGCAACAAGCACCTACGAGTCACCCCCCCTACAACGACTATAATGTAGTACAGCCATCAGACTTAGTAGCTCACTCACTACAACTCGTACCTACGACCGCCTATTCGGAGTCACATTCGTTCGAGAAGCGGTTGTCCGCAAAACCTACCGTATATATGCCTAAGAGTTACCTTCCAGCACCGGTGCGCGCTCATTTATAGCCGTGGTGGCACCTATAGCGGCGTACTATAGGGATTGTTCCCGTGAGTCTCAGTATGTGCCTATATTGTTCGCTTTATTCGTTCTTTGATCGAGATTTGTCCGGGGAGATTCCTCTGGAATCCTTTCATGCCGCTGAGGGAAGTCGAAGCTAGCTACCAAGTGTCATCTTCGCACAATCGGTATCGATTATTTACGTGCTGGCATATTGAGCCTCCGATGGCCTGTAGAGCTCGATGTCAGCTTCAGGTACTGGTGGAGGGACAGTATCGGAACGCTTACGGACATGCGCAATGCACCCCCGAAGTCGTCGAGGCGACCTAGGGGCATGAGTTTCGGCTGAGATCCATCAAGCTCTCGGTTTGTCTCGCAAAGCAAAGTTTCAGGACTTGAGGAGACCTTCGAGACTGAGGGGTCAAGATGACGAGCTGCAAGCGGGGAGCGTTTTGGGTTTTTAAGGGAGGAGAGTTATTCCGGTCCGAGAGTCACGTGCAACTTAGCATTATCTTCGAATATCAATTCAGGTCCGATCCAAAGATAGGGAACTTTATAGAGATGTGAATATCGTATTCGGGTGATCTGGTCTATACGGAAATGAATACATGGTTATACCCGAACGAGCTGGCAACCTTGGAACACCTGTCATCTGAATCCAGCACGTCGTACGTTGCACAAATACCCACACAATCGCAGAACACTCCGCATTGAGATTTAGCTGCTATTTGAAAAGGATACATGTGCTCACCGCGATTTGGAAATCGGTGGACCTGAAACCACACAGGTCTAGGGGAGCTGAGGCTGATCAAAATTCTATCTGATGACTGCTGCTACTATTCCCGCCGACAGCTCGTTCATGCGGATGGTGCCTGAGTGATATGAACATGCTTCTATGACAGGCTTGGTCATCCAGTGCAAACGCCACCAACGTGATTTTGTTGGATGAGAATAAGCAAACAGGGACACAACGGACTAAATATCGTTTGGAATGCATCTGAAAACACGACAAGTCTAGCAGCACGAGCCTGAAACCCGTGACCTTCATTTCAGATCTCCATCTAATGACCTCCACCTTCAGATATGCTTTGAGCACGCTGTCTGAGGTTTTCGGCCGAATTGAGATCGGCAGGTGTATCTTTCGAGACGACTTCGGTTTGGCCGGAAGCAAGTCGGGTAGCCATCACAGCTGCGTATAGATGGAAAGGCTCTAAGACCATAGACAGATGGCTGGAAGCCTGGAATGTGTAGAAAGACATAACACGTAGAAGACTCGAGATTGCAAGGAGTGAATGAGGCACGGCCGTCGTAGATTGGATGGGAAAGGAGAAGACACTCTATTACCAATCCCCTTTTCATATTAGCGCCTCCTCTGCGTCTTCTAGAAACCGACATGGATGGCGACACTGCACTGTGCATCCTCTCAACCAACATCAAACTGCTCCGCTGCCATCTGCTGTCATCAAAGGTACGTGTCTGCTCTCTTCAAGCTGCGGTGCCTGGTGTCTTGTTGTCTGGGTTGACGTGGAGCGATTAGAACTCGCCAGCTACCGAGCTATTTTATCATTTGTATGCAAGCAACCCACCTGCCACTACACCCTACCCGAACCCACAACCTCGACCTGCACCTGCACCTACTATACACCTCCCACCTACTGTACAATTCCCCGCACTGCCCTGTCTTCCCTTTTCTGCAAGAGCAGTGTTGGATAGACCTGCATTGGCTGTTTTCCCGCTGGGCGGTATACTGCCAGCAGACCCCGATAGACCTCTGACTAGACCCCCCACCGTTGGATTCATCACTGTAGAATTATTGTTCGCCGAGATTGTTGGAGGAAGTGTGTAAACATGGCAGCAGCCACTGCGGGTGCGTATCTCGACCGCCAGCACCACCTCAACCGCGCAACCGAATTTCTCCTCTGCGTTTGACTTCACCGTGGGCATCATGCCGCTCTATCTCATCGCTCAGACGTTCGGACACCTGCTGACTACTGCCCTCGCACTCACAGGCTACGAGTGGTCTCGGTCTTCACCACTGCAGCATTCGCCCGACACCACCTCGCCCATGTACCCTGACCGCCCGATTCGACCTCTTCCAAAGCGTCGCCTCCGCGCCCGTCTCTCCCCCGAGCAAGCCGACTCCATCGTCTATCCGCCGGCGCCCCCGAGCTCTGCTCCGCTATTCAGCTTCCCCTATAGCCAGCTTGACAAGGTGTCGGGGGTTGCCGCGAATCGAGTCCAGCGTGGCGACCACGAACCTCATACCTGCCACTGTGGCCACGACCATTCTGAGCTAGACAGCGACGAGGAGGAAGACGACCGGGCCGCTGCTCTACAATCCTCGCCGAGCGTACAACCATACTCTCGGAGTCTGCTGGGGGCAAAGTCGGGTACTTCTGCGGCATTTTCGAAGCCGAGCTCGGCGTCATCGTCTGCCGACGGGTACGAGTCTTTCGAAAATACAAACAACAAGAAGAAGCGCAAGATTCCTAATATGGGAAGCACTAGCGCACATCACAACAACCTGACGGCGGAGATGGCGAGCATGGGCATTTCCCATGCTCGAGATCCTGCGGCACACGAAGATGGGGAGGGAGGAGTAGGACACTACTATGGTTCTGGATCTTCGGCAATGCAAACCACTTCTTCAGGCACGGGCATATCTGGGGCTGGACGGGGCCGCTATGCGAGGTCCGGACGGACACCGGAGCGTCGGGTACTGGGGACATCCACGAATGCCATGAATGCAGGAAAGACGACCAGTGGTGCGAAGCGGGATTACAACGGTGCTGGTGCGCAGAGCAAAGGCACGTGAAGCTTGTGGTAGAATGGCTGCTATATTGCTAACGATTTTCTATAGGAAATCCACCAGAGCAAGGCGGCATCATATCCGCTGCAATTGCCAACGCTCAGGCGGAGCAAAGCCAAGCTGGGAACGAGAACGTCAGCTTGCTGCAGCAGCAAGCCGCCAAGACGCCCGATAACTCCCAATTCACCTTCAGCATACCGTCAGACTCCGCGAATAAAATGGTTTGGCCGGGGCAACAGAATGGCAACTTTGCACCACCTGACAATCTTCAAGCTAGGGAATACGCGAACGCGCCAGACAAGGGCCCACATAGAGGTGGACAGCCCCAATCCTCCCAACCCCGAACCACGCAAGGAACCCAGACCAGCCCCAACATGAACGGGAACCAGCAAGGCTCGTCAGGCAAACCTCAGCCACAAGCACAGCCGGGAGCGCAGCAGCCTAGGAAGCCGAGACGCAAACCCGGGAAGATATATGCTTTAGCCGCTCGCCAACGCAAGATGCAGCAGGAATATACCAACTATCATCACCCGCCCAGTAGAGAGGATATCTGGATATGTGAATTCTGCGAGTACGAGAGCATTTTTGGATCGCCTCCGGAAGCTCTAGTGCGACAATACGAGATAAAGGACAGAAAAGAGCGGAAGCGTTTGGCAGAGAAGCGCCGATTGCTGGAGAAAGCGAGGATGAAGGGACGGAAGGGGAAGAAAGGGACCAAGAATTCTGCGAAGAACAATGCAAACGCCAGCCAGCAGGCACAGAACCCGCCTCCGAATCAGCGATACGACCAGCCACTCGACAATGCACCGTTGGACCAGCAAGAGGAAGAGTATTACGACGACGAATACGACGACATTCCCGCTCTTGCTTCTGTGGAGAACGCTGTGCAAGCGCACGCCGCTCATAACGGCTATCACGAGAATCATCCGCCAGGTCCGAACCTTAGGCACACCAGCGGCACTCAAGCTCGTGGAGGTGGCAAGGCTGCCAACGGAGCGTAGCTTTTGGACTGGGCGGGGTGGGCCGTCCATGTTCGCGTGTTCTTCTCCTTGCTACTCTTCGGGCTCTGCCTTCTCAAAATTCTCCAAGTGTCTTTTCGATCCTGGACTTCCAAAGCTCTTGATTAACGCCAGTCTCAGCTCTGTGTTCTATATCCTGAGCGTCGGCGGTGCTTCTTGGCGCGGATCACACTCGTGACGGGAAGTGGAAAATCACCTCAGAGTCAGGATCACACCGTCACGGATATCATGGGTTCTGGTCAAGCGAGCGGCATCCACTTTTTCATTTGTCTTGCAGTCATCATCCATCCAACTCCGAGCGTGCATAGTCGAGTTTTGCTTTCCCGTTGCATTTTCATCGGAGCGGAGTATCGGTCACTCGCTTCAGGTTCTTTCCCCCCATATACGTGTCACGGCGACAGTGCCTGGCGTGTCCAAACCAAACCCCACCCCCCCAAAGCCCCACTCTTCAATCCTCCAAGTCAATCAACGGATGCTAAATCCTTAAACCAAAAACTTTGTATCATCCAATCCCATGGACAAAGAACGCTGTTATTCTGCCTATGGTTGTAACCTTCCTCGTGTGTTTAGAACATGAGGGTGTATGTAGCTCTTTGAAGGAATGAACTCGTTTGGTTTAGCCCTCCCCTTGGCCAAGGTGACACTTCTGATGTGATCTTTACACTACTAATTTTAGGTTTTCTGCTGTGTGATCACTCAAGAGTCATTTATATTGTTTCACTATCACGCTGTTCATTTGGAAACTTCGATTGCTTTGAAACGGACGAGACCAGCTCATCCTTCTACATTTTCTATTTCTCTTTTGGTTCTTCTGTTTCTTGTTACGAAATTCAATGACTCTGGAAACCGGGACGCTACATGAATTTAACCTCCCGTTATCCGAACGTGGAAAACGCTGATCATCTGGCCTTGAACTATTCAATACAGGGAAAGGGAAAAGATTTACCTTCCTACCTGTCTGCCGCCGGCTCCTTGGAACAGGACCACCACCAAGAAATTAAGGGGCGACATCAGAAGATAGCGCTTTATGGAGCGCGTTTTTCTTCTTCTTTCGATTATTCCTCGTCTTTCCCGAGTCTTTCCTCGCGGGCTTCCTGACCCCAACAGGCTTCTCGACCGCAACAGGAGCCTTCCCGTTCTTCCGCTCCCATATTAGTGGGAACAAAAGACGGAACTCTGGGACTGCTGGGGTGATCCGCCCTGGCCTCGCGGCCAGCTTCTTCTCTCCAAACTTTCGAGCGAGGATGGACCTACCAAATGCCGCGGATTTCTTCGCTGAAATCTTTGCCTCTTCAGGAAGCTCGATGATGATTTCGATATCATCATCATCGTCACTATCCTCGACGCCGCTCTCGTCCATGACTTCGAAGGACTCTGGGTCTGGAGTAAGCAGCTTCTCGAGCCCCTCATCTACCCAATCACCTAGAGGCGATGGGTAATCCAGCTGAGAGCCGATCTCCTCGATCCGCAAGGGCAAGATCGTATCAACCGGATCCTCCTCCCACTCCCGAAGATTCAGTGCCAGCACCTCCAGCACCCGCACCTTCTCAGCCGCCTTCCGCAGCCCATCTCGCATCGCGCCAGCAACCCCTTCACCCTCGACGACCATCTCGCCCTTCTTCAGGGCTTTCCACATCGCCGTCTGGCTCCCCTGGACAGCCACTAGCTCGTCCCAGAGGTACACCCAGACCTTCTCATCCCAGCTCCGTTCCTCGTCAAAGACGAAGAACCGAAGCTTGGGATCGCGGATTTTTCGTACTAGCTCCTGCCGGAACTGAATCCGCTGGACAAGTTCTTCGGCCTTGACCATGATGGTCTGCTCCGCCCCTTTATACAAAGCGAGCAGCCGCCAACCATTGTGGTTCTTCTTCCAATTACGCTGCTTCCTCCTAGCCATGGGCTCGCCACGGCACGCAGGGTTCTCGCAGCCATTTTCTGAGAACACGTAATCCCGGATGCCGGGAGCGCGGGGAAGAGGGTGGTGCAGGAGCTCTTTGAGGTAGAGCTCCTCGCGGGTTTGTTTGGTGGTGCCGTCGGATTTGGAGAGCTTCCAGTGCCTGCACGGGAAGATTTCGCAGGTCAGTTCAGGGAGTTTGGAGAGTACGGGAATTCCCATGTACTGTGGCCGGTGGGTGATGTTGTAATGGTCGATGGGGACAATGGGTCCGCCATCGAGGGGGTTGTAGGCGTAGGGCACGCTACGCGAGGAGATGTGGTAATCGAACATTCTTAGAGGTGCTTCTGTTTGAAGAGTGGTGTGTTTGAATGTTGCGTTTTGTGGTATGTTTGAAATGTGGGGTTTGGAAATTTGGCGCTGGATGGGCTGATGGAAGATTGTTTTATGCGCACGCTTCTGAGGCATTGTGCATGAGTCAGGTGGGATTCTATACAATACTGCTGATGGGGTGGAGTATATAACAATGTTAGTTCACAAGGATATGGGAGGCGGGCAGCGTTGTGCGTTTATGTGCTATATCAAGCAGGTGAGATGTGTCTTACTTGTACAATGCGGATGCGGGGTGTTGGGTGATAGCGTTGAGATTGCGGAGGAGGTAATGGCAGCCATGATTGTGTTAACGAGACGGGCATAGGATGCGGACTAAGGTTGGTTTGATGGGGTTTCTTGGTGTTCGGTGTCCTGGACAAGGTAGAGTAGCTACCCTAACAACCTCCGCTTTGTATCCAGCTTCTGAAGGATGCATTGCATTGGAAACTGAGAGCATACCTGGGCTGCGTGAAATTAGAAGTGCAGAAGTTATGCGCTGTTGCCCTATGCCTGATATTGCTTGACCTGGCCTACCGTATACTCGGAAGTCGGAGCTAGGCATGAAGTCCGCAATGGTGGATATTCGATTCGTTGAAAAGGGTAATGCTGTATCAAGGTATAGTACCTTCTGAAGTCAGATAGATGCAGGGGTTGTAAAATGTATCGTCACGCCACGCAAGGAAAGGATCGGAAAAGACTGTGGGGTTTTTATTAAAAGCAACGCAAACTCCAGCCAGTGCCAGTGTCTAGGGTATCATAAAAATGTCTAACGCTAAAGCAGAAACAAGACCTCAGAACCAGTAAGAAGAGAACAAAAGGAGCACGGGAATAGAAGACACTAGGGGGAGACCGTTACGTTGCAAAGGAAGAAACTAGAGGCGGGAAAGGAGATAAAAGCAGTCTAGGGTATCTTAAAAGGAAAACATGGACAAGAAACTACGGGAAGTGATGGTAACGACAGTGGGGGAACTGGAAGACATGGAGGGTAGAGAACTCAAGAAAAGCAGGGCGTTATGCGCACAGGGATCATCCGATGCGAGTATCCGAAGGCAATTCGGATGATAAGGCGTTGTCTTGGCAGGTTGCGAGAAGGGCACCATCGATACAGCCGAAGAGAACGCGCTAGACATGTTACACTAGAGATTCTCGCAATCCGAGCATCTAAAGTGAGAACACAGAGGGCAGCGTTCAGGGGCATTGTCGGAGAGGTTTTCCCCCCCGCAGGCACAGCACTTCCACATGTCTCCAGGAACTGTAAAGATTGGAGCGGCGAAGATGGGGACAACAGCAGGACAGAAAGCGTTCTTGGGTGGCTGAGCATAGGTAAAATGGGCAAGAACGGGAGACTCTCTCAGAGATCCCGGAGCAGAGTCATAGTTGAGGGAGTTCATGGAAGGGAAGAGACCAGGAGCAGCGGTGTAAGCATCCCCAGGGTTCTTGCAGGACCCGCACCTTACATGAGTGCAGGGTGCGGGACAAGCGGCGTGGATGCTAATGGTGTTGCCTGTGTTGCACTGGCAGCAGACCCATAGATCTGCAGGGACACGGTCTGCCATGATGACGATTGGGACAGGATGAGTGAAGAGGATGCCTTGGAGCGGCTTGGAGACGAGGACTCAGGATTCTTCTTCTTGGTGAGACTGGCGAGCGAGTTCCGCTTACGGTGACCGTAAATAGCGAACGTACGCAGAGGAAACCGGCAGATGGAAAAGGTCCAGTGCCACGGAGACTTGAGGCAGAGCGGAAGCTGTGAGAGGTACGAAAATGTAGCTTAGCCGCTTATAGACGACGCCGTAGGCTATCTAGGAGAGCGTTGGGTACTGGAATGCCAGAGAGATGCCGGTGAGTGGTGCAGTAGGGAACCGCTGCAATCGGGTTGACTTGGGATGACACGCTTGGAGGATGTGACTATGGGGCCTGAGGAAAGACGAAGGGCTTTGAAACTGCAAGCTGAAGACGGCGAACACAGCGGCGCTGGATCCTAGGATAAATCTATCGACGGGAAAACGTAACGGGAGAGTTTCGAGCGTTCGGTGAGAAGAAAGCCTGAGCAGATCGGGAAACGGGTTGTAATAGCAGCTGAAAGATGGAGTGAGGTGGGTGAGGATGCATTCTGCGGTGAGAGAAGGGGGTATATAAAGACGACGTTGAGGGCGTCTAAGAAGCAGAAACTTCAAATGTCGATGCCAGAAAAAGGAGAATGATACCTGAAAATCCGTGCTTCCTCGCCGCCCTGGCGCGAGGAGAGTAGCCTGAAGAGGCGGAAACATGGTGAATGCCTTGCGATGAAGCTATCAAACCAAATGCCCATGAGGAGGAAGACTATGGTCGCTTCAACGCCCAAAATAGTGAAAATTTGACGGTGCACAGCAGCCTCACGTCGAAGAAGCGCGGTTAGCACTGCCTCAGTGCTATAGACGGGCATTGCGCGCGCCAATCGCGCGCTGTATAAAAACCCCATGACTTGAGAGCGGTCAATTGCAGGATTTCCATAGTATATGCCTTCCTCACCGGGGCAGACGGAGAGTCTGGTGATGTAGTGCGAGTCGTGGTGCCACTCGACTGGGGCCTCACTCCGATTGGAGCATCTGACGCGCAGGGGGCTTAATCTGCAGATCAAAGAGATAGTAGACGCGGGGGCCAGGAACGGCCGCTGCCATGATGTACCTACAGAGTCGAAATAGGGAGCGCGACTCCTAGATGTTTCTTAAAGCTCTCGACGCAGCGCCGTCATCCAAACTCGCTGTCAACGATACTCGAGGGGTTCATGGAGTCATACCCTTAGCGTCTCCCTAACCTCATTCCAGGGCTTGCTTCTACGATGTTATTACCCAGGTGACATAGGAAATTGCTAAGCCACGGAGGAAGGATTTTTCCGACGCCCAACGCCTACTTCACGGCATCGATAACGGGATGACGTGTGCTAGAGTACTGCGGATTATTGATATACAAAGCGCTGGGCCGCCTCAGCGGGAGAAGGCGATTACGGCGCCTCTTGCTATTCCGGTGCGCCAGGCTGAGATATATGGCAGCCTTGCGCTATCATCGGCTTACCATATCCGGTGTATGGTCCCGCCGGCCCGAAGTCGGGGGCCCCCGAGGAGGGACAGAGCACATGAGCATTCAGCAGCCGGTCTGGTTGACAGTAACATGCTGGCCGGTGGAAGGGACTCGCTCATCAGTGGGCTGTGTAGGTGACGGGAAGTACGCGGCGGCGGACCCGGTCTGTGTCTGGACACCCGGCTCTTTGTCCGACTGGCACTCAAAAAGTGAGGAGAGATGATCCTGTGGCACTCGTGATAGCAAAAGGCGGTGTTTAGGGCTGGTGGTGCGAAGGCATGTCGTCGAGGGGTGACGCCTCATTCAGCCACACACACACTAGTCTAAATTTGACCAATGCATCCGGCCCCTTGCATGTTCGAATGAGGAGATGAGTAGATTTCTGGAGTGGCGGCACAGCGGTGATGGGATGGGTCTGAAAGACTAGAAAGTGACCGAAAGGGTCAATCTCGCTAGCTTCAAGAAGAGGAGTTATGGGCATATTCGACTAATGGATGTCGAATTGCACGTGATTTGTGGCATTCACGCTATCATCCAAATATAGTATCGTGGCAGTGGTGAGGTAGATCCGGGTCTAGTTATGAGATCTGATGGTAGAATCCAAATGTCACGGGTTGAAAGTATTGTACTTGAAGGATCGACTTGGACAGGTCAAATTACGTGGTATACCACCCCAATGTGCACACCCTCTGACCCCACTGATCATGTAGTCCGCTGCCGCTGCAGGTGAGGTTGGCTCAGGCCCGGCTCAGCTTCGGTTGAGGTGTGCTCCAGTCTGCTCACCTTCGCTCACCTGCTGCGGGGCTGTCTCAGATGTACCTACTAGAAAATGTTAAGTTTTAGCGAGGAGCCTCAAATCTGTCCTAGGTCACGAATTTGGCCCCCTGCAGAGTAGACGAGCTAAAAGCGCACCTAGGTTCTAATTCAGGTGACCGTTATTGGACCAGATAGGAAGCACTCCAGCTGGGTCTACTCTGTGAGGGGTCCGTCGCTATAATTATTAGAACCCTCTTGATTGAGAAGTAGTCGCACACTGTCATGGCCGCAACGCGACGTCGGCCTCGACTCCGAATCCTCCATCACGTGCGCAGCACATGACCATGGAGGGAGAGTCGGCCCGGCCTCTTGGCACCTGACCCCTACGGCTACGGCTCCGCTCCTTCGTCTCTCTTCATAGATACCTCGTATAGTCACCACCTTAGCTACGCTTCCTCGTGATCCTCCTATTGTGCCGTTACACACACGCTCTAATTACCTTGAATTTCGTCTTGCTCCGCGAAGTCATTAGGATCAAAACGTCCCAGTTTATGCGCGACGTCATCGATTAAACGCTTGCGCCGCGCATCCCTTCGCGCATCGTCTTCCGCTGTCTTCACCCGTTTGACGAGACTCTGGATGGCTTCCAACGTTGAGATTCCTCTAAAGTCTATCGTTGCCTGTAGCTGTAGGGCGTTATTGCTCTCCTGCTGCGCAATCTTCCCGATTTTCCTATCCAAATAATCCTCTTCGCGGAAGAAGTTGATAGAAATATTTTGACTCTTTCTAATTCTTATACTAAGTAAGAGTACTAGGAGTACTTGCTTAGGTTACGTAGTTCCCAGCGCCGTAACCTCCTCGCCTAAGGCTCTTCCTGCCTCTTTCCCGTTGCCGCGCATCTGTCCGCTAGTAGGTCTTACCGCCGGGTAGCCTCTCCTATACCGCCTGGTTTTCCCTTGAGACTGGTCCTTCTTCGTTATCATTAAAAAACCATCCACGTCGAGTGTTTCAGTGAAGATCAAGCTTAAATAGCAGTCGACTCTGCGCTGGGAGAGGTGGCATAAAGGTCGCAATCAGCATGCCACGTAACATCGTGAAGCTCGAAGACTCGAGCTTCTAAACATACATGGACCTCTGATAATATACTACTAAGAAAACACAGCGGCAACCCTTAAGGATAAATATAGCGCATGCCACACCCCTGAAATCTATGGGAGCCAATGGCATCGTTGCCGCACCAGGTCAATCAAAATCAGGGTCTATTTCCCTTTCGTTGCGAAACCAACCTCGGATGAAGCTTCGCTGAGTGGATATTCTTGTGGGTGTGCGACCGCATCTGCCTTTGTAATTTCGTCGTGCTTGATAGAGATCTCCGTTGTCTTTGTGATTCTCTCCTCATCCTCAATCTGATCAAAGGTACGTCTTTCTAGTGCCAGCCCCGATGGTTTCGCACTCTTTCTGTGCCAGGCGTGTGGCCGGCTTGAGAGTGAAATGTCCTTATCGCTCTTGGCACTACGGAACCCACCACCGTGAGAGCTACTGCCTTCAGTCGACGACTTAACCGACTCGCGGAGCTGGGTGAGAATTGCAAATTCGATCTTGAGCTTCATACTGTATCCAAAGCCCTTGAAACTGCACCACACGCCCCATAGTGAACTCATCTCGAGCGAGATGGTAATGATGTCGACCGAAATGATGGCGATGTTTGCGAGGAAAAGCAGTTGGATCCGCCGGATATTTGATTTCTTCCGCACCATTTCGCCGACGCGCAGGATGCGCACGGTTTCCCAAAGGTAGACGGAGGAGATGATCAGTTCTTGCGCCGTGAACACGGAGATGGAAATCTTCTCCATAATGTCAAAAGGCTTGTAGAGGGGATTGAGGGTATTCGTTTTGGCGTCGATGGCCTAAAGCATCATCAGCTCAGCGTCTCATGCTTGGACAAAGCGCGAAGTAGACTCACAGCTAAAGAGAAACCAGTTTGCGGGATGTGAAGACAGATGGCGTTAAAGACGATCATGCTGAGAATTGCTCGCAGCATCCAGGTGTTACGGCTGACAAGATGCAGCCGACTCCACAATACGAGCGACTGTCCAGTCACCATGCACGACCATCCGACGTCAATGGCCGCAGTCACCGCGTAGGTGTTCAGAGACGGATCGAACGTCTGCAAAAAGACAAAGACTTGGTAGACGAGTACTCCAGCCGAGGCCACAACGAGACAGGTGAAGTAACGGCCCCACCATCGGTTGAAGGAAAGGAAGATTGTCAAAAGAAGCTCTACAGCATTGAACCCTTGGAGGAGAAAGTATTAGCATCCTGGCTCGCGAGAAGGAGCCTGGCGAACGGCGGTGAGAATCTGCACTTACACGCCATGCCCGTAAAGGCGACGAAGGCCACGACTTCGACTGTAGTTTGAAGAGGGCCCATGTGCAGGCCACCGCTCTGTTGTGCAGTCATGATGGATACGGTGGAGTCAGGATCAGAGGCTCGCAACAGAAGGAGGTTGTAGCAACGGTGATCTTCGGATCTGAATGATAAGGACCTGGGAAGAAGGATATACAGTCTCCCCCCTGTACGGACTGGACTGGACACCTCGGTGCGCAAAACATGGGTTTCTCAGAGTTAAAACCCCGGTTTTGCGCGCGGATGTGTACCTTCCCCTCGAGCTGCCGGGGCCCGCAAATCCCATCCCCACCGAGCGACGGCGACGCGAGCGCTGCCGCAGTCAAGCTCTGGCTCTCGACTAGGGGCGGGACATCCGTCCCGCCGGGTCCTCCGCGCCTCACGGGCCACTGCATATCGCGACGCCCTGTCACCCCTCCTGGGCAAACCCCACGGCGGTCACTCCCTATCTCTGCGCCGCGTTGTCACGACACGCTGCCTGGCTGCACCGCATGACGTTAGTCGGGCGTTCGTCTGCTTTCCTGCTGAGCATCCATTAATTGGTCCGTTTCATGGCGTCTCGGAAGGATTCTTCTCCTTGGTTCTTGCGTTAATTAGCTTACTGTGCCACCTACATATTCTACGCCACCGAGCTCATCACCATGGGTGCGCCGCGTAACAGGGTCCCCAGCCCGTCACCAACCTCGAACCCTGGGGATCCTTCATCACGGTACGACCGTCGGTTTGTCTCTGCCATTAACTGGGAGCTTTCTTGTCAGAACCCATCATCGCATTCCTCGCCGCCCAACCAAATCGCAGGCCGAGAAGCCCCACCCGATCTGAATCTAAAGCTATACGTGGTACAGATGTTATCGCTACCAACATTATGGTATCACACCTAAGCTGCATGCCCCTCCTTCCTTCGCCCGCAGCCACCTCGCCTCGCTTCAGCTCTTCAAGAATGTCCCCTGCTCGAACCCGACCGCCGGTCGCGTACCTAGATTTGAGCGTCTGCATGCTGCAGGACGACGTCGAGTCAAGCACCGAGCGCCATGATATTGGTGGGAAGCTGCAAAAGCAAGCCACGCTTTGCCGAGACTGCCACTCTGCACCGTCGCTAAACTGCACACAGAAGTATGCAGGCTGGGCGCCGCCGGTCAAGGCTCGGTCAAGGCTTTTTACAGCGCAATTGACCCTTGTTCTAGCATTGACAAGCGGCGCCCGTACATGGGGGAGACTGTAGGCTGGGCGCGGATGCGCTTCCCGCGATGCGTGCCGTGTACTAGCACTAGTCGCCATACGGCGTTGCTGCAACAGCGTCGCGAAGGAACGCAGTAGTCTCAGGCGTCGGCCTTCCGCGCAGGGCACAAGTTTGAAGGAGCCCCCAGCTGCTCCCAGTGCCGCCCACCACTCACCTCCCTCTTTTTCCTTTTCACATCTGCACGTCGTGCGGCTGCGATACCAACTGAGTTTCACCATCTCTCCGCAGGAGCATCATGCACGTTCTCGTCGCCTTCGCCGCATGGCTGGGGTTGGGCAGCCTTCCAGCTCCTGTGTCTGCGCACCCACTCACACCCCGTGCTGAAGATCTGAAAGCTGCATGCGCGGCATTGGAGCCACAGCTTTCCAACAAAGCCGCGATTGTCTATCCCCATGACCCTGATTGGGCCGAGCTGCTCGTCCGGGGTTCGTCGCCTCGTATCTACCCCAACTACAACGTCGTAGTCGAGGTTGGCACCGAGGGTGATGTCCAAAAAACCGTGCAAGTCGCACACGAACATGGCATTCCTTTCCTCACTGTGTCCGGTATGTCATTCCAGAGCAGCCACTGAGCGATGCGCCTAACTTGTGCGCGCAGGGACCCATGGCTGGACCAAGACGCTCAACAACCTGCCGAATGGAATCCAGATTAATATGCGCAGGTTGAACACCACCACAGTTGACGCTGGAGGCAAGACTGCCACGGTGGGAGGCGGCACTCTGCAGTATGAGATTACCAGGGAGCTCTTCGCGCATAACAAACAAGCAGGTGAGGGTGTCCCTGTCATCCCATGTGCGCGCCTGCTGACGAGGAACCAACAGTGACTGGGCTCTGCGAATGCGTGTCAGTGATCGGCCCTCTCATGGGTGGTGGTCACTCCATGCTCCAAAACCAACACGGTTTCTCGCTCGATAACATCGTCTCTGCCAATGTTGTTCTCGCAAACGGAACAGCTCTCACGGCCTCGAACACCAGCCATGCAGATCTCTTCTGGGCATTACGGGGTGCAGGCCACAACTTCGCTGTGGTGACGAGCATGAAGCTCGCCATTTACGACATCACGAGCAACTGGACCGTGTACTCGCTCATCTACGACCAGAGCAAACTTGAGACTTTGCTCCCCGTCATCAATGAACAGGACAGCAGCCCTACCCGTCCGGCGAAACTGTTTTTTACCGGCGTTTGGACCAGGGTCCCGCCCATCGATGCCAAATATGTCAGTGTTTCCCAATTCTATTCTAGTCAGTCTTTTTTGACACCCAGGTCTAGCCCATAATTGCATACACGATTGGCTACGAGGGTAACGAGGCCGAGGCCGCGCAATATGTTGCGCCTTTCAAAGCCGTTGGCCCTATCTCAACGTCAGTATCAACGGATGTCGACTACGTCGCATTATACACCGTGACCCAGAACAATCTGAACAGTACCGCATGCCGAGCAAACCTCAACGCCCTGGGTGCTGGAGCCTCCCTGCCAGTATGGAATGCCACGGTAGCCCGGAAAGCTTTCGAAGTCTTCACCAAAATGACGGCCGATACGCGCTTCAACACCTCCGTTATGCTCATGGAGAACTACGGGATGCAAGGCGTCACAGCCGTCAACCCCAATTCCACCTCTCTCTCCCTCGACGAGCGTGTGTACCCAATCGTTGCTAACCCGACCATCTGGTGGGCCGGTAATGATACCCGAACAAATGCCGATGCGTACGCGTACGGGGAGCAGATTCGGCAAACCTGGTTTTCTGGCCTGGCCAAGGATCAGACTAGGCATACCTATGTCAACTATGCGAATGGCGTGGAGGGCTTCGAGCAAATGTATGGGTATGAACCGTGGAGGACTAAGAAACTAAAGGGATTGAAGGGCGCGTGGGATCCCAAAAAAACGTTTGAGTACTACAATCCTGTTCCTGCTGCATGAGCCGAAGGCTCAGCCTAGAAGGGAGACGACAAGATAGAAACGCCTCGATAATCAGTTTACAACTATGGCTACTAGAAATAGAAAAAATATATAATAAAATAGTAAGGCTATATAGCTTTTCTATATTATATAAATATACATAAGAATCAAGTACTCGAGTAGTAATCTAAGCTCTCTAAGGTAATTAGAGGATATATAGAAGGGGGGTATAAAACTAGAATAGAGAAGTATAGAATTACTTACCCCTTTTGATAAAGAAAATATTACAACCTATTAACTTTTTATAGCTCTACTATTATAGTAGTAAAGTAGAACGTAGATATAATCTATAGGCTCGACATCCTCCTCCACACCTACACCGTCAATTCGTGTGGATCTATACAGCTTCATACGTATGAGTACGTATATCCTACGTAGGTACTAAGCGTCACGTTGCTCTCCTTTTTATCACGTGTATAAGCTCACGTATTCACTTCAATATAACCTCAGGTTCGATTCAATCAATCTTCAAACGTCTTAGTGCTATAGCCAGCAGTCACATCTTCTACCAATGAATGTCAAAATGCACGTAATTAATGGCATTCACATTTTTGTCTCAATGTAGTGTTGTCGCATGGGGGACTTAGATCGAGGTCTTACCTCCTACTTCTAAATGCCACTGGTTTAATATATCATACATGGTCGAATAGTGAATGGTTAACGTCGTCAAGTGGGATCACGGGCATGTCCATTCAATGAATGTTAGTTCGTCCGCAGTCTATGGCTTTCACGGTACCGTCACGCTAAAGAATCATAACGGGGGTAAACACCAGGACAAACACTATAGATAGCCTAATTGAGGGGTTCCAAAAAGCTGAATTCGAGGTAGCGAATGCTGAAAGATCATCAGGTCCGGAATGGTTATCTGCTGATTGTTGCGAATGGGAGTCCGGCGGGTAGTGTACAAGGGCAGATTCGAGACGAACAAAACGCGAGTTGAGAGAACGAAAGACTAAAGATGATCCGGGCTTATTTCCATGGGCAATATCAGCAGAAAGTCGGGTTAACGTCATCCACGTTCGGAGACTCCACGGCTGACGTAAGATTTTTAAGCGCAAACTCCTGGGGTTGAAGGTCTTCTTGGGCTACGATTAGCACGGGTCCGAAAAGGCACATAGCGCAGTCAAGACACCAAATTGAAGTAAAACTCAGATGGCATTTCGATACATGGTATATCGTCCAAAAAACGACTAACGTAGTCGCTGGTATCTATCACGCTCATGTAAACGATTCTCTATGCTCACGAATAACGATCGTAACACGGAACCAAAACAAGACGCCGCTCCACGCTTAGAACAACCACGAAACAAACGTCCGATAGAACCAGCCACCCTGTGGATTCTGGTGCTTCTCCGCTTGCTGCGCTAGGAATTCCGCCTCTTCGGCATCGATCTCCGCCTTTCCGGAATAGAAGTCTGCGTGCATGGGCTTCACGCCCTCCTCCCTCATGATTAGCTTGTAGCCGAAGATCATGATGAGGTAGAGCGGGATGCCGAGGTAGCCGGTGATGAAGTTCTTGTAGTCGAACGATCCGTAGTCGCCCTTGGTGAAGACGTTGAAGTTCTTGGTGATGGCAATGAGGACGCAGAAGAAGAGGGCGATGTATGAGCCCCAGATGCCACAGGGCGCTACGTATGGCATCTGGTCGTTGGTGATGCCTTGGGCGCGGCGGGCGCGCACGAAGTAGATGTGGGTGACCAGGATGGAGATCCAGGCGAGGAGGCCAAACATGGTGACGAGATTAACGAAGTAACCGAAGACTATTTTGGAGTCGTCGCTGACGTTCATGAAGGCGAGGAGGCAGAATAGGGAGGAGAGGCCGAGGGCGAAGATTGGAACACCGCGCTTGTCGGTTCTGGCTAGAATGCGGGGAGCCTTACCCATGGATGCAAGACCGTAGATGGTACGGGAGGCAATGTAGAGATCAGAGTTAGCAGCGCTGAAGACGAAGAGCAGAATGCAGCCATTGATGAACCCAGGGAGAACCTTGATCTTGGCAATGGAGATGGCAACCACGAAGGGAGAGGCGGACGCCTTGCTACCCTGCTTGTTGGCGAATATTAGTTCCTTGGAATTGTACGGCACGATCATGCCCAGGAAAAAGACACTGAGGACGTAGAAGAACATGATCCGGAAGAAGGTTAACTTGATGGCGCGGGGAATCGTTTTCCTCGGGTTTTGTGCTTCGCCAACAGTCACACCAACGAGCTCAGTTCCGAGGTAGGCGAACACGGCTGTAATCATCGAACTCCAGAAACCAAGGAATTTACCTCCACTTCCCGCTGTTGTAGGATTAGTAGACTTCTTATGTAGGGCTGATCTCATGACTCCTTACTCTCAATGTAGGGCTTGAAAGCACCGGGGTTTTTCCAGTACCTAAACCCCGTACGGTCATGGGTGGGACCGCCTCCAAGGGCAAGGATGAAGGACAATAGGATCAAGCCAATAATAACGAGGACTTTGATACTGCTGAGCCAGAACTCGAATTCGCCGAAGAACTTGACCCCGAAATAGTTGATAGTGAGGATGACGACGAAGAAGACGGCGATGAAGACACCGGGGTTGACACGCTCAGGCGGGCACCAGTATTGTATTACGAGTGCCGCTGCGGTGAGCTGGTTAGGGGTGACGATGATATATTTGAACCAGTAGGTCTACCACCCGTTAGAAGAGTTAGGAAAATGGTCGGATGGTGGACTCACGTATCCTAGAGCAAACCCGAGGGCAGGGTCACAGAAGCGAGTAGCATAGCCAGAGAAACCACTGCCTAGGGGAAGCCAAGCAGCCATCTCTCCCAAACCACACATGACCATGTAGACGAGAACACCGACGAACGCATAACTGATAAGGATACTGGCCGGACCAGCCTTTGCCAGCGCAGCGCCCGTGCCGATAATGAGGCCAGTTCCAATAGCACCGCCGATTGCTATCATAGTAATATGGCGGGATTTGAGACCTCGAGTGAGCTTGGTTTGGCCGCTTCCAGGCTCCACCATGACACCCTCTTGCGGGTACTCCCCAGCGGGGTACTCGTGAGGGTTGTAGTCATTCTTGATGCCATATTCCTCGCTCCGCTGTGGACTGACGCCGGAAGAGTGGCTATTCCTATTCCAAATGGCCATGGCAGATGGTGTTTCTGGTGGAAGTCAGTAAAGTGTTTTGAGGGGTCCGTTGTAATATTGCGGGCATGTGGTTGAGTGACGTGAATAGAGTTGAGTGGGTATCTGGGGTCAAGGACGGCGCCACAGCCGGCTCGCGTCAACCTAACGTTGCATTTGTACTGGCGTAGGATGCCTCCAAGGGTCTCGACTCACAGATTCAGAAGACAGAACGTAACGACGTGCAAAGAAAAGGCGAAGTTAAGATAAAGAGAAATGCACATACCGGTTCAAAGTCCGAAGATGATCTTGCGGATCTCACGCGGGTCCGTTAGGCTGAGAGTCCAGGCAGCCGCGCTGGCAATCAGTAGCACACAGCCTCGAGGCTCGAAGTGGTGCAGGGCTGTCGAGGGAAGGGCACGGTGCTTGATTCGTAACCCAAGGCTGTTGAGATGGTGTTTTGCGACGGGAGTCCAGGGAATGTGGAGGTTTATAAACGGACGGGCCATCGATCGAGCGTGTGCGACAGGCCATGGGCTGTCATCCAGGATCCCCATAATCTCCTCCTTCATGTGGATAAGCTGCGGCCTCACTCAGCTTGGCGGAGCGGAGTCAACCTCGTTTCCGAGCGGAGCCAAGCACATCCAAGCCGGCCCAGCGACGTTGGATGGCCTGGTGCGATTGAGCCGTGGCCGCAGTTGTGAAATGAGAGATAAGAGACGTTGTATAGCGGCATTTCTCATGGCTCGCGCTGCTTGGCCCTCTTGTCCCACGTAGCGGGCGCAAAATTCTATCCCCAGTCGCGCAGCATCATTGCGTAAAATTCTCTCCGCGCCCGCTTAGACAAGGCTCACAGACCTGGCACGCGCTCCTTGGTGGAGGCTGCGCGCCCTTTGGCGCGACTTGGCCCCACTGCGGGCACCAAGAGTTTTCTAGAGTGCCGCGCTAGAAGGCTTCCACGCCAGTCCGGATGTGCATGGCAGTATGGCGTGGAGGAAGCCCTCACACCCTGTAAGCAGATGCAGCTGGGGATGGCGGGCTGTGTGTGCAACCTCATGGCACCGAGGCTGGGTATGAGCCGAGTTCTAGATCTTGTGAGCAAGGCAGTCAGCATCGGCAGACCCCTTGTTGCGAGACCTCTCTTGATTGAGGAGTGTGTAGTACGTTGCACTTGTACGACGCAAATCGACTGATCAATCATGAATATCCATCGGGACCAAGAGATTGGTGGCATCATGAGGGATCCAGCGTTTTAAGAGAATAAAACTTCTTCAGCATCCATCACTGAATGATTTCTCAGTAGCATGTCATCCTCAGGCACCGGCACATCGCCTGCCTTGTAAATACGCCTGCTTAGTGTTAGTGTATAGTTGGCGCTAGGTACGAGCTTCGGCATCGTCAGCTTTTCTATGGTTTCGCAGTGAAATGCGGCTATAGTTCTGCGCCATTTGTTGGGAGCCAAGCCCCCTTCCACTCCCCAGGCTTCAAAGTTCTAGCGCACTTCTAGAAGAGCCAAGGGTTCCTTTCATTTGCTGCTCCACTTGATTTATCTTTTGCTTCATGATACGAAATGTACAAAGGTAGGATAATCTTCCTTGGCAACCACAGTCTCCACCGGGTTGGTGGTGCGATACGCCCCATAATTGATAGCGAGCTTCCCAAGGGTTTCCTATGTCTAGTATGTTTCCCTATCCCCCACGCCGAAAGATATTTCGAGTCTAGCGAGTCCAAGAGAATGCTTCGCACTCAAGAGATACCTCTTACCAAGGTACTCAGACGACGATATCCAACCCCGCCTTGAAGATACACCCTCACGTGACTCTACTTTCTCCTACTCTCTTCTTTTCCTTCAAGAACTCAAACTAACTGATTTTCTAAAGAATTTGGGGAAACAACCCGATAAACTAACACATTGCAGCCCAACCTAGGAAATATTTTCTCTGTGCTATGTACTTCAGCTGCAACTTGAAACTCGTATCTCCCCTAGCAGCCACAATGATTGACAGCCTATGAGCACCCGCAGATCAAGCCACGGCCCACGAGCAGGCATCTCAATCATACTTGCATCTCTCAACTCAGCCTCTCGTCCACTTCTTCTTTCTCACAACTCAAATTTTGTCGACCTTGACAGCTATAATATATCAACCAGCAACTAGCTTCGCTCTGTAGCTCTAGCATGTCAGATCCCACATCGTCGGACGCGAAACCAAGGTTCAGCCTTGTCGCCGCTCCTCCGACGCCTAGCTCTACTGCAAACGCGCCTAATCCTCCGAGCTCTCAGCATCCGACCGAGCAACCAGTGACTGCTCCCCGCAATGATGTGCAACAGGATGCGAAGGAGGTAGAGAAAGCCGTGGGCCTATCTAGCAGGCCGGTTGCGGTGGGCAGCCCGCTAGCCAACCTAGTGCTTCAAATACCTCAACACGCACGCGGCCAGACACCAACAGAGAAGACCAAGAGTACAGTGCATCACCAGCCTATTGATCCAACAAATCGCTGCGCGACCAACTCGTCTCTACGTCACGCTGCCGGTCAATTCGTTCGCGCACCCATTCGTCAGCCTACAATAGATTTAAATCAGCCGCCGCCTGGTCCGCGTGTCGGTCGACGTACGCCGAGCCTGAACGACCCAGAAAGAGATGACGTTCCTCAGTCCCCAATAGAGACTTCAGAAGAACTCCATTCAAGTTGGATCCTACGTATTGTAGACGTGCCATTTGATCGCAGCGATCCTTGCAGGATCCTGCTCGTACATGATCCAGCTCAAGACATTGGTGCTTCCCTAAAACGGGTAACGCAGCATTCGGGGGGCAGGGCAAGAATCATTGAATACACCTTTGACAGAGAGTTCATTCCATTGAAATATGAGTTGCCAATTCAGCAGAATTTAGTGCAACACTTTGCGAACGCATACGGGCTTGAATCTCCTACGTTGGACTACATGATACATGGCGAGGGTCTCAAGCGCCATCGGGGAACCCCAGCGACAGACATCGAGGCCATATGCTCCCAGTTTTTGCAAACCTCTGAGTCATTCCCATTGAAGAAGATCTGGACGCGCTCGATGCTGAGGCCAGGCATGTTGGATGGCCCGCTGGCTATGAGTAAATCATACTATTGTTGTGCTGAGGTGGGGGAGAATCGCCTGGTCGGTAAGTCGTGGAGTCCTATTGATGTGCATTGTCATTTAGCTGAGCTACCCAGTTGTCATCGTGAGCCACAGCAGGGCATCCTCTGTATATCCATCCCTCCGCCCAGCTGAACACTTCACGTTCTCAAACTAAAGCCTCGTAGATCGCATACTGGCCGGCCGCACACAGTGGATCAGCATCGCGAGTGGCGCACTGAAGCAGTGTGCACAGTTCCTGGTCATGGACTTTCTCCTCACCTGTGTCTATCTGCAAGAAGCGAGCTACTTTGAGGACTTCCTGCTGCTGGATCAAGAAAAATTCGAGGACGACCCACTCTTCCACATGATCTTTAGCCTGCCCCATCGGTTTAACCAAGTCCCCTCAGGGTCAGACTCCGACATCATTGGCCAGCTGCAAGAATGTGAGCAGATTCTGCAGACCGTACAGGACGTGACCGGCGCGATCCTCTTCCTCCTCAAAGTAATGGACCTGCAGCCGCCCTCTACCTCACCCACAGGAGGAGAACTTAGCTTCGAATGCCAGCATAGGGCTAAGTATCTTAGACTTAGGGAGACATGCTCCCAGCGCGTCCTCAACTGTGAGAGGAGGATAGAACGAATCAATCGCACAATCGAGACGCAGAATAAACTTCTAAATATCCGCGAATCCACCAGCGTCAAACGGCTGACCATCCTCGCCGCACTCTTCCTGCCCGCCTCCCTCGCCTCCTCTTTCCTCAGCATGTCCACCAGGTTCAAAAACCTCGGGCCGCTCCTCTACGATTGGCTAGGGGTCCTCGTCATCATTAGCTCGGCAACTATCGTCCTGAACTTTGGTGTCAGGGCGATATTGTACGCCAAAGCGAAGATCAGCCGGGCGATTTGGTCGCCATGGGCCGGTTGGACCGTAGGCCGCAAGTTCGAGCGGCCGGTGTCGAAGTTGGCTTCAAGAATATTCGTCGTCATGCAGCTCTTGGTCTACCTAGCCGTTTGGGGCATCATTCTGGCATGCTTTGCCCTGGGCATGTTTCGAGACTTCAAGCTTGGCGGTCGGGTTTTGGGTTATGGAATTGCGGGAATCGCAGCGTTCATCCTTTTTTTCCCGCTGATCGTGGTCTGCCTTGTCTTAACGACACCACGACCAGAACGATCCTCTCGTACCACACTAACTCGTTCCAGTGATAGGCCATAACTCTATGCACACTGGGTTGCCACTGCCAGGAGTGCCCCTATAGAATGACCAAAACGTAGACGCCATGTCAAATATTAGATAGTATAGTCTGAGTGTCCTCTTAACCATGAGGTATCCTCAAAATGGGGCTGCTTTTGATAGTTTCATCCAGCTTGCAAAGCAACACTCAAGCAGTGCCATCCGTGCGGAGACTTACAGCCTAGTATTATACTCTCCCTCATTCACCTCACCAACGGCCCACCCAGCAAGCACCCCCTTGGACGCTTCCCCATACACCGGATGCATATCCCCTTCGACTCTTTCACTGCATGGGTGTCGATAAAGGTTTTCCGAGAAAATAGGCCGTGGTTTAACGGTTCTACCTTGTTACATCAATGACACCACTGAAGCGATCCCCTCCGACCACATCCAGTCTCTACTCTCCCTCATGCTCATCATCAATCGCCCACCCAGCAAGCACCCCCTTCAACTCCTCCCCATACACCGGCTGCACATCCCCTCCTCCCTCCTCCAAACTCCCAAGATACCACGTTATATCCCGTCCATCTCCCTCCTCCTCCCTTGTCACAAACCCATTCCCCAACCACGCGAACCGATTCTCGTCCCAGTACTCAATCTCATAATCCTCATACCGCGGCGCCTTCATCATCTCCAGGAAGTGTAAGCGACTGCCCGGCCACACCGCCACCTGGCCATCCCGCTTCCCTTGTTTGAACCATGACGCGCAGGGAGACGACCACGCGGTGCGTTGCAGGAAGAGGTCTGCATGCCGGCGGAATTGGCTAGATGCGGAGAGGGTGGGGGTCAGGGATTTGAGGTTCTCGGTTTGCAGTTTGGAGATGCAGGTGAAGATGTAGCGGGTCCATTCCTCGATCAGGGGGATGAAGGAGCCGTGGCCGAGGGGGCCGTAAGGGCTGCGGTCGTCACATCAATACGAGTATTTAAGATACGAGTATTTAAGGAAGTAGAGATCGAAGCGAGAGAGACATTTGGACAGGAGGAAAGGTAAGCGAACATGGACGGAAGAGTAGATCACATACCCGCAATAAGAGTAGTGGTTCGGGAACGTAGGGATTCCAATGCTGAGGTATGATGTTAACCCGTTCTCGTCGCTCCACAGCTCACGCAGGTCTTTCCCGTGCGCTTTGAAGGGGAAGCGCGGGAGCCATGATGTATCGAAGCCTGTCGCGCAGATTACAGCGTCGACGTCGTGATGCATGCCCGCATGATCCACGAAGCCGGTCTCAGTGAAGCACTTCAACTCATCTGTGAAAATAGTCGCATTCGGCGCGACGAGGGCTTCCAGATAGCCAAGGGCCGGGGTCGGCCGTCTACAACCCGGGTTGAAGTCCTTCGGGATCATTTTCTCAACGAGTCGGGGATCGTCGGAAAGTTTGCGCGTCATTTCTGCCTCGGCGTACTCGCGTGCTAGACGGGCTTGGGGGCTGCCTTTAAGGATAAACCTGAAGCGTTGATTCAATTCGTTCTCGATTTGTTTGCGGTATTCGAGGTATTTCTTCGGATTCTCTTTTAGGAATTTGAGCTGCTCTTTGCTGTCTAGCTGGCTTTAGTAGCGCAGGGCATGGGAGGGAATATTACCACATGTACGTGGTGGCTTACATGCGAAGTTGGCGCCGTCTTTGCCTGCCCAGGTTTGTGCAAAGCCGGCAGTTATCCAGATAGGAGAGCGTACCCAGTGAAACAGCTTCCCGACTTTCTTTTGGATGGCTGCAACGATTTGGACACCACTGGAGCCTGCTCCCAGAACAGCCACCTTCTTTCCAGTAATATCGTACGATACGTCGTAGTACGCTGAGTGCATTAGCTTGCCTTTGAAGTCGTGGAGACCGGGTATGTTGGGCCATTTCCAGTTGTTGAGAACGCCGCCGGCGTTGATGAAGAATTCTGCGCTGTCGTTTATGACCTCGTCGGTTTCTAGATTTCGCACCTTGAAGCGCCAGACTCCGGCCTTGTCATCCCATTCTGCTCCCTCAACCTGGTGCTGTAGCTTGATGTATTTCTTAATGAAATTGTTCTCTTTTTCGATTAACTTTAGGTACTGCCAAATCTCAGGGCCGTATGAGTAATAATGGGTCCATAGCGTGATCTTCCAGGAAAACTGATAGTTGACGGATGGAATGTCACACGCAACTCCAGGGTACCTGTGTTGTATGGATCAGCCATATGGCTTCTTTGTGATAGCCAAAAAGGCGGCGCTGCACCTATTCTCAAGCCAGGTCCCTCCTATATCGTGGTTCTTCTCATAACAGACTATGTCCAGATTCTCCATCTCTTCCTCGGCTCTCTTGAAGAAATTCAAGGAAGATGCACCAGCACCCATTAGAATTACTTTCACCCGTCGCTTCGTACCCATTGGTTGCTCACGTATTCTGTAGCCATACTGGTCAGTCTCCGGTGCAGGCTGATCTCTGATGCTGAAGTCTGCGTCGATGCGATTGTTGCCATTAGTAGAGAAGTTCGAGTCCAGATGGTTGGCCATATTTCTCAATAGATGGGGAGAATGCTAACAAGAGGAAGCTAAAGGGAGTCACGAAAGGAGAAGAGAACAGTGGCGGTACCAACGTAATTATATTGATATAAAGATGGCGGACGAGAGTAAAGGACGCCCTGTCAGTCCACTACCAGACCCTACCTCGGAGAATCAGCATTCGGAGACCCCACTTCTCCAAAATGCGAGCTTTATCATAGCTGGACGCCGAAGCGGGGTAGAAAGATGTACATATCAGCACAGCTCGGGAGGACTGGCCGAATTAAGTCCGCTGGGAGCAACGGCTATGCACCCCTTCTTCAACCCATGTTCCATGCTTGTGGGAACTTGCTATCCGCCTGCAAGTGATAGTTGACGGACTATTAGTAGGGTCTAATAGTCGTAGGGCTGAAGGATTCGGCCACCACGGGTGGTACACAGCTAAAGAAGGGCGACCCGTGGAACGGGAGTACCAGGGCCGTAGATTCACGTGGAGCAGCGATGCCATGCATGTCAGATGTCGACGACTAGGGCGGTGGCACTGGGATGAGGTGACTCGGAGACGCCGTGGCGAGCGTAGAGGTAGCCGTCAGAGCTGAAGATGGTCAGGATGGTGAGGGAAACGGTTTGATGACGGGGCGATCAAACGGCGCGGGCCAGGAGGGACACTGTAGAGTTGCATTACAGTAAAACATGTACATAGTAATATGGGGATATAGTAGTATACTCTACAAAGTAATATATCTCGGCTGACCGTACGCTTCTGAGAAGTAAGCTGCTTACAGTATATTACAAGCTCCCACTCATCAATATGCTCTATCCTGAGGTGGGTTTTGAATCCACGGGTGGTCTAAGGCGCCTCTAATCTTCCCTAGAAACCCCCTAGTCTTGCGGTTCCGGGGCTGACAACTTACAAATCAGGTACACGTGACTTTGGATGTAGTAATAATCTTTACACAGTAATACAAACCCTGGCGACCGACCGTATTGCTGTACCGGGGCTTTACTGTACGCCGTAGAATATTACGGAGCTGGAGAGGAGCCCAATGCCAGCGGTAGGTAGATTCGCTGTCTGCTGGCATTAAGCTCTACATTTTGTAAGACGACAGTCGATGATCCACGATCCCACTCCCTGCCCTGACAAACCTCATTCACCAACTGCTGCCTCTGCGCCCCCCGCCGCTCGACATCCACAGCCCTCTCCGCGCTCTTGTTGCTGACGTCTGCACGCCCGCTCCTCTCTCTGCGCCCAGCCGCCACGCTTCGCCCGCAACACCACGTCCCACCGCACATTGGCAGCTCCGCCAGCATCGCCAGCAACCTCACTAGAGGCAGCATCGAATGCGCGGCCCCTCTCGTCTGTCGCCCACCCTGACGAGGCATAGAGCAAGGCAGATGCGGACATTGCATCAGGCGGGAAGAGGTCTTGCGCTCCGAGTGCTGCCCGCTACGACTCCCCGTTGCGCAGCCTGGTGAATGACCCGGCCGCCACTCTCTTCAGGACTCGACCTTCGAATCCGCACCGACGCGATTAAGCACCATGTCTTACTACGGGAACGGGCAGGGTGGCTACTACAATGCTAACTCTGCTCACGCGCCTCAGCCCCAGCAGGGCCAGTATCAAAACCCCTACGACCAGCGAACGCCTACCTACGACAATGGACAGGATCCGGCCGTGGGCCCGAATGGAGGCGCACAGAACAGCTACGGATACCCCCCGATGCCCGCCGCCGGGCAGCGGAGTAGCGTGCCTGTGCAGCAGGATGAGCTCTTCATAAGCAACAACGGCGGAGGCATGAGCCCTCCTATGCCGAGCTCGCCCGGGTATGGAGGATACAGCTACCAGAATTCCTCGCAGGCGCAGAGCCAATACAACCCGGGGCAGTATGCTGCTCCCGTCCCTTTACCCAACCCGCAGACCTATGGAGGCGTCAACAGACAATCATTTGCCGCCCCCTCATCGCACACGCCGTACAATCCAGCTTTATATGCCGAAACGAACCTCGCGAGAAACAACACGGTGAGCCATCCATACGGCTTCTCGCCTAGCACTCCTTCCTCTGCGTCATACCCGACACCACCTCAGCAATACCCCACTCCTCCCGTGCAGCAATCTCAGTTCGCGCGGACATATTCGGTGCAGGACCATAGGCAATCCCAGCAGTATGGACAATCGCCTCACTCGAGTTCTTCCTCTGTCCCGGGAAGGTTGAGTTATGCGGCCCCTGCCCCGCCCCCACTTCCAGTACCGCCAGGAAGTGCCACGTCTCCATCGGATGATTGGGTGGGTAGCATGCCCTTGAGACAGTCGTCGAATGCACCATCGTACCACGGTTACCGGACCTCGGACCCGGATATTTCGCGACAAAATAGCCTACCATCGCCTCCAGGATACAATCCTGGCTATGGCCAGGGGAGGCCGGAGAGATATCCGTCCTCTTCCAGCCATCATTCAGGGAACACTCTCCCGCCAACGCCAGAAGTTCCACCACATCAATCTCCGCAGCGAACTGATACTATAGGTCGTCGGCCTCTACCCCCTCCACCCCCACATGAATCGGACAGTGACGACTACTTTGCCCATCCGAATGGTAACAACAGCACTGCCTATGTCGACCAGGATGAGCTGTTCGACCAAATCGAGAATACTTTTAGTACTAGCGCAGGCAGCCCCGGCTACAATCCTAGCATCCAAGTCCAACAACCTGTAAACGGAGGCAATCATAGCTTATCCTACGACTCATCCGTACATCGACAAGCGTCTGGACGGAATGGAAATACGGTCAATGGCCATCTCTCGCCATACACTGCTCCGGATAGCTACAATACCAGCGATGAAAGTGATGTCGAGGCAGCTGCAGGTCTGGCTGCGCTAGAGGCGGCAGAGGCACAAGAGAAAGCTGATGAAGCTCGACGACGGAGCGGGGGCAGTGGGCTATTCAGCAACTTTACTGCGGTACCACCAGCTCAAGGTTATCTCAGCCCTGAGACTTCCCATCGGCAAGACTCGGGCAGTGCTAGCGACAGCGACTACGTACCAATTGATGTGGGATTGTATGGCGGAAACTACGAGCCACAATTCTCTTACGGCGGAGGGCCAAATCAACTCGCAAGCGTTTCGGACAACCAAAATCACACTGTAACGTCTTCTGGCTCGCAACGGCGATCAGAAGCTACCAGCGACGGCTCTTACGCAGATCCCATACATCCGTTCCCGCCTTTCAATGCAAACGCACGAGTTGACACTTTTGGTACTGGCGGGCTTGCTGAACCTACAGCTAGGCGCAGACTAAGCTACGACGAGGGAGACGAGGTCACACTCACTGATACTCAAGTTGCAGCTGCGGCAGGAGAACCAGCTGATATGTTCTTTCACCCAGGCATGTCTGTCCGACGACCCTTGCCTCCACCACCAGCCCATGAAGCCCGGTATCAGCAACATGCCTCATCGCAAAGCGCTGATTGGAGATACCAGCAACCTGCTCGGCAGTCTTACCACTCTTCCCCCGATTCCATACAGACTCCGACTTCGGCAGTACCAAGATCAACGTCGTTACTCAATCACAGCAATCATACCCAGGCTATCCCTCTACCGAGGTCAAAGACAGATGCTGAGCAATACCGGATGCGTCAGCAACAAATCGCATCCAGAAACAATGCATATGGTGTTGATAGTGATGGGAATACACTAACACCAGCAAGCGGTGATGCCGTGGCTCTCGATCTTCCCGCGCTCCCGAGCGGTAGACGATTCAACCCCGCGAAGCTTACCCCGAGTGATTTTAGAAAATGTCTGGAGCCATGGGCGCTCACTTCTGTTATTGCTTGGCTGAAAAGCATGGCCGAAGGGGAGGCTGATCTTAAAGAGGGCGCTATTAGAGACGGACTGGTCGCTCTGTTCACCCATAAAGTCCCGACGATGAATGTAGCCGACGCAGAAACATTAGGTAGCCGTGTTGTCGCAGAGATGTACAAAGCCGGCACTCTAGTCCACGAGGAAGAGTGGCTCAAATTTTCTTCGGAGACGATGACTGGGGTAATATTCCAGCTGACTGGCGCTGGTTGTTACGCTCCAAAGGTGCACGAACACCACACGGGTGGCCGATGCTATGCCTACCACTGCCAGAGGACATTGAAGAAGATCGATCTTCAATCACAGACCGCCGTCCCGCGGTCGGACGACTGGGCAACGTTTTACACTGTCAAGAAAGAAGACGTCGAGGGCATCAACGCGAAGGAAATTGAGCGTCAGAACATCCTACACGAGATCGTCCAAGGAGAAGACAAATTCATGGAAAACCTGGATGTGCTCAGACAGCTCTACCGGGACAAGCTGCTGTCATCACAACCTGCCGTTATCGGTCCCAAGAAGTTGAAAGTCTTCATTCGCGACGTTTTTGGCAAGGTGGATGCTGTGAAAAAGGCGAATGAAGACCATCTCCTACCCCAGATGAAGTATCGACAACAAGAACAAGGCCCATGGGTTGTTGGCTTCAGTGACATCTTCCGGGAATGGATAAGGAAAGCGAAACAGGCTTATATTGAGTATTCTGCGGCGTTTCCGTATGCGACGTTTCTAGTGCGGCAGGAAGCAGACAGGAACATCCTGTTCCGCACGTTTTTGGATGAAGCAAGAGCAAACAAGCAGTCAAACAAGTTGAGCTGGGACACTTTCCTCAAAGCCCCAATCACTAGGTTGCAGCATTACAGTCTTCTCCTTGGGACGGTTCTCAGACGAACCACGCAGGACGGGGAAGAGAAGAGAAATCTTCAAATTGCTATGGAAGAGATCAAAGCTGTCACCATGGAGTGTGACAATCGCGTCGCCGAAATGACACGCAAAGTCGACTTGACAGACCTACAAGACAAATTGATCCTGCGGCCGGGAATGCAGCGGGTCGAGTTGAACCTCAACCACCTTGGTCGAGAGCTGATCTACAAGAACGACCTGCAACGACTAGGAGGGAACCGATTCACCTGGGTGGAAAACCATGCGTTGCTATTTGACCACTATCTTGTTCTCGCGAAGACGATTAAGCATAGGGAAGCCGATGGAGTCACAGCGTCGGAGAAGTATGACATATCGAAACTCGTAAGCTCCCTTGCACATTAGGCCGACTTCTCAACTGACTTATGCCTAGCCAATACCAATGGACCTTTTGGTTCTAGAAAGCGAAGACGACGATCCCGTCATCAAATCAGCTGTCAAGGGGTTCACACCAATCGCCAACCCCGTAAAGGGCGTGCAGGACTCACGCCTCGGAAGGACAGCCTCTAATCAGAGCCCGGGTCCGGGGACTCTACAACATACTAATACTGGAACTTCCCAAACGTCAATGAGCACAACTTCGTCTGGCAAGACGTTGACTCAAAACAACAACCTCGACCAACCGAAGGACGAAAAGATTCTATATCCTTTCCGGATAAAGCATCTCGGCAAAGAGGTCTACACTCTATTCGCTCCAAGCGCCGCCAACAGGGCAGAGTGGTGCGACAAGATCATCATTGCGAAGACGAAGCACGCAGCGGCCCTGTTTGCACAGAATGCCGAACCTTTCCGCTTGCGAGTCATGGCAGACTCGGCCTTTGCCTACGAAAGCGCAATGCCTGCCCAGAGAAACATCACTATCAAAGGCACTCCTCTGGACAGAGCGATTGACGATGTGGAGAAACTATTCGCTGAGCGTGGTCGCCCCGTACCGATTTGCAGGGCGAAAGTCAATTGCGCAACGGCATTCAACCAACCGTATGGCAAGCCTATGATTGCAATTGGTACTGATATCGGTGTCTACATCTCGGAAATGGATAATCCTCGTGGGTGGTCCAAGGTAGAACTTCTCCTGTCCTTCAGACAATGTATTATGTTACTAACATCGTTGCTAGGGAATCCAAATACCAAGAGTCACTCAACTCGCGGTTTTAGAGGAGTTCAGCTTGATGATACTCATCTCCGATAAGTCACTAATTGCATATCATCTTGATGCCGTGTGCCCTGTTGGTGGCGCGGCACCAGGAAGCGACACCGCCCGGAAAGCCCCTCAAAAGCTATCAGGGGCCCGAGACGTCGGCTTCTTCTCCACCGGCAAAATGAAGGAACGGACTCTCGTCTTCTACAAGAAGCGCGAGGGTCTCTCTTCCACTTTCAAGGTTCGTCGTGACCCCTGAAACTCCCTCAACCTCACCCGCAGTAGACAACTAACATCCCACCCTCGCAGGTCCTCGAGCCCGTCTACCAAAAGTCCACCGAAAAGAAATCCCGCATCTGGAAATCAGGCCGCACGGAATTCTTCCGCGACTACGACGAATTCTACATCCCCACCGAATGCTACGGCATCAACCTCTTCCACTCCTCACTCGCCGTGTCTACCTCCAAAGGCTTCGAAGTCCTCACCCTCGACAAGAAACAACCGTGGTCCGTCCCCGACCTCAAAGCCCCCCACGTCGCCACCATCGCCTCCCGCCTCATCAACCAGGACCCGCTCGGCATGTTCCGCCTCTCCGACTCGGAATTCCTACTCTGCTACGAGGAGTGCGCCGTGTACGTCAACAAGCACGGGGACATCTCGCGGTCCGTGATTATGGAATTCGTGGGCAAGGCGAAGAGCGCGGCAGTATATGGGCCGTATGTACTGCTGTTTGATCCTGATTTCGTGGAGATTAGGAATGCGCAGAATGGGAGGCTGCGGCAGGTTATTTCGGGGAGGGACGTGAAGTGCTTGGATGATGGGCTTGGGGGCACGAATGGGGCGGTTAGGACGATCAAGTTGAGCTTGCAGCATCCGGAGCAGGAGAGGTGTCAGATTGTGGTAGAGTTGTTGCTTAATGAGGGGCAGAAGGAGTAAGGGAAGACGGCATGGAATGGGATGGGTTGGATTAGGGGTTGTGTGGTTAATATGGGCTGCGCTCGTAAAGCATTGTGTGGCGAGTGGGGTTTTGTGAATTGATGGATGGATTGATGGGTGCCATGTTTTTCTTGTTTTTGATGCACTTCTTTCGGGGCGGTTGGGCTTGTTTTTTGTGGCTGTTGGAGGTGTTAGGCAAGCAACGAACGATACCTGTGCTTCTGTCGATGACCTCGATCTCTGGTTAGATGACAGGGGTGTAATTGTCCGGTTTCGGATTGAATGTTTGTGTATCTGCTATGTGTTAGAGGTGAGCGTTTTCGTTCCTCTTTGAGGATGTAGGAAGGGATTGATAACAGTTTCAGCTTGAGGTGTGTGTGAGATTTGCGACTGTGTGGTGTCAAGTTGAAGGGAAGGATGCTGTTGTTGGGCTTCGCTGCCCTCGTGCTGAACGATACCATCTCGGTAAACTGTTAACCTCTATCAATGCCGCCCCCATAGTGAAAAGAATGACGGGCTAGAAGTAGTGTTCCTTATATCAAATGCCCAAAGATGGCAACCACCATCACTACCCTGAGGTTCCAAACACCTTCCCCCTAAACTCCAGCACCGAGCACCCACCAACCAACATAAATCTGTTCCGCACGGGATTTCAATCCCCTCACGTCCCAACACCTCTGATCCACAAGAAACATTGTAATATATGTCTAGTTCTGTTGATACCCCGTACAAGCAGATAATCCAACCAGCTCAGAGCCATTCCTCTCTATTTTTTCCATTTTTCGAACCTTCAAGTCAAACCCCGATGTCCAGTAAATTTTCCGTCCGGCCCCCTTTTATATCGCGTATCCAGGAGAAATCTGGCGAGGTCATCTGATTTACACGTGAAGCGGCTGTGTCCAATCAACGAAAGTGACGTAGGAAATGCTAATTAGAGCAGCTGTCACAGCAAGTGATAGAAAGGTTCAGTGGTCAGGCTATCGTAGGCACGTGAAGCACGGGAACGCCAAGGGTGGTTCGTGCGGGGGGGGTATATAAGATCTTTCGAGGTGGGGGAGTAGGCTTCATGGGGTGGTAGGAGGAACTTGGAAGAAATCAAAACTTGGACGATCAAGATATGATGGAGGTTCGTTGGGCTGTGGATCAAAAAGAGAACCTGTTTGATCGCGATGGGGAGGTGGGCGTGGTGTGCTGGAGTAAAATGACCAACTGGACAGTCGCATGGACCCGGAGGCTTGGAGTCCTATCAAATGCCGCTGATTATGGTCAATGTATGTTAACTTTGATGAAGTAGAGTAGCAGAGCCTGAAGGGTCTTAACTGGATGTCATGAGGAACTTGTTCCGTATCTATTGACGGCGCTCAGCATCGTCATCCAAGCTGGATATGGCCCATCCACCGCCAAGAATTACGTCCAACCCACACATAACACTTTGATATGGTCGATTTTGATCCCAGAGCACAGCCCACCCATGCATCGGTAATATTGGTTTTTTGACGGCTCCCATCGATCTTCGCCTTTCACCGTTGCGATCTCAAACTCACAGGAAGTTTATGAAGGAAGAACTGAACAGGAGTCTAGAAGCTTTTTATGTCGCTGCGTCGAAAGTGTGGCGGCCCGACTTGCTTCCGTGGCGGGTCATGCGGTGAGAGTATTTCCGATGCTGAGGTCACGGGGTAGTACTGTAAGGAAGTGACGAAGCTATGAATAAGACGTTTGGCCGAATGCAGGCTTGGGAGTCATTTGAGCTGAATTTGAGACAAAGATTCTGAGAAAGAGGCGAGTATAGCGGTCCCAGTGTGAAATGAGGGAGCGAGTGTTGCTCAAGGTTAAAGAATGACGGATGAGTTATAGCCATTCCAGTGATTCATGAGCTATAGAAAGCTCACGAGCTAGTATTCAAATACTAGTCATAGCTGCATGATATTGCCGAAATCCGAAAACCGGGGATGTATGTACCTGCCTAGAAGTGCCTATAAGGGACCCTGATACCCACGGGTATTGCAATGCATACCCAAGATACCAACCCAAACACCAAGCCGATAATGTCCAAATCTGCTACTGTGCTCAACATGATAGCACAAGAAAAACCCTAAGTAAGTAACTTCGATAAACATGCATGAAAGGGGCTCTCAGAGCGATAGAAAAGATATTGCACCATTGTTAGTGGTGACGACTTAAGCTAACCTCGCCGTGCCCTCCCGGACCTGGTCGCTTTCGAAGTTGAAGTGTCGGAGGCGGCAGACCTAGCCTGGCTAGCTGCAGTAGGAGCATTATAAAATCGGGCCCCTCGAGCTGCTCGTTTCGGCTCCGGAGCAGGCTCGGTGATTTCCGCATCGTCAGCGTCCGCCTTTCGTTTGCGCGTGCGTGGCTGTCGACTGGCATCCGTCGCATCAAGTGTCACTGAAGCCTTTGATGTCTCTTTGGCTTTCGAAGATTTTGCGGCCGCCTTCTTTTCTGCGGCCTTTTTCGAGCTTGCTGGTCCAACTCGCGTCGCAGTAAGCCCCAACCCAGCCGTGGTGGTCGTGCTATTGGCTGTCTCGGTAGAAGATGGAGTGGGTGGGTGTTGATCAGCTGTGGCCACGGCGGGAGACATTGGCACAGCGAATGGCGATCGAGTAGATGAGTCTGCAAAGCTGTCGTTCCTTGCGCCATCAGGTTCAACTTCATCGTCCTGCTCTGTTGTGCCCATCTGTTGAGAGATCCACGACGCGATACCGGCAGCTTGAGGGTCGTCATCATCGCGATCGAGTATCTCTTCTGTCAGTTCTCCAGCAATGTCTTCGGATTCGTCTTCGTTGGCCATCATCCGCATAGCATACTTTAGGAGGATTGTACGGTCAAATCCCTCGAGACCTTGGGCGTCTGCCATACGGTTCTGCAGCGCAGTCATGAGGGCTTCTGGATCGATCCCACTGGCTGAAATGAGCTCTTGCATCTCGTCGTCTTCTAATCCCGGTGATGGCGAAAGTGGGCCTGTAATCGATGCTCTTCTTCCTTTGCCTGACTGAGCAGCAGGATATTCGGACGTCTGTTCTAGTTCCTTTACTACCCGACCCTTTCCTTTCGGGCTTCTTGCGGCGAGATCTCGCCAGTCTTTGAGTAGCGCATATGGCTTGGTGGTGTCATCGAGATATTTGGCTTTCGCGGCACGCTGGGCGTCACGGTCGTTTTGCGAAAGCCACAAAACGGTCGGCGTTGGCGACATTGACCGGACGGGCAGTGCTTGAATTTTCCTATCCTTAACCTTGCGTGTTTTCCTGCTGGGCAGTGCTTTTTCGCCCCTCTTCCGTTTTTGGCCTGCTTTGGAGTGGTCTTTAGACCTTGGCTTTCCCTCCACCTCTTCTACATCAGCATCAGAACCCTCCTCTATGTCGTACCAGAAGTCAAACAAGTCGAAATCATCGTATTGGTCCTCGTCCATGTATATAGGCGGGGGTGAAGCTACGGCGTGTTCTGCGAGGTCGTCCTGAAACACAAGTCAGCGGATAAGCGCAGGAAATCTCGCGGATGTGCTCCCAAGAGCACGTTCCCGGGTCAGATTGTATCGTACTGCAGCCTGATATGTCTCTTCGATGTAATACCACGGGTCGTAATCGCCGTCTGAGTAGTTACCATCGCCATAATCGCTCATGTTTGTCCAGATGCAGTGTAACGAGCGCTCGGCGGGGCGCGTCTGTCGGTACGTCGAATTGAGGAGTGGAGTTCGCGATAGTCAGAGACTTTGAGGAATGATTACGCGGTTCAGGACTTGTTGTTATGGGCCAGGAGCTGCGATGGGGGTATCCCACTACGCGGAGCTGAACGCGTCGAGAGAGGGGCAGATTGGCAGCGCACCGCTGACGTCGGAGATGAGTCGAGTAGGCAGTTGTGAGGCACTCGATGCGTGGAGCAGATGAGTATTGTGGTCAAGAAAGAGAGGCAATTCGAAGGGTGATGTTCAGTGAAGGAGTGTGGTCGTGGTGATTGTCCATCAACCCTGGCCGCCGTTGTCGATTGGGGTGCGGCCAACGAACGGACCCGGTGACACTTGACAGCACCTTGCATTCCTCTGGAAACACATTGAAACATATTTGATATTATACAGACATACGATACAGCAGTTTTAGCTTCTATCATCAAAATGCAGCGTGCTGAGAGACTTCCAAGACATTCACATCAACAGCTTTCCCCACGTTTCGGCTAGACGCGGGACGCACTTTCCCCGGATACATTCACTTCTTTCCTCCCTCCCCAAACACCGAGAAATGCCGCACTCTTAAAGACTTCAGATCGGATGCCACTCCTAATACCCATATTCTCACCAAGTTTTCAATCATCATGCGCGCCCTTCGTAGACCAAACCAACTTGCCCGCCTTCTCAATGCCAGCACAGCTTCGGGCGCCCGCAGGAACTCCACAGCTGTGCCGGTAGCGAAGCCACTGACCTCAGTGCTGATTGCGAACCGTGGAGAGATCGCTCTGTATGTGGAAGAAGAAAAGCACGAATCCTCAAGCTAACCAAAGCTACTTAGGCGCGTTGGACGGACCGCATCCGAGTACGGCATTCGAACGACGACCCTCTACACCGACCCTGACGCGCGATCACAGCATGCTCTAAGCTCTCCGTTCGCTATAAATCTGGGAGATCCAACTGCATACCTAGATGGAGACCGGATAATAGAAGTCGCGAAGCGTGAAGGTTGTGAGGGGATCCATCCGGGCTATGGATTCGTACGTTATCAGAGGCAGAATAGACCGACGTGAAGGCTGACGGGGTATACAGCTGAGCGAGAACCCAACCTTCGCGCGTAAATGTACAGAGGCAGGCCTTACATTTATTGGCCCGCCATGGGAAGCTATAGAAGCTATGGGGAGCAAAAGGTGGGGCTACATAGACAAGGCCTGAGGATAATGAGCTGATTTTTGGATCACAGCAAGTCGAAAGACATCATGATAGCTGCTGGAGTACCCTGCATACCTGGATACCATGGCAACGAACAAGACCCGCAGTATTTGAAAGATGAAGCTGCGAAGATTGGCTTCCCAGTTCTCCTCAAAGCCGTAAAAGGCGGCGGAGGCAAGGGTATGCGCATCGCGAGCACCCCGGAAGTGTTCCTCGATCAGTTAGAGTCTGCGAAATCAGAAGCACGGAATTCCTTTGGCGACGACGTGATGCTGGTCGAGAAGTACATCACCACACCACGGCACATTGAAGTTCAAGTCTTCGCCGACAAGCACGGCAATTGCGTCGCTCTAGGAGAGCGGGATTGCAGCATTCAGAGGCGGCACCAAAAAGTCCTAGAGGAATCGCCCGCGCCACACCTCAACGAGGATGTTCGACAAGATCTGTGGGAGAAGGCTCGCGCTGCAGCACTGGCAGTCAACTACGAAGGTGCTGGTACCGTTGAGTTCATCTTCGACAACGACTCCGGCGAGTTCTTTTTCATGGAGATGAACACCCGGCTACAAGTCGAGCACCCCGTCACTGAGATGGTGACAGGCCAAGATTTAGTCCACTGGCAATTGATCGTGGCTGAAGGCGGCAAGCTCCCTCTAACCCAAGCCGAGATTGAGCAGCAGATATCAGAACGTGGTGCAGCCATCGAAGCCAGAATATATGCCGAAAACCCAGATATGAACTTCATTCCCGACTCAGGCCTCCTTCTCCATCTCAAAACACCCAAGGTCACACCCACAGTTCGTGTTGACGCAGGTTTCGTTGCCGGTGATGAAGTCTCGTCACATTACGATCCTATGATTGCGAAACTCATCGTCCAAGGACCGACGCGAGAAGCCGCACTCCAGAAACTGCATTCGGCGCTTGAAGAGTACGAAATTGCCGGTCCCGTCACCAACATCGAGTTTCTGAAGAAAGTCTGTGTGAGCCCCGACTTCATTGCCGGCAATGTTGAGACTGGTTACATCGAGAAACACCGCGAAGAGCTTTTCGAACGGGAAACGATGAAACCAGAAGTTCTTGGTCAGGCCGCAATTGGTCTCCTACTTCAAGAAACTGAGAAACTGGAGCACGACGCTTTCGCCCGTGCCTCTGGCTCCGTCGTCGGTTTCGGCAGCGGATACCAGCAACGCGAATTCCATCTCGTCGAAATACCCGCAGATGGCAAGGGCGACAGCACGGCTACGACTGTCCGGGTACGGCAGACTTCACCGGGAAAATTCAACGTCGAAGTTAATGACACAGAGTACCTAAATGTGGAGAGTGTGCTAGATCCAGCCTCCAAAACCATCACGAGCTTTTATCCACACACACGCCTCGCTACTACCTTCATCCAGGATGAGGAGCGTGTGATCTTGTTCCAGCAAGGCAAGCAGTACAGGCTGCAGCTTGCTGTGCCAAAATGGGCAGAGAAGGCGCTGGGAATCAAGGATGTCACGAATAGCGTGCTAGCGCCAATGCCTTGCAAGGTGCTGAGAGTAGAGGTTCAAGAAGGCGACACAGTCGTGAAAGATCAGCCACTTGTGGTTATCGAGAGCATGAAAATGGAGACGGTAATCCGGAGTCCACATGACGGTGTTATAGCGAAGGTCGTGCATGGTAAAGGGGTATGTCAAAACTCATTCCCAAAGACTGGTATCAGATTATTACAAACTAACTATCTTATAGGATCTTTGCAAGGCGGGCACAGCGCTGGTGGAGTTTGAAGAGCAGTCATAGTAGGTTGTCACGATAATGGCTCTATAAAATTATGAGATCTGCTGTAGATATTAGATGGACCTCATTGAACAATATGCCTTCGGGTAACCATGCACACTTGATCACATCTTCAATTTCTGAAAAACGTCCATGATACCATCTACTTACGGAGCAAGCAGGGCCTATGCGCATAAGTTTCCACGATCTACAGCATGGTTCGGAAACGCGTGTCAGGGTGTGCAACCCTGGCGACACCCTGGGGCGTAAAGATTCTCTGCCTTTCTTCAGGCTACTAAGTCTGCACCTACCAACACCACCAGGATCATCCAACTGTCCAGCTCTGGCCCATGCCTTTCGGCAACAAGTTCATTTTCCAGGCTAAGGGTGCCGAAGTCACCGCCATCATCGACAACTGCATTGACCAGCAGTCGCGCAGTCCGGATGAACACTACACTATCTTCGCCTGCGTTCTCGATAATGTGCGCAGCGATATTGCAGCTAGATGGTCCGCTGCGGCGTCTATCCTAGCGTTTATACCGACGATACTAGGTCTAATTTCTAATAGCTTGGATGAGATTCAAATAATTTCGTATCACTCGCCTATTCTCGCGGTCTTGCTTTCTCTCTCTTCTATCACGGCATTTTCATCGCGTCTTGACTTCAAATCGCCAGAATCTCAGTTCCGTAGGAAGCGTGATGTCCACGCTTTGCACCGAGCCCTCCAACGCCACGGCCATTTCAAGCTCTGGCTACAGAACGAACGGATGCAGTTCGCCTGCTTTTGCGTCGCGTTTGTCTGTCTTAGCGCCGTTATTTGGTACATGCTGGTCGATGTCACTCGATACGGCGTCGTCGTCTTCGCGATACCGCTCAAAGCCAATGTTCCGGTCTGGGCTGGACTTACTCAGCTAATCGGGTGCGTCACTATTGCATTACGGCCTCTGCTTTTCGAAACAAGACGGATAAAAGTCACGAAGCTATATCAAAGTTTCCGGGGTGCGATATCAGACCCGCACGATGACGAAAACATCGAGCTTGTTACCCATCGACCCGAATTCAGCGGGCCATCAGAGTTCAACTCAGAACCGCAGTACCTAAACTCGGGAAGAGAGTTGCAGGACGTCACGATTATCCTCCGCAGCGCGAAGCAGACACCGACATCGACGCTCATTCAAGGCCTGATCGCTATCTCGTCTTTCGGACTCCTTGCGTACGGCACGGTCGTCTTGGCGAGCATTCTATGTACTCCGCTTCCGATGCCGTGCGTGTGATGGTCACCGTGACTGTCAGCGCGGGATTCGGGCGGGTGGCTGGGTTCTGGGTTACGAAGTCGGATCGGGCGGGGCGGAAGACGTTCTTGGTGGACGTGCCAATCGCGCAGCTGAAGGGGCTGGAGGAGGAGACGAGTGAGGTTTTGAGGGGGCCTGGGAGCCTGTAAAGGGCACCCATTCAGCCTAGAGTACCTTCGTTACAGCCGCATGCCTTGTTTGGATATCGCCCCATAATATCACCACCAACCTGGAGTACCTAAGCGAATCAATGCCTACTTGCGTTTCAAGGTTGGCAAGGCTGAAAGAAGCCGGATGCGCATATGTGGCGCTGATGATCGCCTCTCGCCCCGCGACCGCCTACTGTGCCCCTCTACCGCTGGCAGACATGTCGACTCCTATGCTTGCTGGTCAGCGGCTGCGCATGTCTAAGCCTCCTTTGTGCTCTACCAGGCCTCGCTCTATCAAGCTTGAATCTCCTGTTCACTAAGATATCTCACCGTGGTCTTTATCCGTCCATCTCAGAACGAGGACGGAATTGATGCTACCAACACCTCTGGGCAGTAAGTCGCCCACAATACTTACGATATGAACTCTGCTGTGTTTCTTCTTCCTACCGGGTGCACCCCTCCAGATCAAGGAGGTCGTTCTTTGGATTTCGCAACACCGGAATGTCACTCTTCGTTGCCCACCACCCCACAAAGCTCAGAGTTGATCAAGTGCGTATCTGCTCACTCTTATTTCCAGCCGCTGTCACATACTAACAACATCGGTAGCACTCGATTTGCCAGTGTGGAAATGGTCAAACGCTGGTTTCCTGCCACCGATCCGAACAAGTCGCATTCTCTATGGATAAGGCTACTTTCGGACAGGAAAACGGCATTGACCTGTCAGCAGGTGTTATCGGGCATTGTTTTTGTTATCAACGTCGCCTGGACTGCCTGGGCGATGTCCAAGAGAAACACCAGAAATGGAATCGGCACGATTTATCAAGGAAATTGCGACGTGGTTAAGCAATTGGATCTTTGGCTACATTTGATCATCAACGCTTTATCCACCGTCCTACTTGGTTCAAGCAATTTCTGCATGCAAATCCTAGTTGCACCGACTCGAAAAGAAGTGGATGAGGCACATCAAAAGCACGAATGGCTTGACATTGGATGCCCGAGCATCCGTAACCTTCGACACATCGTCTGGATAAGAAAACTTATCTGGTTTCTGTTACTCATCAGCTCTGGATTCCTCAGTCTCTTGTTAGTCCTCACCATTTTCTTTCTTGCGCATCTGACGATTGATTCATCGTGAGATAGAAGAGTTGCTTAATCAAAGTCATGAGAATGGCTTACCCTTTTATCTCCTCTAATATCTATCCCGTATTCCTTTCCGAACAGTCATGATCAGGAAGCCATGGTAGTTGAGCTCGTTAAAAGAGGGAACTAATCGACAATCAGTTGGAATTCCGCGGTGTTTTCATCAGTACCCATCAACACTTACGTTACTGCATATGTTACAAGCGATTTTCTGGATAACAATACGCCCTGGAATACATCAGATGTAGCTATATCTCGACTGCAAACACAGAGACGGAACTTCCAGAAGTTGAGTAAAGAGGCTTGCCTCGAGCGATACACCGATCCCCTCGCAGCCGTTGGGGACGTTGTGGTAGTCACTGTCTTCACAAACAACTCGATTACCTCAAACGACGGAACCTCATTAATTGCAGGATTTCACAACCCTTCACATCGAACCGGATGGGACGGCGCTTCCAATTGGGTATGTGATCCAAGTGTGCATCCTAAGGAAGCATGTAGCTTCGACCACATGCTTCCAAACTTGTCAAACTGGACCGTTGAGGTATGGCCAGGCCACAGCGTGCCCGTTAGCCGCTGTCTAAGCGATGCTGCCGGTTCCAATAGCAGGCGTTGTTCTCTACATTACAGTCCGCCTATTATGTTCTTGGTCTGCATACTAAACGCGCTTAAGTGTACGCTGATCTGCTACACGGCTCTTTGCGTTAACGATAACACTCTGGTGATCTTGGGCGATGCCATTCACTCCTTCCTAACACACCGCGATTTGAGTACAGAGAATATGTGCGGTTCAACCTTCGCGGATTTCAACAACCAAAAATGGGATTCCGCACAGATTTCGTGGCACCCTCGAAACCGACCACGGTGGTTTCAGGCAGCCAGTATACGTAGGTGGATAGTCACCGTGGCTCTGTAGGTTGTCCCTCCGAACCTTTACTTCTCAAACTTACCTTCCGTAGGTGCAAAGTAGTTCTCATCGTCGTTGGAGTTCTCCTATCCCAAACTATCAACTTGTTCAAAAAGGAAGGCATTCCTATAGATATCCCAGACCTATGGAAACAGGGTTTTGGACAGGTGCGAGCATACTCGCTCATTGGTGGAAGCTTCGAGATATCCAACCCAACGACCGGCTTCTTAGTCTGCGTTCTCTTTGCCAACATGTTCCAGATCCTTTGCTCTTTCCTCTATCTGCTTGTCAATGGTCTCCTTACGAGCGTCCTGGTAGCCTGCGAGTGGGCTAACATGGCGAGCCATAGACGACCGCTCCGAGTCTCTTTCCCCGTTGGCATCCAACGCTCGTCTTACTTCCTGTCACTGCCACTTCGCTACGCTATTCCACTTTCTGGTTCGTCGATTCTGTTACATTGGCTCATATCTCAGAGCGTTTTCGTGGTACAGACAGCAGGATGGAATGCTGATGGCTCACGGAACTATCAGTACGACGCTTCTCGCGTCGGGTGGTCGATTATGGGTATCATTTTTAGTTTGGTGTCAGGCTGCATCATTGTTTTAACCGTCCTCCTCTTTGGATTCCGGAAACTACCACGGGGCGCGCAGTCTGCGCCGTTGGTGCGGACCTGTAGTGCGGCGATTAGTGCACAGTGTCATCGGCCAACGGAAGATAAAGAGGCTCATCTACTACCCGTTCAGTGGGGTGTCGTGAGTTGGAACCATCGGAAAGAGGTTGGGCATTGCAGTGTTACGACGGCGTACGATGTTGCGCCACCGATTCCGGGGCATCTGTACCAATAATTTTCTTTTTACAAGACCTTTCTCCTTTGTGTCCTCAGTCTGATTAAGCATGTCGCTAGCCCGGTACTTGTAACCCTTGTCTTGAGTCACCCAGTTCCACTCCCGAATCCGCACATAGATACGTGAGGGAACCAACGAGCGCTGCCTTTCACGCTTAGTTTACATTGAAAGCCACTAGAAGACTATTTGCCGTACACGTGACCAGGCTGTACACCTTCGAGATAATTATAGGCTTTGCTGTCACCAGGCTGCAGTTCCTAAGCCAATAGGCATCGACCGGAGATGTGTCTGGCAAGGCTGACGGAGGGCTCCGTGTAAGGTGGCGTTGGCTGGAGCCTATTGCCATTCAAATGCCTATCTTACTGGTCTACTGCCGTCAAAGCTGAAAGAAGCCCATCCTAGGGCTCATGTTCTCTTAGCGCTGGCACCGCAGAAGCTGATGAGGGGCTTGTGTAACAGGGACAGAGGCCTTCCACGTTGATGTGTTCCGCCCCCATCCTAGAGCAAACACGGTCCCACGTAAACTATCTCATTTTCCAACAACCTCGACTACTTTTGCATCTCGTCTTTTACACGCCTCGCTCAAGTTTGCTGGCTATGTCTTCTGTTTGGTCCAACTTTACCCGCCCCACAGCTGAGGCGCAACAGGCTGCAGTGTGCAACCCTAATGCCCAGAAAGACAATGGAACAATCATTTTTAGCGAAATCGTGGCTGAAACGAAGGGTGACTTGGCCTTCATCGAACCACAGCATCTGCGAAGAGTGGATTTCCTCGGCAGCGGAAACAGCTTCCAGGTAACCCGGGAGATCCTCCATCAGCAAGAGGGACCCGAATACTACGTCGCTGTCAAACATGTAGTTACTAGGACAAATTCGGCCGAGGAGCTCGAAAAGCGCTTTTCCAGCGTCAGGCGCGAACTGCGTGTATTGATGCATCCACCGTTGCGGTCGAATAGCTGCGTCATCTCGATTCTAGGCTACGGGTGGAAGAACGATCCGTTGCAAGGCATTTCACCATATCTAGTCATGGACTACTCCGGCGACGGTACGCTCCGACAATTTCTGCAGACTCGCAAAATCCCTTTGAGTGAACGACGCGAGTTGGCTTCCGATGTAGGCATGGCACTTCGGTCTCTTCACGATTGCCACATCATTCATGGTGATGTGAAGATCGACAACGTGCTGGTCTTCGGCAACGCAGATGACAAAAGTGGGCGGCCACAAGTTGCTAAGCTTGCAGATTTTGGGTGCGCTTTTTTCGAAGATGATTTTGTGAAGCAGCCGGAAGTCTACTACCTTGGCACTACAAGGTATAATGCTCCAGAGATTGCTTCGCGTACAGGTCCTGGAGTTGCAAAGTTTGAAAATTCTTTTGATTCATTCAAAAAGGCTGATGCTTACTCCTTCGGGCTTCTTCTGGTCGAAGTGGCTCTTAACGGGGGGAGTTTTGTAGATGAAGATTTGGTCGATCAGGGCGAGACTGTGCACGCGTTTCTGGCAAGAGTAGCGGCAACCAGGGAAGATTATATGTTAGAGCTTGTACTACACTCCGTTGGCCGCCTTCCCTCCGAGGATCCCTTTCTCGTACGCTACATTAAAGACACCTTGGAGCTCTGTCTGAGAGATAATGCATCTCGGCGCGGAAGCCTAGATCAGATTACAAAAACACTCTCCCAAGGAACTGATGAAGCCCGGCCACAGTACACTGGCCCGATCCAACGCTCGAGTCCCCTGATGTCCAGATCACCGGATGACTCCAAACCGCTGAAAAGAAACCCCGGAACAGTTACCCGGTTGATGCCCCCATCATCTGAGAACTTGACTTTACGCGCCGTCGATCCAAAAGAGGACTATCAAGCATCTAATGCAAGCATAAGTCTGCGTTCAACTCATCTTGCATTACCTCTTGTGCATGTGCCAAGAAAGTATCAGTACGAAGACCTAGATATGTTCCGGGTTCGTTGCAAAATCATTGGTGGAAAGACTCACGCTAATCACACTCTAGGTTTCTATGACAATATCGCCTACATGGGATGTCCAATGTAGAACAGCAGAGCGACTGAAAAATGCTGTAGTTGATGAGAGAGACCCTGTTAGGAGTGCATTCGTACATCTTCAGCTTTCTGTGGTGTACCACATTGGATACGGTACTCTGCCGGATGCTTCTCAAACTATGATCAATCTTGCTAAAGCGGCAACATACAACGAGGTCGCAAAATGCATATATCCGAGAGTTGCCGCAGCATTGAAGTGCATTGAGGACAAAAACCGATCGGAACAGGACGCAGACCCAGATAACAGTGCTTATGATCGCCCGGGAGAGGATTGCCCGAGCATGGGAATCTTGAACCTATTGCGAGTTCGGACGTTTTTGAAACAGATGCCAAATGGAACTTCTGATCGTCCAGCTGGTCTCCATAAATTACTCATAACTGCTTGCAAGAACGGAGATTACGTCCTGGCAAATAGTCTGATACCACATTGCAAAGTTTTTCCACCAGAAGATGCCCCCAATCCTCTTCATTGGCTCGTTATGTTTTCTCCCACGGATGCCAAAGCTTTGTTAAGACTGCTAGTGGTTGGTTCTTCGGAGTCGAATACGATCCGCAAAGGCATTTGCCACTTGGGCCTCGACTCATCCTGCGAAGCAAAAGTCAGTCTACCGGAATATTGCATGGAGCTGGTTGGCACGCCATTACACTGGGCAGCACGTTGCGGCTATCTGGATTTAGTCAACGAGCTGATCCTTCATGGTGCAGATATCAACAAAAGATGGAAGGGCAAGATCGCAGGTTATGGTGACCTACGAGATCCTCCGTTTCCAAGTTTCAGCCCGTTGGATGTGGCAGTCGCTTACCACTTTGCGGAAATTGCAGAAACGCTTCTAGATAATGGAGCTGATACTTACGGGGGAGATTACTACTGGAAGTTTTCACCATTTCACATGATAGGGCGGAGTACAATCCCCTTCGAGAGATACGTCGCTCATGGCCACGAAAGCCGCACTGCTGCCATTCGAACTATCCGAACATTACTCGCCAAGGGGCTGGATATCGATATCCTGGACTCCGTGGGCAGGACACCTTTGATATGTGCTACTAGGGACCATGATTCCGAGTCGTATATCATGGAAGAGCTTCTGGCTGCCGGTGCAAGTGCAAAGAAGCCGTGTGAGGAGGGCGGTATCCTGGCGCAGGCGGCACGCTGCTGCGTCGATCGTCGTTTCATCTCGAAGAAGTTGAGTGTGCTTCTCGATCACGTCGATGAAGCCAATGATCTCGACAAGTTTGGCCGCAATGCTCTGCATTATTGTGCTCTTTTCGATGGGGCTGAGATGGCTCGCATACTGCTCGCCCGACCCAACATTGACATCGATTGCAAAGCCTCGGATGGGAACACTGCGTTAACTTATACCGCCAAATTCGGATCTAAAGTTGTCGCCAATTTGCTGATCGATTCTGGGGCGTCTCTTGAAAAGCCAGACAGGAGAGGGGACACACCGTTGTGCTCAGCAGTGAACAGTAGGCATCTGGAAGTCGCCCGACTCCTCATCAAAACTGGCGCCAAGATACTTTTCGGCGTCAAAGACGGAGCTCCTTCTGAGAACATACTTCATGTCGCTGTCAGAAACGCGAGTAATCGAGGCTCGGTCGCGAAACAGATCCTGGAAATGCTGTCTCCGGATGCGATTGAAGGTGTTCTCAATGCCTTCAATTCTGCTGGTTGGACCCCGCTGCATGTTGCAGCTTATTTCGGTGATATTCAAGGTGTGCAAGCCCTTCTACAAGCCGGAGCTGATTGCACATTATACAAGTTTCCTCAAAGACCTATCTTGATGAGCCAAGGGGGAACTCCTTTCCAGCTGGTTTGCAGGCTGATCGAGAAAACCAAAGAGCGAGGACTGGGTGTCGATCATAAAGCTTTTAAAAGAGACGGAGAAGAAACGGCTGCCGCGAATCACTTTTTGAGCTGTCTGGAAGAAGTTCAAGTATTGTTGAGTAAAGGGTCTACGAGATAAACTCTTCCGGATCACGAGGGCCCACCTGGAATGTTTCCCACAAACACAACCATCACAGCGCAATATGCTGCTGTCGCCGAAAAAATCTCGTAGTTCCGGGAATGCGTGAGCCAGGACAAGGCTGAAGAGAATAGCGCGGTAAAAAGCGAGATGATGCAGAGTCTCGAAGTCATCGCATGTACCACATAGAGGACGACGATGGGCACAGTCAAAGTCAGCACCGCAAGAGCCGTCGTCAAGAACCTAGACACTGCATGGATGCGCGAAGGACTCAACAAAAGTACGTGGCGGTCGTTGGACTTGGAACTGTCGTCCTGTGCGTCACGTATTATTGTACGAAGTGTGCAATATGAAGGACTCGGAACTTACGAGTGCGGAGAAGAATTGCTGTTCAGAGGTTATTCGGTGCATTAAATTTGGCAAGGGAATAACTGCGAACCTTTCTGGGGCCATTCTTGCGAAGCGAGTATGCATACTTCTCCAGAACACGGTCCAATCCTCCTTGATCAGTACGCTCGTTTGGAGTCGATAGATCGTCAAAGTCATTGAGGAAAGTGGATTCGGGTTGGATCAAAGGTTTGTTGCCGTTCATCCAATTACACACACTCTGAGTTTTCATACGCTCTGGCTTAGGCCTCTCGATGTGTTCGTAGTAGGAGTGTAAAAGTTTGTCTACCACAGGGTTAGCATTTCAAATCATCGTTTCGCAAACTCCAGTCATTACTGTAATCTTCAAGCTTTCTCTCCGCTTCTCGTAGGATGTCTTGTCGAATCGTGTTTCTATCATGTCGTCGAGAACGGTGGAAGTGCGCGGTGGCTTCATTTCTGTCGAGTTCGTCCAGTCTTTCCTCAAGTTCGATGATTTCGTCTTGCTTTTGTAATAGAATGCGAGCATGTAGACGCCCAAAATAGCGGAATGTCACAAAATCGCGGTCGCTGTTCATGAAAGCAGACAATCGAGGGTAGCCTTGCTGAAAACTCTCAACTTTGTGGTCTCGTCAGCCGGAGGCATTGGATACGCCATAGTGAGCCGACTTACTACATGTGGGATGATGAACAAAGCACTGTCTAGCGACATTACTAGTTGGATATGCTGCGGTTGATTAGCTTTTCTTGCTGCTCAGTGTTCAAGGCGTGATGGTCAACCTGGCAGCCGTTGGACGAAATGCATCGGTATTTGCTCTGTAGGGGCCTGCATTGTTCACGACTGATGTACACCCAAGTTCCTACCGGGGGGATTTTATGTGCGCGTTGTCAAAAGAGGTTTAATTGTACAATCTGCCTCCCCGAAAGTTGATTTTGGTCTCGCGGAATGAGATAGATTTGAAAAGTGCCTTAGAGAAAGCCGGATTCCCTAGAAACAGCCCCGCGTTGCCTCAGCTGAGCAGGGTACTCTAGTAGGCTGCAGCAAAAAGCAGATCCTTCTCGCTCAGCCCAACACACCTCGTACGCTATTGGGCAGGCACCACCAGACGATCCTCAGTAATGTACTCGGGGTATTGCTCGTTGTTATCTCTACGCTTGATCACATAAAGACCATCGGCCGTCACGGAAACAATGACGTATGGACCTGCGGGTTGCGGCTGGCCAACTATCATGAGATACACGACCTCATCCTTTTGGTAGCGCGGGATTGTAGGCCACTGGGACAAATCAGCGCTTCATGCTCTAGCCATGATCATGACTGCTGACCGGAGCGGGAGTTTGGTACGTATCTGTGCGACCGCGAAATTCACCAGCGACACTGCTAGAAAACGGCGCGGAAAGCTGATAATAGCATTAGAAGTAGCTATAGGGCGCAAGGCTGAGGAGCTCACATTGACGGTAGTAGCCTCATCGTCCGATGAATCTTCCGCCGGTTTTGTTCTCATTCGGATTCTTTGTTCGGCAGACATCTCGCAGTGTAATTTGACCGGTGAGGTTTCAAGGCTGCGGGATCAATACATAACATAAATATCCGGTCAGTCTTAAAATCAACGAAAACTCAAGACTAGGCATCAAGCAGGCAACCTGTGTAACTGCACGCCGGAACAGATCATCCAATGAAGTAGAGCTGAGATTACGTAGCGTTATCAGTCACCTTCCACGCATGAGCGATGGAGCATGCTATTTGCCAGCCTTGTGGGAGTGTCGACGCATTCAAACATCTGCATGACACCCTGGCTAGCCTGGAATTGGCATTGGTTTCTCTCAAATACACGTCCTTTTGCGACAACCTACTATGCCGAAGCCAAACATGGCGGACGAGTGGGAATACAAAGTTGTCCACTCTTTCCAGACTGGAGTTGGGGCCTACTTCACCAGCCGCCAGGTGTATACCCAGGCTCATGTTCTTCTTATCCATTGGCAAGAGAACGATTTTAATCCGGAGAAAGAGATCGACGAGCTTCGCGAATGTTTCGAGCAACGCTTCAAATACACAGTTACTTCACTGCCTCTTCCGAAAGACGGATCCCAACAACGTCTCCTGAATAGAGAAATCGGGGAATTCGTACATAACCAGTCTCCTTCCGAGGATTCTTTGATAGTGGTGTACTATGCTGGACATTGTGCACCGGACGAAAACGGGCTTGCCGAATGGGCAGCGTATGTCCTTTCCTCGCATTCAAAATCTACTGACGCTGACTATGATTTTCAAGTTTCCTTGAAGGAGGGCCTACGGTTCAGTGGCATGTCACGCAGCAACTGCTATTTGCAGCTAGAGGAGATGTCCTCCTCATCCTTGACTGCTGTCATGCTTCTTTGATTATGAATGGAAAGAAAGAAACGGGTAGATTCGAGCTGCTTGCTGCTTGTGCAACGGGAAGACCAACACCGTTTCCGAGCTCAAGGTCGTTCTCGAATCTGCTAGTGAAAGAACTTCAGCGTCGCGTAGAGAAGGGAGTTTTCGTCGGGGAACTTGCTTCCATTCTCCGGGAAACCCCAAAGATCACAGGTAGACTGCCACTGTTGAATTGTACAAGCGGATGAGCTTTGACTAACTGCGATGATAGAGACTCCCGTCTTTCACGACTTTGCCCGGCATGAATCTACGAATATCAAGCTCCACCGCCTCGAAGCACCGCAAGATCAGAACTTCATGGCGAAGCCCTCGGGCTATATCTTCTTCCGCGTCTCACTTTCCGATGATCTCACGGGCCTTGAGATTGCGAATTGGTTGAAAACGGCCTCGCCAATGAATATAACAGCAGTTCGAATTGAAGCTATTGTGACCAGAGCTCGTGGACTTCAGGGCCTAGCGCAAGGGCTTGACAAGGTCTTTCCGACTGGATCTGTCCTGGGAAAACTATCACAGCCTGCCCAAACCGAGATTATTCGGGCGTTTCGGACTCTAGATACGACACTAGTTACGTCTTCCCAGCTAGCAACTGATCCAGCCCATCAAGGAGATAGCGGAGTGATCGAGGGGATGCTTGAGAGCATCGAGAGCTCAGTGGATGCTGCATGTGAAGCGGTCGAAACACCAGTCCTTGCCCAGCTCAATTCTCGCGAATACGATGCCGTTTATGAAGATGACATTGTGAAGAAGACTGGAACTGATACGGCCCTATCCTTGCACGAGATATATCACGACAATCGCTTGGTCCCAGAAAACGAAGAAATCCCCCGAGAGCAAGTCGACTTCACGCCATCTCCTTCTAGATTCAACTCCGGCACCGTTGCAAAACTAGAAGTCGTCATCGAGACCTACCGATACGTGGCAGATCCGACAACCTCGAAACCTTACGAGGAGACCTTACGGCAAGTTCGCAAGATGACAAGTCTTCTCTGCCATCCCAAAGCTAGGTCTTTCCATATCCTACCATGTCTAGGCTTCTTTCATGACAAGCCAAACCATACTTTCGGCCTTGCATTCAAAACACCCCCACATTCGAATATCCATGACAAGCCGGTCACATTACTGAAATTATACAACCAGGAGAAGCGGGTCTCTTTGGGACACCGCATCCGACTTGCTTGCGCCCTCACCGTTGCACTAGATCATTTTCACACGGTTGGCTGGGTCCACAAGGGCATCCGAAGCGAGAACATAGCTTTTTCCCCTCTGAATTTCCCACAGGTGTCCGATGATGCTGCATCTTCTTTAGGCATTGCGGACGTCTTTACTGCCCGCCAGGGCTCGCTTGATCTCGCTCGTCCATATCTATTCGGTTTTGAGTACATGCGAATGGGGGATGCCGGAACGAATTTGGAGGAGGATCACTCCCTTGATCGCAACCTTTATCGGCACCCTGACCGGTGGGGACGGCCCTTGCTACCTTTTGAAAAGGCTCATGATATTCACGCATTGGTATGACTCTTGAAAGGCCTACGTACCTTGACATTGAACTAATATCGTGGTACAATCTAGGGAGTGGTACTGGTCGAGATTGCCTTTTGGCAGAATATCCGCCAAATAGCGAAGATATCTGCGAACGAACGGGACAGACAGCGCATCGTGGCTACGGAGCTGCGAGAAAGTGTGCTCGACAAGTGTCACGATAAGCTTCCTCACATGGTCGGCGACAACTTTTACGAGACGGTTCTTGCTTGCCTTGAGTTTCAGGACCGTACAAAGGGTATGGATACCTATGAGGCCCAAAAATACTTTCAGATCCACGTCGTTGGAAGAATCCAGAAAGCTGCTGGGAGAGTGTAGTATAGTAGTTCTAATGGCGTCTTGACATGGAACAGTATGGGCACCCTTGGAGGATAGGCGGGTTGAAATAACCGGGGAAAAGCTATTAAAAGCGTCCCATATCGCATATACCTGGCCAATTTACTATGTTACAATCCAGTCAATCCTGCTTAGACCCTGGCCTGGTCTTTAATTAGAGGCTCTAGGTCTTCTAAATCTGTCAATTGCAAGTAATAGCTGGCGTGATATATAGAATATTTACACTAGAATATACTGTGTAAATGCGCAGTATTCTCCCCTTACATGAAGCAGTTCGATGCTATAAAAGATCCTATTGGTGTTGCATTACTGTTATGATAAGCCCGGTAAAAACCGGGGACATGATTGGCGTTGCAGGGCAGCTAGGCTACCGTGGCGGTGGCTTAAACCTTGGTGAGGGGAAGAACAGAGCCTCGTCCGTTTGTCTTCAACCTCTTCCTTACCTTCCTCCAGCCTGCCCTCGATATAGGTTTTGAGAGCTAGTACGCTCGCTCCTGGTACTGGCAATAAGCTAGTGTTCTTTCCAACGCCCCCTACTCTATCTAGTAGTTACCCTAGAATGCTCTACAAGGGTAATCCTCGCCTAAGCGGTACTCCGTCGTAGCTAGCCCGCTAGCCTTCTATCTGAAGCCCTTTGAGAGGGTGTCTTACAGCAGAGGGCACTCAGAGGTGGAAGCAACAGCTCTCGCCAACGCGTTGGCCCTATATTCCGATCGCTCGACTCGTGGTGGAATAGGACATGTGGTCCAAGGTTGCGGACCGCCTTCGTCGGAAGGAGAAACCATTCAATGCACGAGCACTCACCCCTGATATTGCAAGCATCCAGGAAGAGAACAAGCTTACTGGTCTGTTCCGCAGCGCCAGCAAGTCGTTCAAGCCGCCCGAGATACTGCCCGGGCATAAAAGTTTACCGCTACCCAAATTGGGGCCCCCGTCGATGCCCAGTGATACCTCAGCAGTCCCCGATATTGCGAGAATCCGGGAAGTGCAAGTACCCGAGTATACACGTTCCCCGCTGGTCAGTCCCGCCCGCCCGCCGGTACACACTAGCACCACAGCAGAGGAGAGATCAACGCAGAACACAAGGAAGAGATCAACGCAGGAGACATGGGAGAGATCAACACAGAGTTCATCGGCAGAGCGTTTGATGCAGGACACGTACGACAAATGCTCTGAGCTGTATTCACATGCCCTCGACCTCTCCGATGGACAGGTATGCCTATTTATTAGATCTCCTCCTTTGAATCTTCAGTGCCGCAGCTGACTATGCTGTACAACCATAGGGCACGTTACAGGACGCCTTGCAGATCTGGCATGATGCACTCAGAGTGCTATACGAGTACAATCATAACCTTCACGCCAACTACCGCCCTCGATCCGAGACCGAAAAGACTCTGCAGTTTCGTCTGCGTGTGCTAGAGCGCAATTGCAAATCGAGAGTCGAAAACCTGGAAGATCTTAGCCGGGATCAGTCCCGAATCGCTCATCATCTCTTATCCGAGACGCAGATGGTCTCCCCGGAGACTGAGGAGACTCTAAATGCCAGGATGCAAGGGCAGGAGCTTCTTGAACAAAATCACGCTAAGTCTGAGGCTATCGACGCTATGTGGGCAGGCGATCGCGATACCGTTGCTGCGAAATGTGGCCTCACTATAGGCCACAGCGTTCTCGCTCCTGGTTCGACAGATTCTCTCATCGTGTGCGGCCATCTTGGAATCGGCTCACTCGGTGTCGTTGAAGAAGTCCGAATTCCTAGACCCGGTTTCGAGAGTTTCGTTCGTAAGCGGGTTCGAATTCCCCCCCACCAGCGGACACAGCGCCTCAAAATCATCCAAGCAGAGGCCAAAGTCCTAGGAGACCTCTGTCATCTCCACATTGTACAGATGCTAGGATCGTATGAGGATCTAAGTCAAGGAAGGAAGGAGTTTTACTGCCTTCTTATGTCACCTGTCGGCGAAAATGACCTTAAAATCTTCTTAGACGAGGCTGGAGAGCGTGGACTAGCATTGAAGGAGGCTAGCTGGCTTCGCAGCTGGTTTGGCTGCCTGACGTCTGCTCTGGTTTACATGCATGGGCAAGGAATTCGGCATCAAGATATTAAGCCTTCAAATATTGTCCATCGCGGATCCCAGGTTCTTTTCACGGACTTCAGCTCTTCCTCACGATTCACAATTGGTCAGACAACGTCCACCGAGAACCCGGCACGGATTTCCGCTATGTATGCCGCGCCAGAGGTGTTTAATAACTTCGTCGACGGAACGTTACGCAAGCATGGCCGCAAAGCGGATATTTTTTCTCTTGGATGCGTCTTCTCGGAGATGCTCTCGGTTTTGAATGGTAAGTCTGTCGACGACTTCCATAAATTCCTGTGGAAGCATCCGGGACATGGAAATGCCGCAGAACCGGGCAATGTCTACCTCTACAGCCGTGCCACGAACCAAACTCCGCTCTGGTTCAAGGGAACTCCCGGCTGGCCCACTTTTGAACGACTCATCGCACCCATGATTTGTTTGAAGCAGGAAGAGCGATGTAATGCACATAGCGTGGTGCGCAACCTGTCATCGTTTTCAGTTAATTTGGGATCTTGTCGTTGCAAAGATCAGGGCCGATCATCCATAACGACGGTCACAAGGACAAGTCAAATCACCCCAATGGAGCCGGATGAGGCTGTTCAGAGTAGTCCTGACTATTTTGCCTTACCTAATACCATTGCCTGGGCGACGGACTCAGAAACCCTGCGTAGATCCATGAATCCTTTTCATTCCACAAATGATTTTCATCCCACAAATCCTTTTCATAGATCCAGAACAGGCTCGAACGCCTTCGAACTGGGAGGGTAATCTTTTTAGGAGGCTGATATCAAATTTACGTGAGGGAACATCAGTGTCTCACATGGAAAGGCTGCTAGGGTCGGACATCGAGGATCATACTGAAGCCTATGAAAGGCAGAAGGACTCGGGGAGCCTATGGTCATTGATTGCGGCTTCGATGGAGGACCTTTTGCTTCGGCCGTGGGAGTAAGCTCCAAGTCCCCTTTCCCACAATCAACACACTGACCTCTTGCCAGCCATCTGCACCGGCCTTTCTCAACCCATATCCAGGAAACAAGGCCTGGCATCAATCAGGATTCCACGGTTATCCTAATATCTTGTCCCTGGGCTGTGTGAAACGCCGTCTTGCTCCTCAGAGTCTTGGCTTTCCCAATAGATGGCGAAACCCGGAGTTGATCTTTTTAGTGCCTTCGCATGCACTGAACCGTTGCCAAGTGAAACTACGGAAGACCACCAGATACTCCCGACGCAGTTGAATTCTCCGATTGTGCCAAAGCCGACACTATAGTCTCTGGCTCAGTACTCAAAATCTCCGCCAATAGAGTCGAAGTCCCACTGATAACTTCGCGTATCACTCGGGACTTCGCATGATTCCGCCCCTGCATCTGATAGCTGATGCTGCCAAGGCTCCGCCTGTCTCCATGGTGGAAGAACTCCTTGAAAGTTCTCCTATTGCTCTCAAGCTTGCCAAGATCGACGCGTTTCCTCTCCACTGATAACCATCTTGGCGTTTGATGTTCAATGCCTGCTGTAGGCGCTCATCAGAGAAACTGCCAAAGTCATGACATCGTACACGATAAAAGAGAAGCTATGCAATCGCTACTATTTACCTCCTGTGCTTTCCATTCATCCGCATGTTACATTCCTTAGATCTGCGCCGGTCATAGAATTGAACATTTTCTATTGCCATAGGCCCTATTTCTTTACCCTCATTTCGCTTTTTCCAACCCAATATCGACGATTCAAATCCATCAGCATGCATCCCACCGCTTTCCTCTCCACAATCGCCATCTCGGGCTCCATCCTCGTAGCAGTCAACGCCTCTCCCCAAGGCCGACCGCATGGCCATGGCAACCTCCACTTCAAGCCAGACCACCCATTTGGATCGGGCTCAGTCTCCTATCCAGCCCCGACCGTCTTTCCAACCAGCTTCCCGACCCAGCCTTCCAACGTGACACTCCCCCACCCAACAGGCATCTCAAGCCACCCTCCCCACGCGGCGCGCGCCGTCACCGCAACAACCACCTTCCCCTCCGCCGCGGGGACCAGCTCCCTCAGTGAGCCCATGGTCATCGACGGCGCCTTCGACGGCGGGATGTACCGCTTCGACCGCGGAAGTAAGTCCTTCCCACGCCGCCCCCATTCCTCCCACGACTAACCGCCGTCAAGCCACCTGCACCGGCCAAGCCGAAGGCGGTGACAGCGACGCCGTCTTCCATGTCTCCGAGGGCGGCTCGCTCTCCAACGTCATCATCGGCGCCGACCAGATCGAAGGGATCCACTGCCTGGGCGCCTGCACGCTCACAAACGTGTGGTGGGAATCCGTATGCGAGGACGCTTTAACCATCAAACAGTCCTCGGGGACCTCGTACGTGATCGGGGGCGGCGCAAAGGGTGCGACGGATAAAGTCGTGCAGCATAACGGCGGGGGCACGGTGTCGATTAGCGGGTTCTTCGTGAGCGATTTCAGGAAGCTGTATCGCAGTTTCGGGAACTGTAAGGAGCAGCATGAGCGGCATGTTGTGATTGAGGGAGTCGTGGCGGAGGAGGGGAAGCTGCTGGTGGGGATTAATGAGAATTATGGGGATACGGCGACGATTACGGGGAGTTGTTTGACGGGGGTTAAGAAGGTGTGTGAAGAGTTTGAGGGGAATGATACGGGGGATGAGCCGGAGGAAGTGAGCGAGGGGATTAGTGAGGCGTGCGTGTATACGGAGGAGGATGTGGCGACTTGCTAGACGACCTGCTGGTGAGGGGAAAGGAAATTGAAGGGAAAAGGAGGGTCTGAGACTATGGGCGGGGGTTGAGATGTATATATTATCTTCTTTCCAACATTGGCGGACCCGGAGTCTTGTATATAGATATCGGAAACCATGGACATTCTTTTTTCCGAGAGCCCGAACCTACGATAACAGTGCAGCCAAGTAGCGCTTCATTCTCACTCACTCTTAGTCTGCGCAGACCAGTACGACATGTCTCGGATGCTGCCTGAATGGCCTCGGCCATCGTTTGCAAGAATTCACGGAATAATACTTCATGTTGGTGCTTGGTGGAGGGAAAGCAGGAGGTTGATTTGGTGAACTGCATCAGAATCAAGTGAAAGTGATAACGACCACCTCTATAGAGACTGAACCTCGCGAGTTTTTTTCAATGTGAAGTATGAAGACAACTCACAACACTTCAAATGGAGATATAGATGACTACGAACATCTTTTTTTAACAACCAGCTTCGGCGTTTTCGGTTAAGGATGCTGATCAACTTTAATAGAGACTCAATAAATCACATCAGACCCAGACTCCGCCCGTTTCGCCCGCCACGGAAAACCCCAAGCACATAAGGCCCTACCGAGTCATACTTTTGATGCTCCATCCCGACAACCACTGCTATGACACCGATGACAGATGAAGATTCCGAGGAGTGCTGAGGTTTTATACTGTTCTGAGTCTGCGAAGGAAGGAGTCAGGTGATTCCTACGTGCTCCACTACATACACAAATACGCTAAGATCAGTTTGAGTCTGCTTCTTTACATATACTAGGTGTCTACTCACATAGTCAAGTCAAGCGTCGAACTTCACATCTTTGCATGTTTGCCCCTTACCTGAACGCCAAATTGGTACTCATCCATATCCAAAACAGCGGCTCAAATAGAAGAAGTGACTGTTAAGATCAAGAACATGACACAAATAAAGAACTTATCTATCGCCCTCGGTGCAATCTCCACAATTGTCCATGTAAAGACGAATAGCGAGTATGGATACCCCAAACGGCTGCCTTCCAACATATCTCCTCCACGATCAGTGCTGCACATGTCACGAGCATCCCAAACACCAAACCTACCAACACCACAATTCCTCTCCTAATCTATACTCTTCTCTTCTTTTTCCTATATCCTTTTCCTCCTCTACCGGGGCCCTTCAATCTCGCACTTTCTCTGATCACTAGAGTCAAACTAAACCCCTCACCACCTCCTCCGCCCCATACCTAATGCTTGTTGTATATACACCACCCGCCGCTCCGGCCACGCGATGTCTTTCAAAATCAGCACAATCGAGCTCACCACGAGCGCAGTAGTAGCGAATTGCTGTTTCTACACTTTATTCGCGTGCTTGATCATACATTCAAAACACAAACAAACAATCTTTGCCGAACTGTTGGGTAGCAAGAGGAGTTCTTGTAGCTATGAGCTGTAGGGAAAGTAAATAGTTTGATTTGGCTAGATGGCGGAGGTTTGGGGCAGAGACGTTGCTGCCATTGCGAAACCAATATGAAATATAACGATGCTAACCAGGGATAATATGGAAGGAGTGCACTTGAAGAGTGGCAATACGGATGAAATGGAGGATATTGCGATATGTAGCTGGAAATGGTCACGTGGTGAGCGCGCAGAGATTGTTTTATGCAAGCTATGATCTCGGGCGGCTATCGAGCCCTTATACTTTTCATGATGAGACCTCTAATCATCATTCCGCGTAGCAGCACCTCAGATGTATGCGTTGAGATTCTGACTCGACTTTTGGAGGTCGAAAAGTGTTTGAGTTGGACCGATTTAATGCGTCGTGCGAAGCTTTCGCGCGCGTGCCGACCCGCTGCTCGGCGCCCCGCGTGTCATGATGGAAAAGCTTATAATTTCAATGTAAAAGAAGAGATGGGATTAGGATAGCAAGTTCGGTAGACGTAGACAAGCTTGTTAGACAAGGTATGTTGCATGCATGGAAGATAGCAGCACAGTTCCGAAGTGATTTGGCGCTTGAAGCTGTTCCGCGGTCACCCATCAAAACTACCCAGCCCCCGCTGGCGGACCCCACTCTCCAAGTCCCACTCCACTTCGCAAATTCTCCTCCCGTGCCCACTCTTTCTAATGCACCCCTCTACGGCCCCTCGCCACGTCACTTTTCAGCCAATATAAGAACAATAATTCCGCCACCATCTCATCCAACATACGGATATCACAACATTCCTCAATGGTCTAGTGGTCATGATTTCCGCTTGTCAAAGCAACTTGCTTAACAAGCGCGGGAGAGTAAGCTACCACAATTAACCATTCATGATAACAATCATGCTAACGGATGTTTGCAGCCAGGGTTCGATTCCCTGTTGGGGAGATAAAAATTACTTTTTTGATTTTTTTTTAGTCGCTTAGTTCCTTACGTCTACCTCTTTTAGGACGTATACGACGACATAAGAGACTCCTGACGGCGATGTGGAAGTGGGTGGCGGTTGGTTTTACTTTTTGGCCTTGTGCGTGCATGAGTGAACATACTCACGTTTTTGCTCGGCTGATGAGAGAAAATGGGCGAGTTGTTTTCATTCACATTTGAGCATTGCTCATATAACGTTCGTATATCGGTTTAACATCTCGTCTCTATGCACCTTTCAACCAGCTTTCGTTTCAAGCAGGTTCTCTGGTCGCAATCACAAAATGATTCCACAGCTCCGTATTGCACGCTTCCAAAATTTCACACATTTCCCCTGCCTATATGAAAGCCACACGTTCACCCAGAGATCTATCTGTACTTCCTAACGCATCTCAAAGCTTGACGTAGACCTACTACAGGCCATGACGAGAGCGAGTCACATAGCATTCACGGACACCGTACCATCACCTCACTCCACCCCAACCTCTTCCCTCTAACATTAAACGCCAAACCTCTCCCAAGCACACGCACCCCCCAACCTCCCAACTCGCTCAAACCTCAGACACAGCAATCGTAGTACATATACCCCGACCACTCCGAGTCTAACCTCCCCCAGCCATCGACGACCCAGCCAACCACCACCCCCAATCCCCATCGCCTTCCCTCATCCAATCCCCCGTCGCCCTACCCCATCGAGATTCCACCAACGACATCACCCCCATCACCCACACCTCCACTCCCAGCTCCAGCTCCCAATCCCACCTCCCTCATCACATGACCCCCTCCCCCAACCTACGTGTCCCCCTCCCCTTGGCCCCATCCACCGCCACGCCCAGCCCATGCACCCGCCCCCCTAGCTCCGCTCCCTGCAGCTCTCACCGCCCAGCGATCAGCACCCGCCATCTACCATCTGTGGGGTGGTGGTGGTGGTGCTGGGTGCATCTGTGGGGTGCGGGGGTGGCCCCCGGGGATTCAGCGATAAGAGAACCTGCGGTGAATCGGGGGACGTGGCTGCGAGCTACGGGCTGCTCGCAAGCTTCCGCATGCGGGGGTCGGTCGGTTGGAGCCGGAGGTACGGGTGGCGTGCTAGGGCAAGTGAGCTGAAGCTCCGGGAGATAGGTGTGGTTATGACGTTGATGTTGACGCTGGGGATCGGTGATTGCGTGATGGGGGGATGCGGCGGGTTACCTAGAAGGTGATTGAGGTAGACGCGAGGCTACTCTACATAGAGACGTACTGTACTGCTTTAGACGAAGGCGTGCTGCTGTAACGGGATTAAACATATCAGCGACATCATCATTGAAGCGAGATAGACAAGGACAGGGTGTGTAGACAACAAACGTCATCTTCAGGATTGATGCTACGTAGCTCGCTCGCTCGCCAGGCTGCCGTGGCCCACCACCATCACCATCGTCGTCGTCGTCGTCCCAGCATGCACCCTCAAGCACGTATGCTCCAGGCAGCGAGCCTGCGGGTGTTGAACTCCAACCCCCCCAATCCATCCATCCCATCATGCAGCCGTAACCCCCGATCCGTTTCCATCCAACCCAATGCAGACCGCACACCCGCCTATCCATCCAATCTCACGCCTCCCTACCGTCGTTGCTAACTACAATAGAGGGCGCAAAGGGTATTAAATCCTCCCAACACAAAAAGCCCCACCACAAGATTTTGAAGAAACGCAACATCACGAATGCTAAAAGCCTATGTAGAAAAAGAGAAAAAGGGTAGGCCAAAGCCCACTAGTGCGTGTCCCACATGCTAATAGACCAAGCAAAGAGGTATCCGCTAGCTCAAGAAGGGTATGAAGACGATGGAAGAAAGTGACAAGGGCCAACGACGAAGAAAAAACACATTGCTAGAATCAGAAACAAAAACAACAAGGGGTGAAACCAAGGAAGGTGAAACAACAGCCGTAGACGGGGGATCGTACAGTCTCAAATTCGTATTCCGTGTGTTCTTCTCAACTCAATCTCATGAAGGCCCAGCCCCATGCCTCCTCTCCTTCGACGCTTGTGCGTGAGCACGCACTTACATCTAAGTAGAGCAAAGCAAAGTAAGCAAGCCCAAAACACGCGCGTTGCAGGAGCCAAAAACGCATGAACCAATCAATCAAATCGCGGGCCGATGGAGGATGAAGAACAAGATGTCAACGGGGGAATCCAGTGAAACGCCAAAAACGTGGCAGAAAACGGGTAGTAGCAAGAGAAGATGGTGCGCTGATCCGGCTTTTCCTTTTCCCAATGGCGGCGAGACAGTAAAACTTTTGGTCAAAAGCTTTTAATTCCAATCCAGTCCGCCCAATGAAAAAGTGAAATCGCTGCAGTAGCACAACATAGAAGGTAGAAATTTACGATGGGGGGCGAAAACATCGAATGCTAGTTGCGTGCATGTGAAAGGAATCCAAGAAAACGACATGCAAAAACAAATGTGGCGCCCGCTGCATCCAAAAGTGAAAATCAACGCTGCTCGTACTTCATACTTCATGCCTCATCACACGTAAATGGTCTTAATCCTCGTACCTCTCGCGTCGTAGAGGACGCCGCTCAGTCTCGGCTCGGCCGCTGCGGCTACTTCTCCTGCTCCTGACGCTGGTCTCTTCAGCGTCTCGTCGTGCCATGATGAGCGGTCGTCGTCCCGCTATGCTGCCCCTTTCGCTCCTGTTGTAATTGACCTCGTTTCCGCGTGGGGTTGCGATAGTCAGCTCACGCATGCCGTTCTCTGCTTCTTCTACGCGGATGGTCCGTTCACCGCCTGAGAGTTGCAAGTTGAAGCTGGTCGCACCATCGAGCCGGAGCTTGATTTCCCCGTTTCCAGAGTTGGTGACAATGGATTGGCCGGATTGGCTCACGCGGGTGGCTCGGTCGTGGGAGTTCTTGCTGCGGGTGGAACCAGCTTCCGATGCGCCAGAGGGAACACGTGACGTTCGTTTGGATGCTTTGAGCAATTGTTCGGTGAGTGGGAGCACGGGGTCTCCGCGCATGCGCTGCTGATAGGCCTCGGCATCACGCTTTTTGGTGTCCACAAAGTTCTCATCGCGTCGGCGGTCGTCAGTAACAGTTTGGCGGCGTCTCGGTTGGCTGTTGTTGACGACAGTCTCTCCGCGATAGAGGGGATGGTTGTTTCGTGACTTGGACTCCAGTTCGTACGCTAGCTCGTGTCCCATGTATGACTGTCGCCGGCGAGATTTAGCAGTCTCAACGACGACCTTGGCATTGCCAGCTGAATTAGAGTATGAAACGGATTTCGGCACTTCTCGCTGGACTAACGATGGTCGACGGAGAGAGGGCGTACGAGTCGGAGCAGTGCTGGTTGGGCGAGCTGGACGGCTTGTCGGCCGAGGTGGGCGGGACTCGCGGTCACGTTCCCGCTCCCGTTCTCGGTCTCGGTCTCGGTCCCGCGGGGGAAGCTGTTGAGACTGGGTCATCCGATCGCTGTAAGAGTTCGGGTTTGACTGGCGGATGCTTGGCCTTCGTGGTGGAGGCGGCATGCGACGGCGATCGTCCTCCTCTTCAGATTCGCTCTCTTCAGAGCTCGAACTGTCGAAAGTGGGAGGCTGGTTGGAGTCGTAGCGTGCACTAGGACGAGGGCGGGCTGAAACGTTTGTTTCGCGATACGGCTGCTGCTCGTAGGATATGACTGGTGCCCCGTACTGGGAGGAGGGTCGTCGGGTGCTGTATTGGGAGGAGTTTCGCTGGGCGAGAGGAGGGCGGGACGGCTCGTAGGGTGCCGGGTACATGGGATGCCCAGGAGGATAGTAACCGTTGGTTGGAGTTTGGCTCATTGGGGGGAATTGCTGCATAGGTGATGGGACGGCGTATTGAGCGGACATGGAGGGAGGAGGGCCTCGATCTGGGATCGGCATGCCGGGAACCCAGTAGCCTCCTGCCTCGGAGGGAACACCCGAATGGTAGCTGACGGGACGAGGCCGCGAGGTAGATGATGTCCGACGACGCATAGATGAGGCTGGCTGAATAATGGCTGAGCCCTGGTTGTAGGGCGGCGGCTGACGAGCAGACTGCGGCGACGGCGGAGGGTAGTTGGATGGGTCAGAGCGCTGTGAGCGCTCGTCGTAGGAAGGATATCTGACATCGACGGCGGAGTCTAGTGAGGAGAGTTGCGGTCTGCGGCGCCGCTGGCTCTGGCTCTGCTTACATTCGCAATTCGGAACATTGCACTCCACCTCCTTCTCCCTATCCCTCCGCGCCGACGATGCAACGCGCACCAGCGGCTTCCGCGGGCTGCTCTGGCTGCTGCGCTCTCTGGTGTTCTCGAGGGTTGGCCTCCTCCTGCTCGGACTCGGTGCCGGGCCAGTGCCCGCGCTCGTCGGCGGACTCGACTGGTGACTTTGGGCAGAATCAGCACTGCTCATGGTAGCGGCGGTGTGGCTCGAGTACCCGCTGTCTGAGGCGGCGTCTGGTCCGACGACCTCGACCGACTTGACGTTGTTGAGGTCCGAGGGATGGGAGCGTTTGGCGGCCACATTGGCATGGCCGCCGCTGCTGTTGTGCCGGCGAGTGTCGGTTTGAGTATCGCTGTCGTCGGAGGCGTCCTCGCAGTATGCTGCCAGCGCCGGCCTGGTGCCCGCCATGGCGTTGAGGGGTTTGGTGGTGGTGGTGGTGATGTAGTGAGGGGCGAGGATCTCGCGATAGCCCGGATGGCGGAACGGAGCGAGTGGTGATATCGATAAGTCGCGGAGGGGCACAAAAGTCGCCGTAGCTCGCCGGGGAGAACTTGGGCCTTGAGTCCTGGCACGCGGGGCCTGAAAAGTGTGTGTGAAGTGGTGGTGCTACGGATGAGCGCCCATGCTTGAAGAGGGGGGAGGCTGCTCGTCGGAGGGTATGACGAGAAAGCGTGGTGTGGTCTCGCTCGCAGGCCGACGGAATTTTTTCGAGTCGGGGGTCAGGCTGGGCGCATATGGTGCTTAAGTATTTTTGGCAGCGAGGTAAGCTGTCGCGGCCTGAAGGCTTTGGGTTGACAGTTGGTAGGGCTTCCAATCACTAACGCCCAACGCGTGAACGGACTTCGGAGGGGAAGTGAAGGGGCACACAGACACACGCAGAAACGGGCGATGAGGAAAACAGTGCGAAGCCAGCGAGGGCCAGAGGGCGTGCGAATATATGCCGGCTCCGTTCTCCCAGTGCCAGGCGTGCCACCTGCCCTGTGACACTGGCCAATTCTGCTGCCATCACGGGCGGGCGCGAGGTTGCCTGGCTGGCTGCAGCACTCTGCGCTCTAAATGCCCCAGTGCCCCCTCCCAGGCCCTCCTCTGCATCGCCAGGAAGGGGGCTAGTAAAATGGCAGCGCTGTGGTAGCGCTTGACCCCCTCGGGCGCTGTTCATATCCGTCTGACGCGGTTTCAAGTGCTTCCCTCACGTCCAAGCTGCTAGAGGAAACGCACGCCTGCCATCCCAAACACTCCGTAAACTCGCTTGACCATTGTGGAAGGCGTGATCCGGGGTCTGTCTGGAGTTGTGACGGGCGTTGTGAAGGAGTTATGCTGCCAAGACATGTCAATTTACAGAGTCCCTCGCCTCGCCCATCTCCCGATACGCCTCCGCTCTCCACGCCCGTCCTGGCCGTCGCAGGCTGTGAAGACATCATCGGCCATTGGCTCTGCCTGGAGGTGTGGTGACGCAGCGCCCGCACTGGCTCTTCGCGACGCTCCTTCGCGACCAAAGCGTGTCTAACGGGCCGCTCACGACATACCGACGGCCTCTCAGTCGCGGTGGCTGTCGCCCTCCCAGGACTCCCCGACCTCGAGCGCGCAGAATTACCGGCCCAGGGCGAGGTGAGCTGCGCTCTCGTATGCACCACGCCGACTCCGCTAGGTGGGTGAGAAAAAGCAAATAGCCCACCAACGTGCCACCACTGCCACTCCAGCAGCACGCCTCACCTCCAGCATCGACATTACCATGGCCAGAGCAGCATGTCCGCTGGCCACCTGCCGTGTGTGGAGAGGCTCAACCGCACTCACATCACGATGGCGGCCGTCACTATGGCGACCCCGGTGTGCCCTATGGCCGTTATCCAGGCCGTGATAGGGTGGTCGGGTGTATGCACGATGCGCAACACACTCGACTGCGCTGCTTGGTCCGTTTGAGGGAACCCAGCCAGCTTTGACCTGGATGGCCCTCATCAATCCCTTGCGCGGACCCCCCTTGGTGCTTCTGCGTCGCATTGATGGGCGAATAGAAGCCCGTAGAAGGCGTCGCTGTGCTCACATTATCCGGGATTGTCCGCTTGCTCACCTCGTTATTCCGCAGTGAGTATTCCAGCGTGTCCGCCTGCTCTCTTTCGCAATCCAGCCCGACCATCTGGGAGCCGTCTTCACCGCCCTTTGCTGCGAACTGCCTGGCTAAGTGGAGCCAATTGGGCTCTACAGAGGGCCCAATAACCACATCTTCGAGGTGCATATAACGGTCCGTATGCCCCTCCCTCTAGCGGCGTCTCGCGAGCGGTTTGCGCCATCGCTGCAATTTTAAACATCCACTGTAGGTAAAACCTTTCATGAATTGTTGCTAGATGCCAGCCTGTAAGACACTCGAAGTGTTTCCCTTTTTGTTGCTCCTTTGGGCGCTGGTTGCCGCTTCAGCTCGCGAATAATACTCTCCGTCCAGCCAATAGCACACCGCGTCCAATCATTGCGGCTCGGAGTCCAAAATCCAGTCAATTTCTTTTTCGCTGCCAGGCCACACACTTCAGCCACGTCAGTTCCGCCTCAGCGAGCGTCTAGTCATCGCGCTGCAGGAACAACAGACAGTCTCCACTCCTTTCATCAGACTTTGCGCGCTAGTAAAATGTCTCTCGCCACTCCTACGCCCGGGAGAGCCCCGAGTGAGCCTTGACTGGCCGGGCCGCGTGCCCGGCCCGTGTCGCTGGCGCGTGGACAGCGCATCGAGCCAGAGTCACCTCCAACGACATATAAACACTTGTATCCTGTGTAACCGGGCGAGTGAGTTCTTCGTCCTTGCTCGCGGTCCGAGCCGCGTAACTTGGATCGCCGTCAATGGCTCCGCCCCGAATCAGTGACTCGCATAGTCAAGGCGAGCATCGCTAAGAACCCAGCCGTGATCCTCGTCACAGATCTGGAGTGAGGCTGAGAGATCGTGGGCGTCCTTCGACCCTCAACATTTTTCCCGTCCCACTGTTGACGACGGGGGTGTCAAACCTGTAACCAGTGACCGCAGTAGTCCTCTTCCACAAACACACAGCTGTAGGGACGCATGTCATTTGACCACTGACTACCACGTGTCGACGTGGAGGCTGACTGCAGGCTTTTTCGAATGCCCTACACCGGCCAGTGGCGCCTTTTCCTAATCAAGCGACTCCGGATGTTTGCAAAGTTTGCAGAATCCCTACTCCTGACCTTGGCCAGTCGAATCCGGGAAATCACTTTAGCAAAGCAATGTCCACTTCGTAGACCGCACCGAGAAGGTTTGATCAATTGCAACATTGCAACGCACTAGCAAGCGAAGTAAGCGGTAAGGCACGTCTGTACTACAGCCAGTCAAGCAGCATTCGTATTTGTTCCATGAAGAAAGAGGCAAGAAGCAAAATCGATCCCCTCAACACATTTCTGACCTCTAACAACACCTTGATTTTTTGATCCAACCCGTACAACCCCAAATGCAAGTCTCATATCCTGCATTCCACCGCCCCACTAAGATCTGTCCCACCACTCCATCCCATCCCTCGTAAACCTTCACACCACCATAAACACATATGTACCACCTTCACAGTCCGACAACCAGGCTCGCCTGCGGGCGTTACACACGACAGAGTTTTCCTCCTGGCACCCTACAGCATCACGGATTCGGCTTCCCGTTGCGGCGTATCACAGATGTTGCGATTTCGGAGCAGTGCTCACAGCTGCGATTGACGCGGCCCGAAGCCCTTGCGGTTGATTCCCAGTATTTGCGATTTGCTATTTTCGTGCAACTGCTGACATAAAAAGAGCGAAACCCGAATGTCTGCAATCAGTAGTACGACGACGCTATCAGCTCCACCAGCAACGCAGCCTGGGAGCCATCACGCACAATTTTCAAAAAGGGCCGTCTGCAGGAGCACGAAGACATCAATTCACGATGTCCAGATATTTTCCATCTCGACCCCCGCCGCCGCCGCACGAACTCCGCTCCGCAGACCCTCTCGCGCACGTGTCGACCACCACACGTCCAAAAAAGCACGAGCGCAGGATGTCGTGCTACCGCTTCTTTTTGTTGATATGCTTGATGTCGTTGCACCGTATCGTGGGATTCTGCTTGGTTTTAGACATCAGATGTTAGTGGGGTTGGTATGGCGTGTGCGGGTGGGATGGGCGAGTAATTCCATACTGCGTTGGATTTAGCTTGAGATCATTAACTCCTAGGTGCACACCCTTTACTAACGAATATAGCGGGTCCGTCTCCTTCCATCATTCATCAGGGCCGTGGAATGTGGACAAGTGGTAATATACGTTCTTGCTCAAGAACCCAGAAGCTCTTTCGTGATCTTGCTGAATATCTTCATGACGCATTGGAATGTGCTTGCTATGTATTAAAAAATCTCACCTGGGACTAGCTAGGTTTATAGCGGATGCTTCGCTCGGCGCTTTCTACCTCTGTCAAAGATAGTAAGAAACCTTTTACTTACAAGAGATTTTTCTTTCTCCTAAACTTAGACGTTACGTCTGGTTAATGTTTACATGTATTTTGCCAGCCTAGCAGCCTTTCAACACTGAATACTTAACAGAAAGAGCGATGTTTCAACCCAACGTCTACTTTATGTTTATGCCTAACGGTGCGGAATATCAAGGGTTAGTTCTTCTGATCATGTATGTCTTCCAAGCTGCGTCTCGGGTAATAGCGTTACTTCATTCTTCACTGTTTTTTCAAATTTCAAATCCAGTGATTAGCGCCCTGAAAACTATAGCTAACTATTTGGAATACTTCATACTTTCTGAATCTATAAACCTTGGATCTGGATTCTCGTAACTCAAATCTGGCATCTCTGTACTCGGATCTGAGATATCTAGACTCGAATAAGAAAGCTCTAGACCTCAATATAGAATTAGCAACGCCGCTTATCTGTCATCGACCACCACCACTTGTGTGTGCACATGCTCAGCACCGTCCGAGGTCCTCTAGTGCATTTCTAAATGTATCAGGCGAAAAGCTTGCTAGACCTGATAGCCCTCCAGGCCACGTTATACGGTACGGAACTGCCTCTTCTCGTCCAAAAGCGCTACTCAACAACCCCTCTCCGCGTTTGGAAAGCTACCTTCGAGTAGTCAGATCTGTACACATTTGACCACCCCCTCAAGCCATCACGACGTGCTCAAGTCAGCAAAAAATGACACCCACCACCCCATTTCCCTAGCTTCAAACCCTTAGTTTCAAAATCACCTCGCGTACACTGGGCGACAAGAACACCACTCAGGACCATCCTTGCAAAGAATCGGCTTATCATTTTTTCTACTATCATTCCATCATCCACGGGAAGAGCGGAGGTGGGCGGTAGCGGTATCCCGAAAACGCCTCCCCCAGCCCCCTCACCTCACGATGCTCCGTCGCTATCGGGCCGTCGGCTCCGAGCCTCTTATTTTCCCCTTTGACGGTGTCCGTCTTCTCACCCGTGATATCATGCCTCCGAAACACCATGACTCCAGCCGCCGCCGTCCATCCCTCGAGCCATCGTAGTCCACGGCCCATGCCGCTGGAAAAGACCCGCGTCTATGTAGCCAACGACCCGGCCTATTTCGAAACCCTCGTTTCCAAGTCGGCGGAAACGCTCACATCCTGCACACGTGTCAGCACCAGTCACCTCACAAGAAAGAGCGCGCCAGCACATACCTCTCCACCGGACTCAAGCCCAGCACCCTCATCCCATTCCACAGCACCTGCCTCGCGCTCGCGTACAGCGCCGCCCTCGCTTTACTAACCTCCTTCTCGCTCCCCACGACCTGCAGATGGTCGTAGCTACTCGACAGCGCGTGCGCCATTTTGAAGAGGTAGGTTAGCACGGTTGTGGGCTCCTGGGTCTTGACCGTATTGAGGAAGACGTCGGGCCAGGTCGCGAGCTGGCGGACGAGGTCGATGGCGTGCGGTTCGGAGAGGAGGGCGAGGTTGGCGGTGGCGAGGTCGGCGGGGGAGAAGCCGGCTTTGCGGGAGATGGAGCAGAGGCGGGCGTGGGCGTATTGGAGGTAGGGGCCTGTGTCGCCTTCGAAGGAGGTCATGCGGTCCATGTCGAAGGTGTAGTTGTTGATCCTAGCTAATGTCAATATTGTTCATGTTTGAAAACAAATTTTGGATGGATAGAAGGTGTGCCGTGGAGAAGTATGCGAATGGAGAAACGAGAGATATCGGCTAAAGGGAAACGGGCTTTGAATGAGCAGACATACCTCTTCCCCTTCATATCTTGGACCATCACGGCCGAGATGCCCAATGTATCCGCAGTCTTGACTGGGTCTTCCACCTGCTCGTACTTGGCCTGGTTCCCACGCATGACCTCGTGCATCTTCTCGCCCACATCCCTGAGGATGTCATCTAGAAACTTCGCAGTCCCCTTACGCGTGCTCATGCCTAACACCATACCGAAGTTGATATGCTGGCAGCGGTCCGCCACGTCCTTGCGGCCCATGGCTTCCTCAATCTTGAACAACTGCGCGAGATGGAGATCCTGCTGCGACGCAACCACGTAAATCATCTTATCGAAGTGGTACTTCTCGAAACGCTCAAACGCGGCGCCTATGTCACGAGTGAGGTACAACGACGTGCCATCCTTCTTCTTCACAAGCGCTTTACCGAGCTTCTTGCTATACTTCGTCAAGTCAACCAACACAGCGCCTTCGCTCTCCTCGCTAACCTTCTTCTCGGCCATGATTCGCGCCGCAGCTTCCATGCTCTCCTCCTTGACCTGCGACTCGCCAGAGTAGTCGTCGTACTGGATGTTTAGACGCGCGTAGGTAGCCTTGTACTTCTCGATACTGAGATCACGGAAGCGTTTCCAGATACCCAGCGCCCTCTCCTCGCCATCCGCCATGCGCTTGAAATATTTCCTCGCCCGCTCATCCACACCATCTTCTTGAATCTTTGTGTACTCCTTTTCTAGCTTCTCCGCGCCCTCCGTATCCCCTTTCTCCTTTGCCGCTGTCGCCTGCTCCTTTAGGGCTTTTACTTTGTCCGCCTCCTCTGCCGAGATCTTGCTAATCTTGACATACACATCGTACAAATGGCCGATCGGGTTCTTGACTAGCTCTTCCTCGCTGCCAAACTCGTCGAAACCGACGGCCAGTACGCCGTACTGCTTGCCCCAGTCGCCGAGGTAGTTCATGCGGATGACGTCCCAGCCAGCGCCCTCATAGACGTTAGCGAGGAAGCCGCCGATGATTGTCGAGCGGAGATGGCCAGCGTGGAAGGGCTTTGCGATATTGGGGGAGGAGAACTCGACGATGAGCTTCTTGCGGTGCGAGGAGGGGTTGGAGGGGTCCACGAGGCCGAGGGAGGGGTTGAAGCCGAAGGATGACTCGGCTTTAAGGATAGAAGGGAGCACGAGGGATGTGAGGGGTGCGGCGCGGAAGAAGAATTGGAGGTATTGGTCCTTTGCAGTGGGGGGGTGGACGAGGGGGGATTCGGGGAACTGTTAATCAATAAACAGGTTAGCAGCTGGAATTCATATATACAGAATACTGCGAGATGGCTCATATAGTTTGAGACGCATATGTACCAGCTGAGCCAATTCCGCCGCGAAGTCTGCAGGCTTCTTGCCCTTCACCCTCAGCGCGGGCACTGGGATACACAAATCGCCCTTCTCCAGCGTCTGCGTCCACTGCAGCGCCGGGTATATAATCTTCGCGTCAATACCCGACGCTTTCGCTAGCAGCTCCGTTATATGCGATCGGTATACATCGAATGGGTTGAGCGCGGGGAAGGTATTCGGGGCATGGGGCACAGTATCGAGGCCGAACTGCTTCAGGGTCTCGGCGATGTCGTCGACCGACGCGGATTGCGCTTTGGAGACGTCCATTGCGAAAAGTTGGATATGTGTGCGTGGTTTGGAGGAGAATACGCGTTGGAGGGGCACGGAGGACGTTTTAAGAAAGTTTGTTGGTGGGCTGTGAGTCAAAGGCTGGTGAGTCGCCAGCGGCCTCAGCAAATTGGGGGTGAAAGAATTGAAGAGACGCCTGGTGCGCGTGGTCAATGGAGTAATACGACACGGCATCCAAGTATCGGAGGTGCCAATTGGAGGTGGAGGGGCTGCTTAGAGACTTGCAGTAGTGGGTCGAGGTTTGAGGTTTCTGCCCAAGCACGTGCAGATAAAATATGGAGGCCTGAGCACTCGTTTCAGACCTCACAGTCTCTATTCCAAGAAAGCAAGATGTTTCAATTCGCTATACTAACAATTCTTCTATTATCCGGAGCCCCGAGAAACTCCACCTAAAGTAATTGAGATCCACTCTGCGGGCTATGGAAGAGGGCACCAATATACGACCCAATCCCTTTACACCGTCATGGCGGAATATCAGTAAGCGTCAGCTTACCAGGGAAATATATATATATCAATCGCAAGCATTCCATGGTAAAAAGCGTATCTCATTACATTGGGTATCCAGAACCTCATATGTACATATCTGTGCAATATCAAATAAATCTCAACACCCTCGTACTCTTTCATCCCATATCACCAATGAACCCTAATCGATCCCTATTATCGTCGCAGATACGCGCGTACTCCATGTAGAGTCTCATGACATATACCTGCATATCTTCCTTCCGTAGGACGCGCTCTGCCCACTCCTGTCCCTTTAAGGCAATCTCCTTGGCTTGCTCATCATGAGCGCCCTCGACGAAAACATTGCCCTTTTTGTCTTTCTCCTCGACTCCGGTACCAATGAAGTAATCCAAGATGCCGTAGATGTCGACGAAGGAGTTATCCATCGGAACGAAATGCACCCAAGGGACGAGTCGGGAGTCATGCCATTCGCTATAGATCGTTGCTTTTATCGGGAGAGATGTTGATCTTAGGAAGCCTCTGTAGCGCCCAGAGAAACTGTTGCCGTCGATATCAGGTAGGTACTTGTAAGCATACTGCTCCTGCATCTTCTTGCCTGGCTTAGTCTGAAAGAAGGGGTCCGTATACCAGCAGTGTTCATTTCCAGGGTTGGGAAAACACAGCAGGCTGACGAAAGCAGCATCAACGATAGAATTCAGCCATGTACCGAGGTCCATGCGAGAAGTAGCTGTCAGATGGTAGGTACTGTAGCTCGACAGTACGAAGTTCTGGCTTACGCCATTGCTATGCTTCTCTGCCATCTGAACAGCAGTGCCGTTGATCATTCTCAAGAATCGGTGACGTTGAAAGCGTGTCCAGGTGTCTTCCTTGTTACGGCCTCCCGACGCAGCCCCGCGCCACATTACGCCTGGGTCCTTCTCTTCCCAAGGGCCTCCATGGCTTTCTTCGCCGCCAGAGTAAAATGGATCATCACTCCAGTACATCGCCGGTGGGAGTAGAATCTCGTTATTCATGGGCAGTTTCGACCCGCCGAATATGGGGAACAGGAACTTCGATGTCGACTGAGAGATTGGCTCCACAAACGTTCCATGGCTTTCCCGGATATCAGGCTGGAGACATGGATCCCTTGCGGACGTCCAGTTCATGACGTATCCCTCATAGGATCGTTCTGGAAAACCTTGCGGCATAGGCGGAGGCCCAGAGAAGTTGGTCGCAGCCTCAACATTCCTCGAAGGTGATCCTGGAGCGCATCCAACGCGCGCATTTTCCCAGTAGTTGCCACCGTGCCACTCCAGATCGAATGGCTCCCCCGGATTCTCATCTAACTTCTGCAGCCCAGCGTATTCCGTTATGACCTCCGGCTTGGGGACTATCTTCCGCGACGCGCGCTCCGCCTTCATATACTGATCGATATCATCCCAAGGTACCAGCAACCTGCTCTCGTCCATAACGTTGATCGGAACGTCGATATCTGGTAGCCATTCCGCAATCGTAGAAGTGAGATCGGTCCATATATTCATCCAGTCCCTCGGCTTGTCCGTCTTCTGCGAAGCTGTGCCATTCCGCACACTGACCACTTGTTCAAAGTTCTTCGCCTGTGTCCGTATCTTCGCAGCTTCAACCCCCCAGAACGGGCCCAGGTCGTGGTATATCTGGTCGAAAAAGTCCTCGACGATGACGGCATCGTGGTCTTGCGCAAACTTGAACCACTTGTCGAACCACGGGGGTGGATGCCGCCCTCTCCGGTACCGATATGCCTTCGCTGCGGATTCGAGGTCGGTGGTCTCCTTTGCCATAAGACGGTGGTATTCGCGCCCGGCCTTCTTGATCAACGTGTCGATGGGGTGCGTCGCTGGCTTCTTGCCGCCACCTGCATTGTGGTGGGAGATTACAGAGGCGCCGCCGGAGTTTATTATCATCGGATGCGACCATATGAATAGCGTACAGCTGAATATAAATGCAATCGCAAGGAACACGAGGAGGCGGAGGAGCGCTCTCCCAGAGAACATGCGCGCCGTCATGGATAACGCCATTATGGTCTACGAATGTCTAGTCGGTAAGAGATAAGGAGAGGAGGCGCATCGCTCAAACCTAGAGTCGCATAGTCGCGTAGGTAGAGCTTAATTGAGGTAGAGCTTAATTGCAGCTCGTCGGCCTTAGGAGTGGAGCGAGGTGGAGGTGGTGAGCTGCCCTTCTTAGGCTCGAGGGAATGAATGCTGGCCACTAGTCATTTCCCGCTTCTTGGCCCGCCAAGGCACTACTCACTAGGTACCCCTTCCAAGATTCATCTCGATTCACCATGTGCATGTGGAAGGAGAATCCTTCGAGCGGTTTGAATCCTCTGAGCGAGTGGACGAGGAAACGACGGGAGCATTGAACATCTCGGCGCGGTCACGGCCCTCTGCGCCTCCGCATAAGCACAAATGGCGTTCACCCCCCTGGTCAATTCCGGCAAGGACAGCCTGGACAATTTCAGGGCTGATTCCCCAAGTCAATCAAGCATAATTTTTCTTCAAATGATCGCAGTACTCTCACAAAATGGTAGGGTGTTCAGCTTTGTATTGGGTGCTCGAGACAAAAGCTACTAAATGTTTTGTACAGTAAATTATATAATTCGAGATCGCTACATTCGTATCGAAATCGAGATGAATGCTTCCAGGAGTACGGCATTTTCGTAGGTATTAGTATTAAATAGTCTCGAAAGTCTCAGCTATCCACTTCGACCGGATGAGTTAAGTAATGGTACTGAGTGTGTTGGATGCGACAACCGTTGAGATGTCTATATCATTGAAGTGGAACAAAGCATTAAAGCTTTTATTGCGATGCTAAGTCGCAGGCCCAAGGCAAAATATGCGCGAACTCGGTCTGAGATTAGCATATGCTAGTTGGGAGGTGTTAGTTCAGGCCCGAGTCTAATGAGGTTGGAGGCACGGAAGAGACCTCAGAGTTGCTCCGAACGGGAAAGATCAAAGACAGATAGTATGAAGTGAAGGGCGCACTTCCTCAGTCGCGATATTGACAGCCTCAACGGGGCGCAAATCAGGTTTGATGACGAGTCCAGGTCGATTATAAGTAGATCCAGGAAGGCCTCAGATGAAAGCTCGAGGTTTAAGATTCGCACAGGTGGCTATCATTGGTAGCCTCCGCTGATCACGCGTGCGATTGAACAACATGAGATATTGTGTAAAGTGCGGCCTAAATAATAGATATAGAAGCCCCAGCTATGAACATCTGTCCTCTCAGCAAGTATTTTAGGGGGTACTAAACTCGACAGCTTCGAAAAGGGGCAGAACACAGGAGAAGTGACTCTTGTCTCAGACCAGTGTCGTGCAATGCTCTGGATTCTAAAGATGGAATCAGCAAAATCTTCGTACTTCTTCACAGCCTCCACCGTGGATAAGCAGCCGGGATGTCCCAGTAGTTGAAGAGTACCATATCTGGTCAGCGTCAGGAGTGCATGTGCTCGGTGTATGGCAGAGTCTTCAGAAATCGGGCTAAGCCCCGGAGCTGTGGCTTGGACAGTACGACGGGTTTGGTAGTATGAAGAATGCCACTGACATCCTAAAGTATAGCGTTGGAAAGAAATTGCTGCCTCGTGGGGTTTGCTGCGAGGAAGTTTCCTTCAATCCCACTCCTCGACTTTATTCCCTTGAACTGGCACTAGAGAGGCGACGGTCTATTTTCAAGCCTGCGCACATAGAAAGTGGAGGCGGTTTTGTGGGCTGCTCGATGCCGTCCACCTGACCTGGATGCGAATCCTCACGAAATGTGATCAGGTGCAGTATCACGGTGGAGGAGTCATCAATTCCAGTAATTGAGGTTGGATTTCCGGATAAGTGGGGTTACCCACGTCGCTCGTGGGCGCTCTGGAGATTCTGGATGATCGCTGCATCCGTGAACCAAAGGAGAGAAGTGGAAGGGTCAGCCAGACTAAGTTGAGACGGGACTATGCAGTAGGCCACGACGGAGACCTTGCGAAAATCTTGCGATTGCCACACCGATTTTACCGCTGTGCTGGAAAGTGGTCCTAGACCCAATCGCTCGGTAATCGGATTGCTGTCCCCATGCTGCACAGTCATGGATCTGGTGCGACGGACTGATCAAGATGATGCAACCCACGCTATTACGAGACCGTGGCACATCTTGAAGGGCCATAGACAGGTACGACTACCCTGGACGGCGTGTTAAGCAGGGCGGTCAAATAGCAGGGAACGATAATGAATCCCGGTTTGGCGAGGACGTGAGGCAGGAGCTACGATTACCCCCAATACCTTGAGAGCAAAGTCAAAATGCTTGTCTTGAGCTTTACATAGAATGGTCGGATATGAGCTCTTCGGAGAGAATGTATTCTTGCGTGCTCCCGTCGTCTCAAAGATTGGGGCTGTTTCTGAATGGCCAGCTTCGGTCGGAGAGTTTTGTGAGAGATTGATTTCCATATGACCTGTCATGTTGCTTTCGCCTTAAAGTCTGCATGTAGGTGATAAGTCGCCAGGATAGCGAAGCCATACTGCAGTCCCAGGGGGAACAAAAACTGCTGCGTTCCCTCTGGTTGGTCCGGGGTTTAGCTGGGATTTTGATGTCACAGGGATCAGTCCAAGACAGATTCTATTGAGTGGGTGAGCACCCCATCTAAAGTGTCCAGATTCGACAAAGTTGGGAGCTTGAGTAGAGACTCGGGTTAGCTAGGGAATGCTTCAATGAGACCAATAAGACAGGGAACCCATCGCAGAGGGCTGGTGGGACAGGAGGACCCCCAGGAACTGCGGCCCTTGAAGTTGGTATTGGCAACACGGTGGTGGCGTTTCCCAAGCTGCAGAAAAGGTTCCATGTGGATGGGAAGCCGAAAGCCTGGAATGTGCCAGTGGCTCATCCCTCCTGATCGGATGCGCCATCGTGCAGCAAGGCGGCGGCCGACATGCGGCAATGTTTGGACAGGTATCTAGCGGTCAAGCCACCTGCTTCCTGCATTCTGGCACCCCCAGCAGCGCCGTCTCCCGACGCTGTGGCTCCAATGAGCTGAACACTCGGCACATGAATCAGTCTTGCCATATGTGAGCAACGCACTCGGGAAGCTATCAGAAAGAGGAAGAAAAGGAAGACCAATAGGGGAGGGCGGCAAGCCCTTGGACTCTACTGCAACACACGCCAGGAGCGGAAGCAGGCTCCTGTCCTTGTGACATGAGGAAAGACGTATAAAATCGACTCGCAGACCGCTGAGTATGAAGCAATGTGTGTGTCCTGCATATTCCAGTCCACTCTCACGGTACTGGTCTCGACTATCATCACTTTCTCTAACACAGCTCTTCAATCTTACTTCTGAGCGGTCAAGTCCTCAAGGCTTCGCCAAAACTGCAGAACCTGCAACGAACCTCACGATTTACGACATCTTCGGACTCGGATCCGATCCGTAGCTTTGCTGTCGTCCGAAAGGTCCGAAAAAGGTTCGTCTCGAGATCTCCTCTTCGCACGCTACATCCCTGCTGGTGGGTCAAGACCATTTCGGCTTCCTCGGAGGAAACACGGTCATCTTCACCGGCAGGCTGTCAGCAGGAGGTGTTGATATTAGAATCGAGTGTCGTCCAGTGGCTAACGTATGTTTGAACGCAGTTCGACACGCACGGGCACACTTCCCGATAACCGATTTCAGAGAACGGCAGGTCTTTGCATACGCATCAGGGACGGACCACTCGGTGGCTGATATCCGCAGTCCGACACCCTGAGCATCGCGTGTCACCCGAAATCGACCAGGTCGCATCGTCGTATCAGAGTGGACAAACAGACCGCCGCAGAGCTCAGACCGGGCGTTGCCGAGCACTCGTGCCAGCTTGGGGACCGAATTTTAAGTGGAGAAAGGGAGAGAGTGCTGTAAGGGGCATTGGGGCGAAGGATTGTTGGAGAAGAAAGGTGAGCGGATCCTGAGTCTCGTTGATAATCTCGCTACGCGCCGCTGCACGTTCCATACACCTATCCCCGCTTCCACATGGCAACGGCGGGATGTTGCCGCAGTGCAGGGAGGCCGGACAGGAACGTCAATGCGATGGCCTCACGCTGCATGGCGCCCTTCTGCCAGACCAACTCCCTTTCATTCACTGCTTCCGTTTCAACCGCCCTGTTCTGCACTCTCCTTGCTGCTTCCAGCCGGACCCCAAACGACTTGCTTGTCGAGTGCACGCTTTGGGTCCGCATTGACGCCCCCTACAATGATCTCCGTGCCGCGAGAAAATCGTCCCGACCGACCATTCCCCATCCTGATTGTGGCCTCAGGACACACGCCGCCTGTTTAGTCGTTTAGCTGCGTGCTTCGCCAACAGACGTACTGTTGCTAAGATTAAAGGGCCCCATATGTGACACTGGATGAGGTGCAATCCTTCATCATGGCACTCGTCACTATCACCTTCACACACAGCTCCACCACAGGAACAGTTGTAGGAATGGCTGACTCGCGTCGTGGATCCCAAATCTCCTTTATCTGGCGCGTCTGCCCATTCATCGTGAAGCGTGTGGGCTTCCGGATGAGCTGGCAGCTGCTCCACTGCCATTCACTCTATTCTCTTTCCTCTGATCTTTTCCTTTCTCTTCGTTCCCGTGCCGGTCCGTCGACATGACGGCATAGCCTGGCTGTGAATCGCCTCACCGACTTGAACATTTCGCTAAGCGACGTCTAGGCCCACTCCCTCATCAGATGCCAAGGGGCCGAGGACGAGGACGAAATCTCAACCTCACACGCAGCACTTCCAGAAGAGCAAACGCATCGAGCTCCCGCCACGCCGTCTCAGCACCAAGAACCAACGGTTCCCTGAGACGTTCAGCAAGACTTGCAGCCAGCTCTAACCCAGTCGACCCGATGGCCGACGTTGCGAGACGAACCCAGACTGCAGTACGATCCAGAGCTGTTGACGCCGATTTCTCGCGAGAGAGGTCGAGACCTCGACCACGGCGGACCAGGACCAACGACGACGTGGAACCAGGGAATCAGCGCTATCGAGAGCCAACCAACCATCACCCCCTGCCTCACCAACCCTCTCCCCAGATTTCTGCAACGATCGACGGGGAGGCGAGATATGCAATGGATGTCATCGTACAACCTCCACCAATTGCACTTCTGGGCACCGCACTCAACCCCCCGGTAACAGTTCGACTTCGCAGCCTGAACCCCGACACAACCGATGATTTAGATCCGACTAGTCTCCTCGCCGTTGCAACCTTGACCTCAGACTCTATCAACGACTCCACAGACCCTGTCGATCTAACCGCCTTACTCTCCGGCCGCGTCTTTGACTCCATCCACCCCTTTGCCGAGGACGACACCAACTCCCAGGGCGTTGGCTACGTCTCCTTCCCCGACCTCGCTATTTGTGGCGAAGGCACCTGGCGCATCCGCGTAACTCTAATCCGCATCCGGAGTCCGACTGATGAGCCGTCCATCCCAACTCGCGGCGGCTCAAGTGTGCAGGTAGTCGACAGCAACCCGATTACCGTAGAGCGCGGGTCCGGCCTCGGGCGGGAATCGGGTAAGCATACGCTTGCGATCTTCTAAGATTGGCGTGACTGCTACTAAATGCGTCGATCCTAGGGGAAGAAGCCGTCAATATGCTGCAATCGCTACGACGGAGTCGCACGAGAAGGAGATCACCCGTCTCTTGATCACTAAGAGCACGAAACGAAGAAAGGAATGAAAGAGAGATACGACCTTTCGGTAGTAAAGTTTCTTGTATTATTGCCAGTGTACGAGAAAGCAAATGAGCTTGTAGAGGAGGTGTCGTTGACCTAATGGCTGTTTTGAGATGAGAAGGGGACTAGAAGATGGAGTGCCGCTCGGTGTGTCGTAGAGAACGTAGCACGATACGAGTTTCGGTTTGTTGGACATTTGTACTATCAATATCCGAACATAAGGAAAACTAAATAGCAGCACATATCACAATATCTTAATTCGTTTTCTTATCCCACTATCTATCGACTTTTCTGGCCTTCTTGAAGGTAACTCAAAGGCTTCTTGTCTACATATGATTACATCCATTGTATTCCCAAGATTTGTGAGAAGGAAGGGGGGTGGTAAAGTTATGAGAGAGCGCAGCGGATACAGTCACGTGACCCTTTCTATTCTCTCTTACTTTTCACCGCCTCCTTACAAGCAGCCCTAAAACACGTCTTACGCTACAGAATGGTGTGATAGCTTCTCCATATACCGGTTGGAGAAACATCGGACGCACCAACGCGGCCGCCGTTTCGACCTTAGCAGCTGAGCCGCAAAAGGCCCTTTTCTAGTGTCCTTCTAGACTGCTGTCTAGATATTCATTCGACGGAAGTACTTCTTAATAAGGAATGGAGCCCTGCGTCGCGTTCTCGTGGCTCTATCTCATGAAGATCGCAGCCGATTTCGGGGCTGCTGGGTGCTGGGAATCAAGGAGCGGGAGGATTACTCCCATTTGCATATCTTCCAGAATCGCTTAGCGATGCATGCTGCTGGCATGCGGGATTATGCACAGCTGAGGGGAGAAGAGTGCGGCGGCGAGTGTACCCCAGATCTTTACACGCTCTCAGGTATGGATGTGCAGGTGGAAGACCATTCTTCCCCTCCTGCTCCCTGATTGGCTGCACAAACGCTTCCGGAAGGTTTCGAGGGAGAACTTCGGCAGGCCGTGCTGACTTGCATGCATCTCCAGCAGCGAGCGCGTTCTCTCCAAGCCACACGATTCACTCGAGGCGAATCGAGCCAGCTCCAGCCGCAACGCCAGATGCACGGTCCGATCCACTCACGATTCACCGCCGTCGATTCGAGCATGTTGAGTCAAGAAGCTTCTCCGCACCCCTCAACTCCATGACGAAACCGCAGCTAGCGGCTCTCCAGCGCCCCCCGCATCGGTCACGCGAGGCTGGAAGCTGGGATCTAGCTGCCGAGAGTGCTCCCGTTAGACTACCCTTCGAGGCGAGCATCGCAGCTTCTAGCGGAGAGCTTTGACAGGCTGGGCGCATGCTGCATGCGCATCTCATCAATGTCTCGCCGCGGCCCAACAAGCTCATGACGATGGGCAAAAGCATGGGTTTGCGGGAACGCTGATCTGGGGAGCTATGTGCGCAGGTAGTAACAGGTTGAATTCGCTACTGATGATGGAGCTCCCAAAATGATTCCAAGCTGCCAATGGAGATTCCGACACCTCTTGCCACTTCTCCACGAGGAATCTCGACGATACAGCTCAGCGAACTCTGGAGTCTCCATGCGGAGATTACAGTGGAGACAATTGCAAAATGGCGGGATGCCCTTTTTTGTGGGTAGTCTGGGGAGCCGTTGTGGAGAGCTTTCTGGAGGAACCCCGGCAGTTGAGCAGCACTGTGGATGGAACGGCCTAGTTGCATGCTTCCACGACACCGATTGGCTGCTGAGGAGGGATCTCCCGAACATCTTCCCGCTGCTCAACCACAACCTCCCGTCGCCGTCGCAGCTTTCGGGCCTATTGGACGGCGACACTGGAGAATCCTGCCGGTGGTGTGAAGACGATGCTTGGTTATGAGAGGGATGTGACTAGGTGCCCTGTCAGGCATGGACCAGGGCGACGAGATGGAGCACCCTGGCCTGTCGAGATGTTGGCACGCATGGCGGAGAGACAGGCATGGCGTGAGTCGCGTATGAGGTACGACGTAAGACACCGAGTCTTTGAGTGGAGTATATATACTGTTGTCACGATCCCCAGGTCGACCAGACAGCAACTCCAAACTCCAGCTTCTCCAGTTTTTGGGGTATCCGAGCCTTGGTCCACCTAGTTTGGTAGCTCCACTTTATCGTCACTTGGCCACACAACTGAGAAGACTCCATTTTATCTCATCATCGCTGAGGTGATTTCTGTTCCCCGCACTACAACCTTCCTCCTCACTTCCATCATGGGACTATCCAACTTCTTCAAGGGCCAGGAACCATCTCTCACCGACATCCACGACCAACAAAGTCGACGTCCCTCTGCCACTGAAGCGATGGCTCTTGAAACCCGTCGCAAGAGTGTCGACGATGCCGTCGTTACTGGTGCTTCCCAGATCACCACTCGTCAATCTATTATCCCCGTAGCACTCGTCACTCTCCTATTCTTTCTATGGGGATTTGCATACGGCCTTCTCGATGTCCTGAATTCTCGCTTCCAAGTTGCCCTCCACATTACGCAGGGAGAGTCTTCTGGTCTTCAAGGCGCATACTTCGGGTAAGTCTCATCACTCAAATCTGTCATATAACAGGTAGCTAATCGCACACCTACAGCGCCTACTTCATCGGGCCCCTAACCTACTCCGGCTGGTTCGTACGCAAATTCGGCTACCGCTACACCTTCATCCTCGGCCTCAGCATCTACTGTGTCGGCTGCCTGATGTTCTGGCCCTCCGCCGTCAAACGCTCCTTCGGTGGCTTCTGCGGCTCCATGTTCATCGTCGGCAGCGGCCTCTCCACCCTCGAGACGTCCGCCAACCCCTACATCGCCGTCTGCGGTCCCCCAAAGTGGTCCGAATTCCGTCTCGAGCTCTCCCAGTCCTTCCAAGCCGTCGGCTCCGTCGTCGCGCCCGTCCTGGCCTCCTACGTGATCTTCAAGAACGTCGGCACCGACGGCCGTGACCTCTCCTCCGTGCAATGGGTCTACCTCGGCATCGCCATCTTCGTCGGCCTGCTCGCCGTCGTCTTCTACTTCGCGCCCCTCCCTGAAATCACAGACGCGGATATGGCCGACCAGGCTGAGATGACGGAAGGCGCCACCGGCTACGTCGACAAGCCCCTCCGCAAGCAGTACACCCTCTTCTGGGGCGTCGCCGCGCAGTTCTGCTACGTCGGTGCGCAGGTCGGCATCGCGGGCTACTTCATCAACTACTTCACACAGGCGCGCCCGGATCTGGATGTCACCAAGGCGCATCAGCAGGGCAGCAACTTCTACGCCATCGCGCAGGCGCTCTTCGCTATTGGCCGCTTCTCGGCGGCTGGGTTGATGTACTTCACCAAGCCCCGCTGGATCTTGCTCGCGTACCAGACCATGATCATGGTATTCATCATCGCCGCCATCACGGTCAACACGGGCGGCTCGACAAACGCGAACTGGGGCGGGCTGGCGATGCTGATGCTCGTGCTGTTCTTCGAGTCGTGTATCTTCCCGACCATCTTCACGCTCTCGCTGCGCGGGTTGGGGCGGCACACGAAGCGCGGCGCGTCGTTCATCGTTGCGTCTGTGTCTGGCGGCGCGGTCGTGCCGGCGATTTTGGGGAATGTGGCGGACAAGATTGGTACGCGGAAGGCGATGGTGGTGCCGCTCGCATTCTTCATTATTGCGTGGAGTTTCCCGATTTACCTGAACTTGTTTAAGGGTAAGGAGTTGGATGCGTATCGCGACAGCCATGTTGGGACGCAGGAGAGCGCGTCGGATGTGGATGGGGCGGTTGAGAAGGACTTGGAGCATTCGAGGGTGGAGAATAAGCTGTTTGCTGCTTGAGGCTTGGGAGCGGGAAAGGTGGTGGGGATGGGGTTTGGGAGTTAGGGGATAATGATACCTTTGTGCTACGAAACTCCTTTTGTTTGGAGTGCTATAGGATGGTAGAGTGCATTTCTGGAACTGAATTGCTTATCATATTGACTCAGGAAAGCTTGAATGTTACAATGTAACCGTTAATTTCCTTTCGATGATGCCCCTCACCCAGTTTCAAGTTGGGAAACCTGGTGGAGTGATGATAAGACGCACATCACTTATTAGCGCTCACAGTTCGAGCATTTGCAAGGGGCCTAGTGTTTGTTGAAGTGTAGGAAGGATAGAACTACTGTGCATTGAGAGCATTCTGATGTTGTTTCGAGGTAGAAGGCAACTCAAGCGGACTTCCAATCCGAACTTAGCGGCTAGCCTCGCTAGTCAGGCAGCTATTGAGCGCCTGCAATCCTATATTACAATCCGTTGAGAGTGCCATTTACTATCTCTAGAAGATTGCGTGATCTTTTATTTGGATCAGATAAAGTCAATCATGAAGAAGGCGTGAAAAGGTACCTTTGTAAGCAAAGATAGACGTACAGTAGCAGGCTCCCTTGAACAAAAATTGCGACACCCCGCTACCGAAATTGGGCTTGGCAGTGTCGCATTTTTTGTTCAAGGGAGCCTGAGTAGTTTACCGCTGTGCTAGCAGGGGTATGATCCAGCACTAGCAGGGTATAGCTCCCTAGCACGGAGCACCAATCTAAACGTCACCATCAGGACATTCTGGGGCATCTTAGGGATGACAAACCTTTGTGTATGGAGATGAAGTTTGCTGGTTCGTGTCATTGGCTATACAGACTCCTCGTACATGGAGCTTAGCCATGGGGCCACCTCCGACATGCGTCGGCTGTAGGTGGCCCCCACACAGGTTAGCGCGCTGTGATACCGAGAAGCTCAGCCTTCTCTGTTGCCTTCAGCCTTCTCTTCTAAAGATTCACGAGACAGATAGCTACCGATTCTAAGAAAGATGCCGCGACATGTTACAGTAAATTGGGAGGAACCCCTAGAGATGGTACAGCGCTCCATTGCACAGGCTTCCGGAGAGCCTAAGCCTGAAACTGGTATGGATGGTACAGCCTCAGTAAGGACTCTAAGCGCCATTGATGAGCGCGACAACGAGGAAGATGAATGGGCTTCGTGGGGGAAGAGTTCGAAGAAGAAGAAGAGGAAGAAGAAAAAGCAAGATGTACAGGAAATCACAGAGAACCTAACTACCTCTACGCAGAAATCGACGCTGGAAGAGGGAATTATGAGAGAGACCGTATCTTCCAACCCTTCGGCAGCAAGTCCAGTGTTTGACGACAAGGACCTTAACGACGAAGGTGCACCGAAAAACGACAGGAGTTTTGGCGATTCCCGTGTAGATTGGAAAGGCAAGAAAGCTACTGTTGAAGAAGAAAAGGACGCAGAAGATGATAATTGGGGCTCTTTTGTCGGTAGCAAACAGAGACCCAAAGATCGCGACCGCTACGAAGACAAATCCCCGAGTTTGAGCCAAAGTGGAGAGAACAAGTCGTCCGCCCCGGGCGAGCATCATGGCAATCAATTTCCTATTTTGATAGATATCACCAGTCAAGCTACGGGCTCGCAGGTCTCGTCCGCGCCGGAGGAATATGACTCGAACGAAGATGATGAAGAAAAAGAATGGGATTATATTGATGATGATGAAATACACCCGGACGAAAGTATCTCTCGGGCGAGACCCCTAAAATCTCGACTCGGTCAGCCGCAAAGCGCGCCTCCAATCTTAGCGGGTGATCCATATGGTGGGCATAGTGCCAATTCGTTTACACCCACATACCCAATGTCTAGCGGTGTACCCAATTCCAACGTACCATCATCTGGAGAGCCGTACGGAAACACGAATACCCATTCGTCAATACCTGGATATGGACCTAATTCTTACGCACTACCATACGGATCATATGCAAACTCGTATGCCTCACCGCCAATATCTGGATTTGGACCCAATCCTTACGCACCATCATACGGATCATACGGAAACTCATATGCCTCACCGCCACTATCTGGTTATGAACCATATGGAAATCCGCATGCTCCACCGCCGAATCCTCAGTCATACTATTCGACCTACACGGGACCAGGAAGTGGGCCGTATGTTCCCAATACGGCAGCAGCGCCACCTCCGCCTCCAAACCCACCATTACCTCCTCCTTCTCCAGCTCCTCCTCCTCCTCCTCCTCCTCCTCCTGGGCCACCAATTCCGTCGCCGCCTCCAAACGGCCCGGGTTCACGACCATCAGGCCCCGCAAAAGTTGTTCCTGATAGCGACGGGCCAGGCCTAACTTATTCATCAGGTCGAAACCCAGGTTTTCAATCATGGGAATGGAAGGAACGAAAACACCCAAGACCTGTCTACAATGACTACGACCACTTAGGCGCAGCAGGCCTCGGCCGGGGTCAGACCAATCCTAAATGCCACCCTTACAACATCCCTTTTGGAGACGGTGGGGAGCCGCTATCAATCGATATCCATATTCGTGGTTCTGACAGGAAACAAATGTCAGAGAAGAATATCATGGGATTCTGGGCATGGTCAGACGCAGATTCTGGGCAACGCCATCATACCGGGCTAAAAATGAAGCTGCTGAGTATTGTAGGAGCGAAACGGTGGTTCGACAGTGAAAATCACCATACGCTAGATTTGACCTGCTCTTCAGGATCCGACGACGAAAACCTGCTGCCGAAAGATACAATGAGATGGCTGCACGTAGAGCAACAAATTCTGGACTTTGATGAATTCAAGACTATTGTCTTGAGAACTCCGAACCTATCCCGAGACTGGAGCATTGTGCTGCTGAGCCTTCTTAAGCGAATCCGAAAGCTACATTACGATCATTCGACGAATCGTTTCTTCCCTTGGACGCTCAGAGCAGACAGTTGCGAGTTGGGTTTGTCAGGTGCAGCGAATACTGCGCTCTCAGCAACAACCATCAGCTTTCCGTGCTTCGCCCTTGGCTCCGTATTTGGCCACGGGCCGAGGGAGACTGACCAACAGCATCCGATGATGAGCTTGTTTGAATGGGACGACCGATTCGAATCTTCGAAAGAGTGGGACTCGGAACAATCATTCCGTCTCATGAACGATGGGACTGTTGACAAGGACTCCATCATATATGTTCCTCATGTGTGGGCAATTGCGTTCAATAATAGTAAGTCTTGATCAAATAGGAGACTCGATCATAAGTTGACTGTTAATAGCAATAATCACATATGGTCAGGTGGCGTTCGATGACCTTTTGAACAACGAGTCGATACAAGTGCTTGAATTGGACCTCAAGATGTCAGGATGTGCGACTTCAATCGAAGTCACAGACCCTCGAGGTTGCCAATTCGCTTTGTCCCCGGACAAATGTCGAACGTTTTTCGTGAGTATCCTCTTGAGAACGTTGCGCGTATTGCTGGCTGATCTTGAGATAGGCGCTGAAGCAGTCGATTAAAATCCGCTGCTCTGTCAACTTGCAAGGCTCAATCGACGATATAGACATCAATACTCTCAATAATCAGACCGTAAATGGTGAAAAGTGGATCAGCCTTCTTCAAGAGCATGGGTCGAGCACGATAAGATTACAACTCCGGCGCAAAAAGCTGAGGCCCGCGGCCACCACCAAGCCAGCAAGTTCTTCAGAAGCTGCGGACGCGAAACTTAAATCATCCTATCGAGCTTCAATGAATACCGAGAGGGTGAACGCTACCAGGCCACGCGGCGATTCTGCCACCGGTGAAGACCACCAGTCAGAGTCAAGCTCAGAATCGGATTCTGATTCTAACCAGCGTACCCCAAATGCGCTAGCACTCATCCCACGCCCTTCTGGGTCCTCATTAGATCCAACTCTTCGAACCGATGGTCGATTAGTACCATATAACCCAATGGCTTCGCCCTTTACCAGGTTGAATACGCTATCTCTACCTCAACTAACACACCAAGACACCAATAATAATTTCGTGTCACCAAGCGTTGTCTCGTCTGAATCAAATCGGAGAGAAACGAGACTCGAAGAGGCAGGTATCATAGTGTTTGACACGAACGCTATCGAAGCATCACCAGAAATTTACGTGCCGCCTAGTAGTGCTGTTGTTCGATTTCAAGTTCCACCCGAAGACGCTGACGCTATGCCGAAAGAATCATCAGCACATTCTGAGCCTCAGGAGCAAGCCCCCCGAAACGCCGAAGCCGACGAGTTTGAAGACGAGGAAGAAGATGATACGACTCAAATTAACGAGCCAGACAAACAGTCGCGCATAACTATCCCCCATTTTCTCAGCTGGGCGACAAGTCCGGAGCTCACAATACAAGAAACCTTATCGGAGTCTTCTATTGAATCCGTAGTGAAGATATTGGGGGAGGTCCACAAGACACTACAAACAATGAGACCTTCACGGCATGGGCAGACATATCGAAGGTGTCGAGAAATAGCGCAGATTGATCTGGAAGTCGAGTTTCCTTCCCTAAATGCAGGCAGAAGTGGTCAGCCCGCTCAAGCCTCTCTCTGGACCCCTAGGAATGAAGAGCTTGATAAGCAGTACCCACTCCTAGTTAGTAGCGGTACACAGCACGATCACGTTCGCGCCGGTTTACTCAAGGTTTGTAACACGAATTTGAGACACCTCTACACTGTATTGAAGGGTTTCTTATCACTCTACGTTCCGCTATCTTCGCCGTCTACATCAGACCATGCTCTAGTGCAAAAATGCTGGGGAGCTTTTGCAATGATTATGGCCGTAAGCAAGCTTTACCGATACCGTATGTGTTTCGCTGAATGTTAAATCTAGGCTACTACATTGGGCGTACAAGACGAGCCGCAAGCTATGAAGTACCAAGATCCGGATTGGTGGGTCGTCAGAGATCCCTCGGCTCTAAACATGTTATCGGATCGGGAAAAGCCAACAGTTTCGTGGAAAGAATGCGGAGTCTGCCGAAGTTGGAAGCAGTACCAGACTCTTCGTGAGGCCATGCAGCACGTTCAAGTACACTACTACGACGTTCCCCGGAGTGGCGACGGCGTTCCTAGTGACGAAACGCTTGCGCTTTGGCTGCGGCACGATAACCAGTACTATGCAGATCACCGGCTAGAGCTTTACGCACACTACCTGGACCTCATTGTAGATCCCCTTCAAGTAGTCCACAGTAAGGGTAGAGGCATCTGGGATGGCGTTGCAAGCGACAATAGCTCAATGCCTTCACGGTTTATGCTTCCGAAGTCACTCCTCAACGCGTTCGAAAATGCGGTTCTTTTACTAGTTTGTGCTGCAAAGTCGTTTCCTATCATCAATCGTTGCTCTGATCCGATGAACCAGCATTTGATCGATGCAGCATCCAAGATCAAGAAAGACCAAGACTTGCTCGAGACGACCGGCCAGGATTTATCGAGCATCGGGAACCACGTTAAAGAGCTGATAACCAAAGCTGAACAAGACGTCATGCTCATGTCGTATACCGATATCGACACGGAAAGTGTCAGTTACGATAGTGTTGGTCCAGAGTACATCCTAGCCACCATCATGACAAGCTTATTCAATCGACCTCTCCATAGAGATGAACCGATTGACCTCGTCTACGCCGGGTTCTATCGAAAATTAGTAGGCAGTCAGATCTCTGCTGGCGTGTGCTCTTACCAACTGACATCTATAGCAATTTGATGCCATGAAACACCCCCGAACACGGGTGCTCCGCAAAATCTGGCGCATGCGCGAAGAGCTCAGCCTAGTTTCCAGCATCAACGCCCAGCAGCAGGAACTCCTCAAAAACTACCTCCGCATCCTTGAGCCCTGCACTTTTCGAGCAACGACCTTCATCCGCGCTGCGCGTTTCCGAGTCGAAGCCCCTTTCATCGATACCCAACTTCGAAGAGCTCAGTCCGTTCGCCTAAGGGTTTGCGACCTCGACTCCCGACTGGAAGACGTGAGCAAGCACGTGTCCCGCATGCTCGAAATCCAACAAGAAAATAACGGCAACGCCATCATCGTCTTCACCATTGTAACGATCATTTTCTTGCCGCTCTCATGGGCGACGTCATACCTGGGCATGAACACTTCCGACATTCGTGGCTTGGCTCAGGGCCAATGGCTCTTTTGGCTCATCGCGGTGCCAGTCACGACGGTCGTTATCGGGCTTGCCGGGCTAGTCGTCTTGAAAGGTGAGACGATTCGCGAGTTCTTTATCAGGCGCGAAGTGGCGAAGAATCGACAGAACTCGGCAGCCACTGGCATAGCTGCTAAGACGAGGCTGTCGACGAGGATTACGGAGCTTTCTGGGGGACGGAAGCAGGCTGCTATAATGTCGGATAATCATTTATGGAGAGGCTTTCGACGGAGAACTACAATGATTAGGGGAGATGGGGAGGTCTAAGCAGGCCCCATTTGATCTACTAGAGTCGTGATAAACGGTTATCAAGCCGAAATGAACTAATGAACAACTCTTCCAGAGATCTTGGGCCCGGGTTTTAGCATATTGGACGACTTCTGCTCACTTCCTTGTCGTCAGAATCTGTGACTTAGGTAGCAGCAGCGACAGTGATAAGTTTACACTTCTATTAGTAGTCTAGACTAGAAGCCTACTAGAAACCAGGACCGAAAGTAATTCTGGAAACCCCTATACTCTCAGTGAATAGAGATAAGTAATCGCGTTATCATGAGGTAAATCTTAAAGACTAGTTTATAGAAAGACTAGATGCTAGGAAACATCTTTAATGACTTCTCTGCATGGGCCTTTGGCTGGATGATTGAGGATGTGAGTTTTAGGAATGATTTTGCAGCCTGTGGATACGTTCACAATTAGTGTGGAAGAATGGAGATTGTGTGATTAGAAAGCTACACACAAAGCACTCCGAATGGATGAAGATGTATAAAAACCTTGCCGGTGCCCTGGGCGTCCTGTAGAAGCAACTCTAGCCGACTCTGAGAGAGGATAGCCTCGCCGGCAAGGCAGCCATCACTGATACTCCTACAATCCTCAAAGATTAAAATCGTCGGCAAGTAACACTTTGAACATACACTGGAACTTCGTTTGGAGTAGATGCCCAAGACTCGACATATCATCACACAGCGCCATGGATCAAGATGCCGCTCTTGTTCCGGGACCGAACCAGCCCTGTTCAACCTGCGAGACCTTGGACTTTCAGTCTCTCTTTCAGCACACAGCAAACTATTCCCAACTACGAAACGATCTCCTCGTGTTGAGCTGGGACCTACAGACGGTAGAGGCCAATCATCAATGCCGCTTCTGCTGCCTTCTGAGCAGAGTTTTGAAATTAAACCGGCATACGATAACATCTGAGGACACCATCATACAGGGTTATTTCGAAGTGTTTGCTGTCCATCGCGGCTTGAGCGGAGGGCTTGCATCAATCGCTGAAAAGTATGGCCGACGACTTTGGATCATAGGGCTCAAGGAGGACGAGGATCCCTTCTTGTTTTGCCATCATTCGCCCAATCGAAAGGCAAAAGAGCTTGCATATACCCATTGCATCCAATTCAATGCATCTGGAGATCCATATCGCAGTTCTGACGACGATTTGTTCTACGGTCGCAGAGTCAATACGGAACAAGTAGACACGTAACTTGTTTCTAACTGGCTCTCGATATGCGAAAGATGCCACCCTTCATGTCAAGTGCACAAAACCACAGCGATCCAAACAGCGATCCAAGAGTCCCCTGATATACGACTTATCGATCTACGAGACTTATGCGTCGTCAGTGTCGCATTTCCGGTACGATATTTAGCATTGAGCTATGTATGGGGTGGTGCAAGCCAGCTCCAGTTGACAACTACGAACTTCATGATCCTATTCACCAAGAATGGCCTTAACGAGCTCTCTGAATCAATTCCAAAGACTATCCAAGATGCCATGATTCTGTGCCAAAATATAGGAGAACGGTACTTATGGGTAGACACGCTTTGCATTATCCAGGACGATGACACCGACAGGCATATTCAGATCAGCAACATGGATATAATATATAGTCAGGCGATTTTGACTATCGTTGCTGCCTCGGGCTCGAGTGCTGATGCTGGAATACCTGGCGTTCGTCCAAAATCGAGATCGTTCGAGCAGCATATCAGCTCCATAGATGGCAAGGAGCTCATTAGTACACGCCACGATTCCATTCCCTTCATTGTGAACTCCCCTTGGTACTCGAGGGGCTGGACACTGCAGGAATATGTGCTGAGTCATAGACTCCTCTTCTTTATAGGCGGAGAAGCTGTTTACTGTTGTAGAACGACTATGTGGAGAGAAGATACGAGATTAGAGGACACTATTCCAGAAGAAAGACATTCTCAAACCGTCGCCACCGAACTTCAAGAGCGAATTCGACTATTACGGCCCTTCAGCGGCCCGGTGGATCATCATGGTTTCAGGCACTACACAGAGTTGGTGAATGCTTACATCACACGCAATCTTTCCAAGGACAACGATATCCTTGATGCGATTTCGGGAGCTTTGAGATCTGTTTACTCCTCTTTGGGAAAATTCATCTACGGACATCCGGAAGCAAAACTGGGTCTAAGTCTCCTTTGGCAGACTGAAGACAAAAGGCTCCCAGAACGACGCGAAGGCTTCCCTAGCTGGTCCTGGGCTGGATGGAAACACCGGAAGCCCATATCCACTTCTTGGCTAGACGATCCACATATCCGGGAAGATCTCTATGGAAGTCGAAAGAGCACGTACACGTATCGTATGATACAATTTTGCATGGCCATAAGGCTTGGTGAAGTGGTCGCCATAAACTCTTGGGAAGACTCACCAGAGTCAGACATGATTCTCAAGGATGCCCCTACCAGAAATGAGTTGATCTCTATTCATGTCACAGTTCAGCCGCAGCTCTTGCTGTTTTGGACAACGTCCGCTTGTTTTCCTGTCGCCAGGACCTGTGACGTGGATAGCAGCGTTGGCAGTGGTAGATTTGGGCTGTACACTATTCTTGGTACTTCAGATTTTGCGTCTAATATAACGCACGCGATGCCCAAGGAGACTTTGCAAGATGAGGTTCTCGTAGGGACGAACGCAACGCACCCGGAGGTCGGCTCAATTTACCTGGATAAAGACTAGCGCGCAAAGCAACCAGAAATGCTCGAGTTCATCCTCATCATCCAGACGGTGACAGAATTTGGCACGTTGTCCGTTAGCACTATGTTGATTGAACGAATAGATAGATTGGCTTACCGAGTCAACCTACCAACTAGTCCTTTCAGCGAGCTGACCTGGGAAACGCAAAAACCAATGGGAAAATGGATCTATCTTGCATAACAAGTGTAGTCATACTTCTGCTTATCAATTCGAAAAACTTCATGGATAGATAGGAGATGTCAATCAGAGACGAAAGTCGTGCCCGTTGTGGGAGACTCGGGAGGGGCACGTGACGGCGCATGTGCGTCGTAAGGCGTTACCCCACAGACTCCTCTTACAAGCTATTCCTTCGGAGGTCTTACTGATGGCTATAATCCTATTGGATCGATCTTTCCATTCACGCGGCGGGAGATCAACGTCGTGGAAAGGAGAATGCGGGGAAAGCACGGCCTCCTCTCGAAATTCAAGCCATGTCGTCACAGCGACAACGGACTCGTCTTCTTCATCATCAATCAAACTTATTCTAACACCTCACCTTCAATCTAATTGAATTCCTCTTTCCTACCTTTCATTACGGATTATCGCCCAACATGGTCTACACAATCGTCGTCCACCTCTACGCCAAAGACGACCCCGCCGCCATCTCGAAACTCCAATTCAAACTCACCGAAGCAAGCCAAGTCTACAGCAGAGATCGGGAGACGGTCGGATGGCATGTCATGCAAGACATCTCTGATCCACGCAAGTTCACGATCGTGGAGCGGTATGAGCGGGAGAGTGTAAGTATCACACCACTTTCATTGTCAACTTACATGCTAATCAACATCAGAGCCAAAAGTATCATCTCGAGGCGAGTGAAATGCTTAATTGAACTTGATCGAAAGGACGAAGATGAGGCTGATGCTTAGCAGAACCCCTACTGGAAGACTTTCGATCCCTTCGTCATGCCGCTGTTGGAGAAGCCAATGGATCTGATGCGGTTTGAGGAGCTTGATCCGACTTCAGGAAGCCACGTAGCAGAGGGTTCGAGCGCCGACCCGTCGTTGGGACAGATGTACGATGGCGCGACGTGAGCGAGCATGAGCGGTGAGCGATGAAATCGATGTATAGGTTTGCTTTCGGTTTCTCTATTTCTGAAAGACTTCGATCTAAATCAATCAAATCCTGCTCAATCACGAGCTACCCGACAGGGTATCATTCTTCTCCAAATTGGCCAGTCGATGAGGAATTACCAATCTAAATTCGAATGTGCTACGAAGGACTTTTAAGCAACTCGCCCCGCTTCCACACATGACTGATATTCTTTGCACTTCCAAGGACCTTGACATTCTCCAGCGGATTCCCAACTACAGCGATAACATCCGCATCATACCCCTCCCGAATCTGCCCACTCAACGGCGCCTGAGGCCCCAACGTCTCCGGTGCACTTGCCGTCCCCGCCTCAATCGCCTCCAATGGTGTCATACCTGACTCAACCGCATACGCAAACTCGCCCCCGTTGTTCCCATGGCTCAGCCCCTGACCCGGCGTACTAATCCCCAAATCAGTTCCCAGCGCGATCTTTACTCCCACTTTGATCGCAGCCGCATACATCTGATCACTCTGCTCAATCACTTCCATCATCTTCTTCGCAGACTCCGGACTCATCAAGTCCTTGTTCTTGACTGCCTCCTTTACAATCGTCCGCGTCGCCACCAAAATAACATCCCTCTCCTTCATGACTTCCATAGCCTCCTCATCAAGATACGTCCCGTGCTCTAACGTCTTCACCCCCGCCCTCAACGCCGCCATAACCCCCTCCTTCCCATGCACATGCGCCGCCACCACCCGATGCGCCCTCCCCGCCTCCTCCACAATCACCTTCAACTCCTCATCTGAAAACTGCTGATACAACGGATTATCAGCAATACTCAACACACCCCCGCTTGCCAGCACTTTGATAACCTTGGCACCGCGCCGAATCTGCAACCGCACAGCTTTCCGGCACTCCTCCACCCCGTCCGCGACGCAGAGCGGCGAGATCCCCGCGCCGACCCCCTGGCACTGCCACACCCACCCCACGGGGAGGTCGAACAGGTCCCCGTGGCCGGCGGTCTGGCTTAGGGCTGCGCCGGCGCTGTAGATGGTCGGGCCGGGGATGATGCCGTCGTCGATTGCGGATGCGATTTCGGGCGCGTACCCGCCAAGTTCGCGCACGGAGGTGAAGCCGGCTGCGAGGGTGTCGGCGGCTGAGCGTGCGAGCCGCGCGCCGGCTGTCGCCGGGTGGGTCGTTGCGATGGGGGTAAGGTTGAGGGTTTTGGCGCCATGGAAGTGGCAGTGGCAGTCCCAGAGGCCGGGGAGGAGGACGGGGACGTGGGTGCAGGGGAGGTGGGTGTATTTTGAGGGCAGGGTGGGGATGGGGCCGACGAAGACGATCTTGTTGGTTTTGGAGGAGAGAATGATGGCGGTGGCTTTGGTGGGGGTGCCACGGCCGGGGATGAGGAGGTCGGTGGTGATGAGGGTAAGGGTTGGGTCTTGTAAGAGAGGGTTTACAAAAACTGGCATGTCTAGGTCTCGGCTTGTAGTTGTAGGGGAGGCTGAGGAGTCGTAGGATTTGTAGTATGATATGTAGCTACCACTGGCCTTTTTAATGGTTGATTGGTTCAAGTCGGTTTCCAATAATGGAACGGTAGCTGTCGGTGGTTTTCCTATGGGCAGGACTAGTTGTTCCTGCTTTCGGCGCGTCATGATGGAAAGACTTCGTGTTGGACAATAGGGTAGTACGCCAATTGATTGAATTGAAGACGAAGGAAATGCCAAAGGAAAAGAATATGAAGATAGGTAGCTAGCAAAGTTGAGTAGAAAATAGTTGCTGACATGCAGCTTGGCCGTAAGCTGCGGGACAGCTCCTGCCCCTAATAGGCAGGTGGGTTGCTCGAAACTCGAAGATCGGATTTCGGTTTTCGCTGCTATGTGTACGGCCGTATGGTAAGTACTAGGAAGAAAGACTCCTTAAACTTTCCGACACTGCTTGTGGTGGTTCAATGTACTGGTAAATCCTTAGCATCAGAGGTCTGGACAATGTATGTACCTCTCTACCACCGACTGAGGTGGCCTGGGATTCTGTCAAGTTTATAGATCGAACCGCCTTTAAAATGCCGAGAGTATTCGAGGCACTTAATGATTAAATACTGTATGGATGGCATGCGGATAGTAGAGGAGTAGTGATGAAGTTGAGCAAGACATGTGGTTGTTGTAAAGTTACCAAATACACCCCTTTTGGGAACTACCCTCGGTAGACCCCTTTAACGCCTCAATATTTCCTCCAAATCTCAAAAATGCCAATTCTCACCACCGCGAGCCCAAATGCTCCTCCATCACGCGCCTACACCCTCTAGACATCGCTCAATAACCCCCCGATACGCCTCCACTCCCGCAACCTCCAGATCCACCTCCTTCGCCGCGTCGTCGCACTTCCTCAACCGACACATCTCCGGCCACCACCCCCCCTCCTTCCACACCCGTACCTCTTCCTCGCTCATCGGCCCGCCCTGAAACCTCAAACTCGCTTTACTCGCCGAGCTCAGCGCGTCATAATACTCCGTCTCGACCGCACAAAGGAACCGCTTGGCTGGCACATGCGCTGCAACCAGCGCGACTACTCTTGGCGGGAAAGATAGCGAGCGGAGGTATGATGCGCCTAAAGTTTCGTGGCCGACGCGGCCGACGTTTCCCTCCATTGATTCAATGGATGTCGTGAGAGAGGTGAGGGTGGAGGCAGGGAGAAATTGGCCGATGTCGTGGAGGAGGGCGGCGGTGATGTATTCGTCGTCATGTGGGTATTGGAGGGCAGCAAAGTGTGCGCATTGGAGGGAGTGGGCAAGTTGCGTGATGGGCTCGCCAATGTAGTCGGCTTCGCCGTGTTCGGTGAGGAGGGTGAGGATATATGTGGCCGTTGAGGTAGGAGTCATTCTAGGTGGGGATGCTGGTGGGGTAGAAAATTTGGCCTCCTGGACTTTGTTGAATTATGTGGAGCGAAATGGCGGCAAGCTGAGGTAAGTCTTAGGGTCGAGGGTTATTGACTTCTCACGGTGCAGTTATCTCTGTTACTTATCTCTGGAACTTGAGACAAGAAAGCGGTATAATTCCGACATCTTAGTATCTCTCCAGAAAAGGTATATGAACCAGACACTACGGCACATCAAGGATCAAACAACAAACTGCTTTCCTAGCCCTATTGAGAGCATCGGGGAACCAAATCCATATCTCAGCGAGCCTTCTGCATACATCTCACCCGCCTGCCTTAGGTGCGTAGGAGGCCAGAGTTTTCGGCGGTCCTCGTAATACCGATCATGAAGGTCCCCTTCTCTCTTGCAATTATACGTAGCATATATTGCCTTGCGATCATTGCCACTCGTATTGGCGCCGCTCCTGTGTGCCAGATATGAGCCAAAGACGAGGAGCTCACCTTCAGACCTATTAACGTGACAACTTTACAAGCCTACTCGATCACTCACCCGCTTCCAAGTTTACGGGCGTCCAGGTCTGCTTCTCTACCCATGCCCGCTCGATACAATGGTTATCTTCATTGATCGGGACATTCATATTGTGGCTTCCATCCACAACATCAAGACCGCCATTCATGGAATTCGACGGATCCACCGCTAAAAGGATTGTCAGATGCTTGATATCCTTAATATGCGTATACGCAGTCGAGTCGAGATGCGGAGAGTATCCGCCGCTGCCTGCCAGCTTATAATTGATCTTCTCCTTGAACAGCAACATCTCTTCTCCTGCCATTTGATCCAGTAGGTCGAGGAGTTTACGTCCGCGAAGCAGCGAGTTGAAGCCTGAATGATAATTGGCGTAGTTTTCAGTCCTGCACAGGACTGATTCTCCACGAGCATTTACTTCCTATTCAAATTTAGCGGATGTGTCGAGATCCACCTCAAAGGATGATGCATGCCTCGTATGGCATCCAAGGCGAATGTTCCTCCCTGGGCCAGTCGTGCACCTCTTGTGCCCAGGTTTGAAGGTCGCTGACCTCCGCTTTCAAGAGCACATCATGCAATATGAGATACCCATGTTCTTTGAAGAAGTCGGATTGAGCCTGGGAGACAGCCATGTCTAATTTCTAGCGCGTTTCTCAACTGATCAGATTCAAATCTCCATTTCTTTATCGCTTTCGAACTCCGCCCAGCATGGCAATCTATCGAGGTCTTCTCTAGTCAGTCGCCACCGCGGAATGCCGCCGCGGGGCAAGCGGTATCCCACTAGCTCCCGTATAGGTAGCTATTCGCGCAACGACTAACAAAAGATAGTGCTCAGATTGCTGGCAGAAATGGTTAGGGCAACTTCCGCTAGTTTTTTAATGAGGGGACTACCTTTGTAGTATCGTACATCGTGCTGCGTTACCACTCCTGTGGTTGGTTGGTGACATGAACTCACACTGCAAGTTACCTCTAACTATCCTGTGCCTATCTCGGTGCTACATTGAAAGAGGCAAAACCGGTCAGCCACTCCCTAAGAATCCCACAGATAATCTGCAAACCCGTAAATTTGTTTGTTGCTTTCTGCCACCTTTCCGAGCCATACCGATCACATACTCAGCGTTATCCGAAGTCGGAAGAGGCAGTCGCAGTGAACGCCGAAGCTTGTGGTTACCATTTCCAAGTCTCACGGAGGTGATACCTTCAAAAGGTGACGGGTTCATCTTCATAATGTACCTTATCAACAACAAGATATACTCCAACATGAGGTCTTAGTGCATTGGCATGATCTCTGATTTGGAACCCTGTGCGCTTCGACTCGTTACTTTTGGTAACATGTTTCCACACCATCATGGCGCACGGAATTGGCACGATGCGTAGATACACAAGGTGATTGTATACACACAGCGTCTATAATTTCGAAGATCTTACGGTTCGATTCGTTACTTTTGTTAACATTACTGCAAGACACGTCTTCATGATGAGTAGGTACAACGTGGGCACCACACCGGGGTACGCCGCGTGCTTACAACCATCCGACGTCTACCAAATCTAGCTCTACACTGTTTGATCCGGTAATCATCTCAACAAAAGGAGGACTAAGCTGTCCTTGCGTGCCTACCACCCTGCTACATCCTTCACATCCCCAGACGCCGTTCCGATCTTGACAGCATATACATACGTATCTATCTCAAACTCTTCTCCCCGATAAGCACCGAACTTCGGATTCGCCTGGCTACTCACCATCGTCCCGTTGATGAAGTCAGTCCCATCGAACATCTTCTGGGGCTCGCCATCCCAGTACAGCTTCGCCCAGCCGTCCTCGCCGCCCGGGGTACCGGTGTTGATGACCATACCGACTGAGTACTTGACGCCATCTTTGAGGGTTCTATTCCAGAAAGTAGTCCTCGTGTGGCTGTTCGGAGCTTCGTGGTTAAACGTCAAGATGCGCTCATTGTGCTCGGAGAAGAATTCGAGGTTAAGAGGAATGAGTTGTGTGGATTGCTTAACAAGCTCTTTCCTGGATAGAGGTCAGCTCAGATGACTACTACCTTTACACGGACGATGACATTGAGGTTCAAAGGACGGCCACGTACCACTGGAAAATGACGAGATTATGCCGTATCTTCCGAATCATCACCTGGTACCCAATATAGTACGTGGTGTCATACTGTGTTGCGTAGAACAACGAATGGTACTCCGTACGCCGGTACCCTTTCTTGCGATGGAAGTGCGCTGCGGGGACCCCAGACGGGTCTGTGGCCGTTTTGATGTATAGATCGGCCGAGTTGACTTTTGGGCGGTCGCCTTTGGTTTTTTCGAGGTTAAGGTAGCCTAGGTTGCTTGCAGGGTCGCCGGAGGAGGCGGAGTAAGACACCAAGGTTTTGGAGAACGCTTGTGGGAGCCACACAAGGAAAGGAAGGATGAATGGGGATAAGAAGAGGGGAAAATGCATATTGCTGGAAGTGGCAGCGAATAAGGATCCTGAAATATTAGAAGAACCAACCGACACCCAAGGAGATACAACGAGGTACAACACTGTCTCTCGCTTCACATCTTATACTTAAATATGCGGTATATACCTTCTGCACCTCGAAGTTGGGTATAAATTAGACGGAATCCTACCTATCCAGGTTAAGCGAGGGAAGCGGGAATCAGTCTCTAAAGCCTCAAAGCCGCCCATCTCCCAAGACGGAACTCCACTATTACGATTCATGGGGAAGGGCTCGAAGCCTGTACAGAGTGGATGTCCTGTGGCTGTGCGCGCCCTGCCAAGCTCCGATCCCTACCTAGCCGTTACGATGCACATGCTCGCCCCCTGCAAGCCACCCTCCTCGTGTTTCAAAGACCGAGTACAGGCATTTGAGCACGAGCTCGACCCACTCCAGCAGAATGCGGATGCTGTCAAGCAGAACTGCGATGGAGGGCTCTGCTTTGCTCGAGTGAGGGCCGATCCAGGCAACAAAAGCATGTAGCCTGTGGGGGTCTTGTTCTGTGGTAAGGGCTTGGGTTTGATATAGATGAAGATAAGTTGATTCGCGAAAGAAAGGTCCGCATCTGTCGTGCCCAGGAGAGCTCACTACTCGCTCAGTTAACGACGCCCGTCTTGGATCCAGCACTTTATGGTCATTTTCTCAGTGTCACTCATGAAAAGGCCAGGGGCTGTTCAATATCGACGGAAGGAAGTACATGTGGAATCAAACATCTACTGACTAGAGCAAGATCTGGAAGGCCAAGCCAAGTTTGCTTCTACGCTAATGCTTGGAGCCCCTCGGCCTACCCCGCGAATGTGCAGCTATAGGAGAGCTGCTAACATCACGAGTACATACAACAACGTAGAATCTCATCCCAGTTAGACGAAACGCAAGCTTCTAGGACTTATTTAATATTGCAAGACGTCTATCATATTTTTGCGTTATCTACCAGCGTCCGCCCTGTAGACGGATAAGGGAATACCATGCCCAGAAATCTACCCAAGAACACGTACGGTATTCCTGCATCTCAGTTTGCATCTTTGATCCCTCGAGCTTGGTGCTGTGACACTGTGATCTTGGTTGCTTGCACACGCGATATTGAGGCTTTGGGATTCTCGAGCTGCAATTGGTAGGCTTCCAGCAAACATCCCGGAAACCTGGGCCGGGGACGGTACACATTTCTTCAATCCCCCCTCATAACTCCGCTGCTGTCGATCAACCACTATCTAAACCATGCATGAGCCCTTACGCGGTCGTGGGCAGCTTGACCGCTGGTTTCGATATATACGCCATTCAGGTCACGAACTCAAGGACTCAAATCTGTGCGGGCAGTTTATTAGAGCGCAACCGTCTTGCTTTCTAACTTTCACTTTGGATTCATTCACTCGTTCTTGCCGACATGTGGTTCTCTTACATTCCTACGAGGGCGGTCGTTCTACCCTTTGCGCTCGTTACTCTGATATCATGTGCCGACATAATCAACACTCAAATGAAAGATGCCATCCCCAACAGTTATATCGTCGTCTACAATGACAAGGTTGACTTTGCAGCTGTCTCAGCCCTGGAAACCGAGCTCAACACCATGCATACCACCGGAGACGATGGCCTCAAGGGTATCGGCACGAAGTGGAGTATGCCTGGGCTGAAGGGCTTCCAGATTGAGACCGATGAAGCAGGCCTAGCGAAAATTAAATCGTCACCTGAGGTGAGTGATTGAAACGCCACAGCGACATCTCCATCAAGATACTAATCTTATGCGTATAGGTTGCATACATTGAAAGAGAAGGCACCATGAAGGTTAATGGCATAATGAAGTCGAACGAGCTGGTCTATCAGCCTGATGCGGAATGGGGCCTCTCCCGGATCTCACATACTTTATCCCAGGGTTGCGACAAAGACGTTTACATATATGACTATTCCGCCGGCACTGGCTCTCGCGCTTACATCCTTGACACTGGAATATATCTCGATCATGAAGTAAGATTCTGGAACGCAGCGCCGAGATGTTGCTGACATTTTGGCAGGAGTTTGATGGCCGAGCTATCTGGGGGGCTAACTTTAGTCCCGGATCGCCCGTGAGTACTGAGAGGGCACACGCTATGAGATGCTGACTCTTCTTCCTAGAACCACGACGACAACGGTCACGGAACGCATGTCGCTGGCACTATAGGCGGCGGTACATACGGAGTCTCTAAGAACGTCACTCTCGTTGCTGTCAAGGTTCTCGACTCTTACGGAAGTGGGAACTGGGAATATATCATTAGTGGCATCGAATGGGGTGAGCTCACTTCCATACCCCAGCAAAGCATCTCTACCATACCGCTCCACTACATGACACCACTCTCAATCTCGCACATTCCTAAAGCTGAAAATTATGTCTAGTCGTCACCAACTCTATGTCGCTCGGCATAACCAACTCCTCCGTCATCAACATGTCGCTCGGCGGCTACCGCAGCGAGGTCGTCAACCAAGCCGTACGCGTCGCCACATCAGCTGGCATCGCCGTGGCCGTCGCAGCAGGTAACGCAGACGACGACTCCATCTACTGGTCGCCCGCCTCGGAGCCCTCCGCCGTCACCGTAGCCGCAATAGACTGCACGGATACGCGCGCCGACTTCTCGAACTATGGACCGATTGTGGATCTATTTGCGCCAGGCGTAAATGTTACGAGCTCTTGGACTGGCTGTCCAAGCTGTCATGAAACGATTTCGGGGACGAGCATGTGTGAGTTTCACTTTGCTTTGCAACACCTACTACTACGAGCTTTACTAAATTGAGGTAGCTACGCCGCATGTTGCGGGCTTGATAGCGTACTTGATTGCGGAAGCCTCTATTTCCGCAATGGAGGCTGTTGACGTTCTTCATAGTATTGCGACGAAGGATTTGGTCAAGGATCCGGGAGCAGGGACGCCGAATCTCATTGCGTATAATGGTGACTATTGGTGATCTGGCTGTAAGTCTCCTATACTCATGAAAGGGACGAGATTTTGATGTGTTCGAGCACTTTCTTGATGATGCGAACGAGCCGAAGCTTATGTATGTCTCACGAATTTCTCTCAATGTCAGGGGAACTGTCTCGTTTGAAATTGTCTTCTAGTCTTGATGATCCTTAGGTATTAATCTCGAATACTTTCAGGCGATGAGGCTACGACTTGCGTCATGTATACTGATGAAAGGAGCATGATCTAGATGGTGACGAGGCTGATGTTTTGCTCACGATTGCGAGTCTTTGGAGAGATTTGTCCGATAGTCATATTAGGCTAATCTGAGAAGCAGCTAGGGACACATCCCATCTCCCTCTTTCATACATCGTTCCTCGACGTCATATACCACTGAGTTTAATTTGCCCCTCGCATCCAAATAATCCGCAAGGGGGACAAGATCCGCTCCGTTGTCCCGCGTGTGGAGAAGCAAGGGTACCTAAACTGCAGTATGCGGTATCACTCATATTGCCGAAGTAATTTATCTAGACACATGTGGATTCAGGAACCAAAAGTCCCACGAATCGGACGTTTGCCGATACCCGTGGCAAGATCTGGAGGTGGGTCTGGCGGGAGGGGGATGCGTGTGGGTTAGAGGCAATGAAGGGGTGTCTATATATGATGTCTCTAACGTATTACAATCTTATCTATCTCTTCTACTCTCCTTCTTACCTTCAATTTCGACTCGCTCATTCATACAAAAGCCCTCGTATCATTCGCATCCTACAGTCTATCTCTCGTCACTCACTCACTTACCCTAAACTCAACCCAACATGCGCTCCTTCCTCCTCACCCTCCTCCCATCCCTCATCTCCGCCCACGGCATCATCACCACCCCCGCCCCCCGCGCCGTCGGTCCCGCCCTCATCTCTGCCTGCGGCACAGGCGTCGCCGCCCTCATAACCGCCGACAACACCTCCCACGTCGAAGGGCTTCCCGAAGCCTACGCCTCCTCCCCACCCGCCCCCTCCTACAACCATTCCGCCCCTGCCTGCAACCTTTGGCTCTGCAAAGGCCTCCAGTTCGCCGACAACACCGCAAACGTGCAGAAGTACGTCGCGGGCGATGTCGTAAGCGTGAAGATATGGCTGCGGATCCCGCACGCGGGCACGGCCAACGTGTCCGTCGTGGACACGAGAACGAACGAGGTGATTGGGGAGGAGCTGAAGTACTGGGATGACTATGCGGTCGGGCCGCTGAGTGGGGATGTGCCGGTTGATCAGACGGAGTTTAGTGTGACGATTCCCGGGGGGTTGGAGGAGAGGTGTGGGAGGGCTGGGGATTGTGTGAGTATTCCTACCTCTGTTTATTCCACGGAGTCTGCATCTGTCCTGGCGCACGGTGGGCTCGGTTTAGACAGAATCGGGGTGCTGATGATTCCCTCGCAGGTCCTGCAATGGTGGTGGTATGGTACTAGTGCGAAGCAAACGTATGAGTCTTGCGTTGACTTTACGGTTGCGAAGAGCGTGCGTAGGAACCGCTTCTGGAAGGTTTGAGACGATGGAACAAGGGTTGGCCGCGCCTTGGTTGGTTCAGAGCGGCACAGTGGAGATGTTGGATTTGGGTTCGGAGATCGGAATCATTGAGGCACATTAGAAACCGTACCGCAACGACACTATTTGATGAAAAGGCGTTTCTCGGATGCGTTCCGGCCGAAGTGATTCGAGATGCTGATCTTTGGGCGCGGAGATAGTATTGGAGTTGTGGGGTCCAATTAAGCTTAATCTAACGTTGATGCTGGAATGTGTGCAGTCCTCCATTGCGACCAATCAGCGGCGAGATGCTAGATTGCCTCTTTTACCCATAGAGGTGCGGACTGAGCGATTCCAAATACCCTGGGACATGAGGTTAGAATCACACTGAGACAGGTTAGTCAAAGCAACTACGTTCATACGGAAGTCGTTACAGTCTATTCAATATACGTGGGATATACAACATAAGCCAGATCATCTACATACGGGCCTTATATGCATCTAAAGCATAAACACAAGCGCACTTATCGCCATCGCAACCACAAGCGCCATCGCGCTATCGCGGCCGGAAGCACCAGCAGTCTGCGGCCCCTTGGGGTTTGAAGCAGGGAGCGTAAGGCCTCCGCTAATACTGCTCTTGTCACTTGTGCTGCCCTCGACACAGCCCTTGCCGTTGGACCAGCGCGCGTCGACAGCCGCCTTCCAGACTTCGGTGACATCGCCAAATAGATCCGGAGTGTAGAACAGCTTGCAGTCGGCAGCCTCGTAGACGAACTCGAGCGGGGTGTTGGAGTTGTCACCTTCGCGGATGTTGTCACGGAGGTTGACGGCTGCGAAAGGACTGCCGTCCGCGCTATAGCCAGCGCGCATTAGGGGGCGCTGAGCCTGAACGAGGGCGCCGAGCTCGGTACCGTTGATCTTATCCTGATCGTCCGTAAGGAATTTGTAGGCGCTGGAGGCCTGTTTGAAGACCTCGAGGAAGTTCAGGACTTGGGCGCCCTTGGAGCCGGCAACACCTTGCATAGCGCCAGTCTTTGGCTGACCGCCGATGACGACTTGCTGCACATGCCCTTGAGCCTTCATGAGCTCGGCGAAGATAGCGCAGGTAGAACCGCAGCCACCGTCTTGGAGGATGACGATGTTCTCGGGCTGGAAGGGCTGGGGACCGAGTTTATTGGCGCGAGTGCGGTAGCCGCTGACATCCAGTGTAAGATCGTCGGAGAAGAAGTTATTGAACTACGTTGGTTAGCTATGAGCTGAAAGACTTTGGAAGTAATAAGAGAAGACCCTACGTTGTATCTCTGAAGATCCGTAAAGTTATCATTGTTGAAAACGTTTGGCCCGAACATATCTTTCCAGGATGTAAAGTTTTGGCCATCAACGGTCATCGGAACCTTGTAGTTGAAGATACTACTCCACGCAGCAGCTAGCAAGCTATCTAGACCCTTAGAGTTAAAGTCTGCAATGGCCTGCTCGTATGTATATCCTTCTAGTTGCTTGCTCAAGGCCTGACCCACAACGTCGAAAGCCTCGTTGGCACGGTAGCGCGTCGCTCCCCATGGCTCAAGAGTAGGAAATAGCTGTTTGAAGAGATCAAAGCCTAGGAAGACTCGTCCTCCGCCATTAGCACGGGTATCGATTACGAGCTTCTTCTTGCCCTTTGCGGTAGCATCCGCGAAAAACTGGAAGACCACGTCCTGGAACTCGGGTCCACCCTTGTCAGATTCAGGACCAAAAGAGGGAATCCCAAGCACAGCGACATCGTCGTAGCCCTGGCCTTCGAGGTAATATCCACCAATTACGCCCTCAGAGTGCAAAAGAACGGCATCAGGGTAGCCAGTAGCCGTCGGATCAGCCCTGGAAGTGAGTGTAGGCTCACGTTTAACCTTGGAGTTCGGGCTGGGTGGTCCCTGGTTGCAGAAAGCAGAGAAAAACTCCTCGCCACTGGCAACGTTGGACATATCCGCGTTGATCTTGGCATAATTAAAGAACTCTACGGAGGTACCGTTCTTGAAAGTGATGAAAGTTGAAGCACCATCTGGATAGCGACCGCTGGCAAATGAGTCCACGGGCTGGCCAATCGAGGCACCGGCCTGGTTGTAAAAGTTCCGCTCATAACGAGCATCCTTATCGTGATACGTGTATGTTTTGGCCCAATCATTCAAGTATTCGCTTGCGGTCTTGTTGTTGATTTCCGTGATAGGGGAGGCCTTGAAATCGTCGGTACGTTCCTTGATAATATCGTAGACGTTGTATAGCTCGGGCAGAGCCTTTCCGTCGGAGGATAAAGAAGTTAGGGACAATTCGTCACCATCTCCAAAGAGATTGCCCCTTGAGAAGATGAATATGCCTAGGATATCTGCGACAAAGTAGAGATGGAAGTCATAGGCCTCCGTGATCGTGGTAGAAAGATCGAGCTGGAAGGTGTACTCGTCGTCATATCCATCGCCGTCTAATTTTTTATAGATTGCTTTGAGGTTGTCGAGGATGTCCACGCGCTCTTCGGTGTATCCTGCTGGAGGGTCGGCAATGTACGCAATATTTGATTGCCAGCTCAAGTACCTAAGAGGGGATAGAGTTAGTATTTATACCCGGAATGTGACAATGAGAACAGATGTCGGATGGGATTGTACAGTAATAGGCCATAATTCTGGGCACACGTATTTGACACTGCTTGACTCGAGTCTTGCTCACCCGGCACCACTGCGGGGAGCGGTCCAGCTAGTATGTAGTCGTACAGTCAAGAGGCACCTAAGTTTGCACAGATGAAACTTGACCTCGTGCCCACGCCTTTCGAATTTCCAAGGGGCTACCCCAAACAGTGGTGAATGCGTGTGCACAGACTCATGACCTTTCACTGAGTCATAGCTAGGATGCATGTACTTACAATAGTATCTCGTTCATAAGAGCTTTGTCCTCATCCTTTTGGATAGGAACAGACTTCAAACACGCGACCGCGTCCTCTGCATTCACATAGGCAGCCGTAGCCTGAGGGTAATCGACCAAAAAAGACGCAGATGCAGCACTCACGACCGCGCAAGGTTCATCTCTAGCTGCGACTAGAGAGCCGCCAGTGAGGACGAGCCCGCTGAGAAGAAAAAGATCAAACAACATAATGCGATGCTGTGACCAGGAAAAAGTGACTGAATATAGAAACCCAGAATCGATGTGCCACGGCCCTCATTTAATACTCATGCTCGTCTGGGCGAAGGATGATCCCGCACGCACTGACAGCCAGGGGGCTGAGCGCTGGGTTCTGGGCGCGCCCCTCGATGTTTCTGCACAATTGCATGGTGATGCGAAGGTGACTAGATGCCAAGACGGGCTGAAGGGGGCGGTAACAGAAGTTGGGGGATTCGAGCCCAGCCTACGGTATGCCAAGCAGCTAATTGCAGCTTGTTCGAATCAAACGGTGCCATGGTGGACAGCCAAGACAATAGCTTGAGGAAGTGCCTCCTGTACGGAGTGCGGCTGAGACGGGACATGGCCGCCGTCGGATGGCATCACAATCTTCATGATTGATATAAGGCTGCTGAGGATGCTGAGGATGCTGACTGTGACTGCACGATATCGTAAGGCTAATGAGGAGTGTGAGTTGTCGGCGCTTCCATCCGAACGTAGGCTCAAGGGGATAGGAGGAAGCGAGACGGCAAAAATCAGAGTTTAGCGCTGGTCACGTGCCCGAGCCCCTGTCCACCAGCATCTACCCGCCGGGCAACGCCCAGTCTCGCGGCTGTGCCTCGTTACAGGGGCTTGGGACCGGTCAACCCAGCTCGGGTAGACCAATGCATCGAGAGAGCTAAGTGTGGCTGATGCCCCTGATGTTCATTTGGGCTTCCTTGGCAGTTAATCGGTTTGAGGACCCGCCGCCAAGTTTAGTAGTCCCTGCCTGAAGGTTCCATGGAGAGCCTGTAGGTCGCCTAAGAGCACTTCCTTTGGAAAGGCTAGCCAGTACATGGTAAGGCTGGAGGAATATGCATCGGGTTCCGGAGTTGGGCTTCGAAGGTCACCTTCCTGAATGGCATTAAATATACCCCGTACCAGATCCCGCGGGTCCGGTGGAAGCACATTCTCGGCGCTTCCGCCATACCTATTATCACGCAGTTGTGGCCATCCGCTGCGGGGGATCACTGCTCCGACTGCACACGAGATCGAAACTTCGGTTCGTGAGATGCCCGCATCCAACCCCCTCTGAAGGTTTCAACATTGCCACCGGAAAATGTTGTTTCAATGTAGCAGGATACCGCAGGCCGTATCCCGTTGAGACTACATTAGAAGTCAAGGTCATAAATGCATCTGTTTGTGGGAGCTTATCCGTAAGCAGTCTTAGGGCCAGCAAGCTCAGACGAAAAAGGTGGCTGTGTGCATGAATGTGGCTGGGATTTTCACTCCGGCTTGATATTGCTCGACACAACAATGCTCGTGATACAACGAAGCTAGTATACTATACGAACAAAATTGAGGCGGTTCAAGCCGCTTTCGCTTATACTTGTCTTCAGTTCATAGCTTTTGAAGATTCAGATCACACCACGCTCTCGCACCACATCGAGGTCAAGCTTCCTGTACGCGCTCAGATGCAGCCGAAGCAGTCTGCGCTGGCTTGGTAAACATCATTGTTGTGCCGAAAGTTCCGACCACCAATTTTCTTCTGATTCTGCTGTAAAATCTTGGCAACAACATTTTGGTGCATACGTACAAGGGTACAACGGACGATGATCTGTGGAGAAGTAATCGGACCTATTCATACGAGATGTCTCCACAAGAATGATGGCATAAAGGGCTGTTCAAACCGCCGGGCCAGCTTGGCCGAATTTCCTCTATTTCGCGGATATTGTGTAACCGTCGGATGGATGGAAACAACCGTCCAAACTCTGGAACTGCGATCGCTTGCGACGATGGCATAGCGTACCTCTATACGTTCGTTCTTTTGGCGATGAGCATGCTCACGACAGATCGAGGCATATGTAGCCGCTTGCCGCTGAGGCTGTTGGACGAGGCCGTAACATCGTAAGGTTCATCGTAGCTGGCCTCGCAATATGAGGGATACTAGAGAGAACCCTGACAGAGGCACCAGCCAAGAAGCCGTTTTCTCTCGACGTCTCAGTCCTGAGGTATGATCGGCCTGGACGGCGTCCCCCGCCGCCTGGCAGAAGCTTGGGTCGTGCCAGTTTTCTTGTCGTCCAAACGTAGGACTTGGTGAGGAAAGGTACCATGGCGGGTAACTCGTTCATCAGTAGCAGGAGGGGAGCTAGAGTTGGCACTGTTTTCGAAGTACTCGAAGAAGCTGGCGGGGCTGGTGCCAGAGTCCACACTATCGCAGACAAGGATGGCTCATCTGAAATCCCTGCAGAGCAATGTCTCGTTTCTGGTAAGTTGGACCACGTGGAATTTGACCTCTCCTACCTTCGCGAGGTCATTTCATACGTTCAGGAGGTGTACCCAGAGGGCTTCGCCCTGACGGAAGGGCTTGATCCAACCATCGGAGATAGCGAGTTCTACAAAGAAACAAACCCGGCGTCCGATTCACGCGTTCTAAGAGAGACATGCGCATTCGTCGGTGAAATACTTGATTTCGGTCAGAAAGGATACTGCGTTCGATCCGTGGATGCCTTCACCAAAGGGGCTTTTTGGGATGTGATAAGAGTAAGCAACACATGTTCATTACGATGAGGCTTCATTTTGTGATATCGAACTCACGCCAATAGAGTTCTGGCTACGATGCGCCACCTTCGTTCAAAGGAGGCTTACACTTGAACTCTTCTCATCTGTCTAGAATTGGATCTCCTACGGTTGGACGCATCATGTATGGCATTCCTACATCCCTCTAGAGATGTGCTCATTGAATTTAGCGTTGTCGAAACGATTTCTTCGAAGGTGCTGGTCGCACTTCATACAGCGTTAGAACACTTCTTCGCAGTCACTACCACCATCGACTTATATCCCGGAGAATCGCGGCTGGGGTCAGACGTACCATATGATGAAATGGTAGGCAAACCAGCGTGCGAAGGCCCCATGGGCTCCAATTGACGTAGTGCAGATCCGATGAACCAAGTCCCGAGCCCGACACTATGCTATCAAATATCTCTACATCCTAAGCTTCGAAGACCGAGTCAAGTTGCCCATGCGGCATAGACTGAAGGTGAAAGAGCTCTACAAAGACAAGAAGGCGGACTTTTACATCGGGCTCGGGACGACTGCTATGCAACTGAGCGAGGAGATCGACCAAGTAAAAGGCCTTCCACCGTATGCACCTTTCAAACCATGGTCTATTCTTGTTGTTCCTGCTGTGCCACACTTGCGCTTGTGGAGAGAGCATCGTCTTGAAACGGATGTACGCCTCGCAAATGCGTCCGAGGCTTGGATTTGGGTCATCGCCGCAGAACACAAATACGTCTATGATCATATGATGAGCTTGTTCCAGAAGATATCTGCCAAAGTCTCGCCTCCAGTAAGCAGAAGATTGCTCTTTGTACATGTTCGATTAGGCTAACCAATTTGCAGAGGGATTTCATGTTCAATCTGGACTACATCGAGGAGCTCTTGTTTGACGATGAGAACTACACCAAATCGGAACTCTACTTCTGGGCGCACCAAAGCCTGGAGATGATTCAGGGCACACTAAAGGAGATTATCGAACAATGGGACATGTACTCCTCAAACACAGATCTTTTCGACTTTCGAAAAGAGTCGCAGCGTTCGGAGAAAGCGAAGCATTACGCGGCTAGAATGGAGCAGGTCTCGAAAGGAATGGAAGATCTAATCAAGAAGTTTCGTGGTCTGATCGAAGACTGTAAATCCAAACAAAAAGCAATCGCCGCTTTGCGAGACGGCGTAAGTCTACTGGCAGTTACGATGCGACTTCTGCTAACTATCCGCTTGCTAAAAAGCTTTTCAACGGTTCTGCGGTCCTTGAAAGCCGTAACTCCTCGAAATCGGCAGATCAGTCTCTCAAGCAAAGCCAGATTGCCATCGCGCAAGGTGAAAATATCAAAATCCTCACCCTTGTGAGTACATACCGCTATTTGATGTCATATAACTCCACCATGCTAAACGTCTCAGGTATCCATATTCTTTCTACCTTTAGCCTTCGTGACAGTAAGTCTCTCACTATTCATAGACCAAGTCTACCTCTATTCCGATATACCTATTTTTTCCCGAGACTCTCCTTCCAATATCTTGTTTCCAATATCTTCCTTTCAATGTCCTCCTTTCAATATCCTCTTTCCGCCACATCCCTTCCAACACTAACACTATCAAAGTCCGTCTTCGGCATGACAAACCTCCCATCCAGCGTCTCAATGAAATCCTTCGGCATCGCCCTCGTCTTCATCTGCATCCCATCCTACACCCTCATCGGTAGCTTCATGAGCGAGCGCGGTATGAATAGATGGCACGCTATCATTGGCTGGTTTGAGCACAACGTATACCCGCAGCGCTGGAGGACCCTCAAAATAAGAAACGTGCTGTTGGGCTCATTTTGGCTGGCAAATTGGGAGTGGGAGCCATGGGCGCCACCACTGAATCAACCGCCGATACCGATACGCAGAGCCGTATTTTCTCCTATGATGGTCGATGAAAGCACGTCTTCGAATGAGCGACTCCCAGTGGACAATTCGAAGGATGTGGGTGTTACCCAGAGTGCTCACGCGAATGAAGAAGACGAGGAAGATAGGACCCGTGCGCGAGACCAGCCGTCTACAACGGCCACGTCGAAAGGTCAACAGCCTACAGGCAACGGAAGCAAAGACCAACCGCTTACAGACAGCGGAAGGAGAGACCAACAATCCGCAGACAACGAAACCAAACCCCCGAAATGGAGACTCTGGAACCGGGGCGGGCCCAGCAAGGAGACACTCAAGGGGAACAAGGAGAGAGATGTCGAGAAAGAAGCCGCGTCGCGTGACAAGTAGGGAGCTTATCTCATCTTCTGAGACACATCACAGATGCAGCACATGAAGCACGTGACCTGACTTGGGTTGGCGATATATAAACTTCTCGAACAGCTCAGCAACTTTCTTCTGCAGGAAGCTGCGAAGGGGAGGTTGCAAAATCAACACCACCGCCCCCAGTAAGTTATGTGGACTGGAGGAGGGATCAATCCTTGGAACTAGAATGTCTCATGGTCGATCGAATTCAACGGCATGTGGATCAATGTCCTGGGAGCTGGGTGGATCAAAATTACGAATGAAAGCACATCATGAGGTCTGAAGAGTGTCTCGAGTTGGGGCGCCCTTAATCAATAGTAGTTGATGATGCGCTTCGGCATTTTAATCGAATGATGCATTAATACTTCAGAAAGATGGAGTATGGGCAGCATTTCTATTCGAGGGTTTGGGTCTTGGAAAGAAAATGTTATACTCAACTGCGGATTGAGAAGATGGTTAGCAGCATCGATACAACAGTACAAACGCACTACCTCTCCATCAGTTGTCGCGTATGTTGTTGTTGAGCAAATACCACGGAGCAACAGAGCCAGTATTCGACCTCCAACCACCACAGCAACACCATGGAGCAAACGTCAGCGTTGTTATTGAGCACAACGAGCCAACATAGGACCTGTCTTCTTGCCGTTTTGCAAATTGTATGCTCCTTTCCTATGGCCACTGTAATGAGGTGCCTCTGTGGATTTTATACCCCCCTCAAATCACCGCATCACGTTGCAACCTCTTGAATCACATGAGCACTCTCCACGATGTGGTACAACGACATTAGTTCCAATAAGAAGCCCAACCTAACCCAGACCCAAACAGCGCTAAATATGCAGCCCACACCTCCACAGACTCCCCCTAATCCCCACAAACCCCACATCACAAAAACGCCCTCGACCTAATCGTCACAGCAACCCTTCTCCGAATCCCAACGCCCCCAAGCCCCAAACCACCCATATTGCCGCCCTCAGCTCCCTCCACCAAATCCTCTCCATCTTCATCTTCTTCGGCTACATCCTCAACCGTAGCCCGCTTCATCCCACCAAGGGCGACGTGATCTACAAAAAACCCTTCTGGCCGCTAATTCTCCTCAAACCCCTCAGACTCCCCGTCGCCTGAGCCGCCTTCTCTTTATCGCCCAGCATCCCGAATTCGCCAAGCGGGCCAATCGAGCTACCGCGCCGACTCCTCACATCTCCAGCCTCGCTGCCCCCCGCGCCGGGTACACCAAGTGCGCTACGTCGCTCCATGCGGAGCCCCTTCCACCCTTCTAGCTCGCGCTCCATACGGAGGCACTTCTCACGCTCCTCGCGGAGCTCGCGCTCGGCGCGCTTTGCTTGGAGCTGTGCTGCGGAGTCTGAGGATTGGAGGTCGTCGATCGTGCTGAGGAGGTTGGAGATCTTGTCTCTAGCTTTCGCGAGGTCGTCGGCGACGGCCGTGTTTTGCTTGTCGCGGCGCTCGATCTGGGTCTGGAGGTCGCGGACGGTGCGGTCAACGTTGCGGACGGAGCGGGCTTCAGCGGTGCGCGTTGACTCGGCGGATTCGAGGGCTTGTTCGAGCTGGGGAGGAACATGTTAGCAGAAGTAATTGTAGGGGGAAATAGACTTGACTTACCTCTTGAATTCGGCCGTTTAAGAAGCGCACATCTTGGCTTGTAGAGGAGGAGTAGGCTTTTGTCTCGAGGTCGATAAGGCGGAGTTGGAGCTCCTTCGCGGTCTTTTCTAAGGCTGCCTTGTCTTTGTGCAGTTGGACGCTGGTTTCCCGCTCAGCGACGATGTCCTTTTGAAGTTCCTGTGCGAGAGCCTCTGTGCGGCGCATCTTGCCAACCGCGGCAGCGGCGATGTCTTCTTGTTGTGCAAGACCTGACTTTAGATCTAGCAGCTCTCGGTCCACGCTGGCTGCTTGACGCATCGTGGGACTCTCTCCACGGGCGAGTTCCTCTAAACGAGCTGCAGCGTCCTGAAGACGAGTCTCAAGACCTCTTTTCTCGTTGAGGAGATTGTCGCGCTCAGCTGCAACATCGTCGATCGAAGTGCGTAGGCTCCTGACTTGTGAAAGAAGTGAAACGATCTTGCCCTGAGCCTCGTTGTGAGCATTGGCAGCCTCATCGCGAGAATTTGAGATATCCTGGAGAGTGATTTCCAGCCGGCTCTTTTCCTTTGCCCACGTAGAGCTGTTCAAGACCTCGTCATCCCACTTGTTGCGGAGCTCCTCGATCTCTTCCCTTAGACGGCCATTCTCTTCGCGGATGTCGATAACATTCTCTCGCTCGAGGTCCAGCTCGTGCGTAATAGAGGACAGCTCAGACTGATACTTCTTACGGGTTTGCTCCATGGAAGTCTCTGTGTCTTCAATGTCGATCGCTCGCTGGCTGCGGTAATCTTCAAGCTCGTTTTGGAGACGCTTCTTAGCTTGGAGCGCACCGTCGAGATCTGCCGAGAGATCCTCAATGCGCTCTTCCCACTGCTGAGTCTGTCGCTGAAGATCCTCCACCATACCATCCATGTGGTTGCGGTCGGCCATGATAGTTGCACAGGTATCCTCAGCCTCGCGAGCTTGGGTCCTGGCGAATTGCTCGGCACGAGACGCTTTGAGTACGGCGACTTCAGCTTGCTCAAGCTTGCTGAAATACTCGTCCGCGCGGCTCTTGTACATGCTCAGACTTGAACTAACATCGATAAGTTTGGACGTCTCCTCGTCAAGTCGAATTTGGAGGTCTGCAAACTCCTGGAGAAGCTGGTTGTGATTCGCCCCTTCCTGTTCGCGCTCGTAGTTGACATCGTCCAGCTCGGAACGAGCGTCCCGAAGCTCCACCTCAAGATTAACCTTGGCCTGCTTTATTTCGTCAAATGTCGCCTTGGCATCCGCGAGCTCGTTGATGGCAGCCCTGTGTGCCTGCACGACGGATTTCCGAGATTGTTCCTGAGAGTTAAGGAGATCGTAGAGTTCCTCATGTGACTTGGTCTGGACCTCCTTTAAGGATAGCTGACCAGTTCGGAGGCTGTTCTCTAAAGCGGAGACCTTCTTTGCTGAATCATCAAGCATGTCATGGAGGCGGTAGTTCTCGCGTTCCAATTTCTGGACGCGACGAACGGAGGGACTCTCATCTTGCCACCCGTTCCTAGTTGGTGACTGGTTGACTTGATTCTGCAGGTGTCGATTCTTCATTTCGGACATCTGAAGCTGGTTTTGGACTAACTCGAGCTCGGCAGCAAGATCCATGCGATTGTTGAATGCAACTGTGTCCACAGTACGGTCCGAGCGTGCGGAGTCGACTGTAGCATTGCTGATATGCCTTTGGTGAGTTGGAGTATTAGCACCCGAGTACGTTTTCCGGTTCTCGAAGTCCTTGCGGAATTGGGTTGGGGAACGTCTGGCGTTGGACGCTTGGTTCACTTGGCTACTGTTCATCTCTTCTAATAGAGCACGCTTAGAATTAGTATGGCGGGCATCCATCTCGTTCAGCTCGCTGTCATGCCTCTCACGAAGTTCATCCAATTGAGCCTCTGCCCTTGAGTAACGCTCCTTTGCGACACGCAGCGCTTGAGTGACCGATTCTACACGTTCCGCCAAATCAACTGCTTGAGAAATGCTTGGTTTTGCGGCTTCGTATGTGATCGACGTATCGCCTGATTCGGGATCGAAGACTTTTCGAAGGAGCATAAGTTGACTATGGCATTCCGTGAGTTCTCTGTTTGCATTGTCAAGGGCTGACTGTACGGTGCGAGTATTGGCCTGTGCCTGAGTCCGAAGTTGGCGTTCCGTTTCCAGCTTCCGGTTGACCTCAGCTAGTTGAAGGCTAGCTGTAGATGAAGTTTTCTCGGCATTGCGACTTGTCTTATGCTCCCGTGTAATCTCATGGTTCAAGTCTTCTAAACCTAAAGCTAGCTTCTCTTTTTGTTTTTCCAGAGAGGTGATGGTAAGTTGGGCGCTTTCGAGCTCACGGAAAAGCCGTTTGTTCTCTTCGTCCACCTTGGCTTTGTCGGCGGAGAGTTGCGTGATACGAGATCGTTGAGTATCACCAACCCGAGAATTGGATCTTGCAATGTCGAGATTCTTTTGCTGGACCTTGTTCAGAAGTGCCCGGTTATCGTTTTCGGATGCCGTGAGCCGACCCTTGATGGTGACGAGCTCTCTTTCAAGACGTTCTTTATGTTGATCATGGCGGATTTTGTACGCGTCGGAGTCGGAAATCAGCTGTGAAAGACTCTGAACTTGCTTAGCAAAGCTGTTTCGTTCAGCCTCTAGTTCGTCAAGCTGTTTGTCTTTCGCATCGAGCTCTTTTCGTTGAATGGCTTGTCGCTCAATGGCCATCCGAGAAGCCGAACGTTCCGCGGCCGTATCTGCCTCAAGTTTTTCTTCCTGCAGCTTCAAGAACTTCTCACGGAGCGAGCGTAGTTCTGTCTGGTATTCTTTCCGTTCCTTTTCGGCTAGGAGGCGAGACTCGGTGGCGCGACGAAGGACATCTTGCTGTATGTACATTTCTTTCTCGATTGTGATCTTGGAGTCGTTAAGAGCATCAAAGTCGCGCTTCAGAGTGTCATACTTGTGCTCTCCCAGCATTTCGACATCGTCGCGAGATTGACGCTCGCGGCTGAGCTCGGTTTGAACTTCGAATAACTGAGATTTTAAGTCCTCGAGTTGGCCTTCAAGCATTCTCCTTCCTTGTCCGGACTTCGCGTCTTCGGATATCTTTTCCTCGAGAAGACGCTTAACATCAGCTGCTTCACGTTCTAGCTGAGTCTTCTGCGACCTGGTGGCTTCCATCTCAGCTTTCGCCTCGCGAAGTCGGCCCTGAAGATCATCGTGCTTCGAAGCAAGTGTTCGCTTTTCGTCGTCGAAGATTCGTCGATCGGATTCATACTTCTTCAGATCAGTCTTCACAATGGCCAGCTCGCTCTCTTTCCGTCTGATAAGGTCTTCGTAGCTGGTGGACGTCGAAGAGAGATCCGAGATTTGCTGCCGGACTTGTCGGTTCTCGTCAAGAAGCTCCTTGACCTGTCGCTTGGTTGATTGCAACTCCTTGTTGGATGCAGCGAGCTTGACGTCGAGGTCTTGGTCCGTTTTCAAGAGCTTGGCCTCGAGATCTAGGAGCTTCCTTTCCTTCAGTGCTAGGTGGCTTTTTAGCATCTTGACTTCTTGACTCAAACTCTCCTCAGCTTGACTTCGTTGTGATTGAGCGTTTTCCAGTTGCTCGAGCTGTTCTTCTAGGTGGGCGATCTGATGTTGAAGTTCGTCTTTCTCGTCTTCCAGCCGTCCAATAATTTGGCCAGCTTGCTCTAGTTCGGTGCGCCAGGTCTCAGCTTGGTCTTCGATCTTTCTCTTCGCTTCAATTAGGTCATCGAGCTGGTCTTCGAGCTTGTCTTGATCTTCTATGGCACCAGCGAGCTTTTCCGAAAGCTCAGCCTCGCGGAACTGTAGCCGCTTGAAGATTTCCTCTTTGTCGAGAGCAAGAGCGCGCTCGCTTTCAAGGGTTTGTTGAACACGCTGAATGTCCATTTCAGCGCGTCTTCGTTCATCCTCGATCCTCTGGCGCTCAGTTGCTTCGGCTTGCATCTTTTCTTCAAGTTTGAAGATCATCTCATCACGTCTTTTGACCTCGGCAGCTTGCCTAGTAGCTCCGAGCATTGGTCTCATACGGGCGAAGAGTCTCCACCACGGATTGGACTGCAGGTCAAGGTACACTTGGAAGTTCCGCTGCACAATTCTAGTGGCCTCTGCACGGTAAAGTCGTTTGTGAGCAATGCGTCGTTGGATAAAGCCTCGGGCGTGTGACTGGAAACGAGAAATGATATCGCGAATGAGTTCGTCACGCTGCTCTTCTAGCTCCGCCAGGACGCCAGCTCGGAAGAAGACTTTTGTGAGACCAACCCGATAAAACGAGCCGTCCAAATTCAACTTCTCTAGGATGATCTTTGCTGCAACTTGGCCTTCTAGATAGCCCATTGGCATGTTGTTGCAAAGCACTTCGTAGCGTTGACGAAATTCAACGAAAGGCAAACGATTAGGGAATCCGGTGCGCGCAATTCTGATTCCTTCTAGGACACCATTGCAACGTAATTGGTCTAGAACGAGGGGTGCACTGAATTGCTTTGGCTTCTTCTTGTGATTTGGAAGGATGCAGCGCACAAAGTGGGGATGTGTCGAGTGGAGTTGACCCATGAGGGTAGAAAGCTGCTCCTTATGGCGCTGGGCGACAGTCCGAAACAAGCCTTTCTTGACACGACTTCTTGTCGCTCCAACCTCATCGTCAACATCGGCACAGTCGGCAAATAAGTTAGCGATGTGCTTGTCTGTAGAGGCTGCAAGCAACCGAGTGACATTGTCGTTGAGAGGATCCTTGTTCTTCTCTAGCCACCCTTCTGTTGAGTACTCCACTTCGGCAGCGTAATGAGTGAGCATGAAGCCTTGATTGAGCAACGAGCGGCGGTATTTTGGAGTCTTGCGGTCCCATAGGGAGTGTAGCTTGTCGGTGAAGCTCTTGTCTGTTGCCTTGGGCATGACGGAATCCTCGTCCAGACATGAAAAGATGCCAATAGGATTCGGAAGCTCTATGAGGTCGATGGTAGGCTGGAGATCCCTGCCGAAGTCGATAAATTTCCATTCGATCTGCTCTCGGGCGTATTCTTCCTGTTCCAACACGAACATGTGATGGTTGAAAAATTGCTGCAGCTTTTCGTTGGTGTAGTTGATGCATAGCTGCTCGAAACTGTTGTCCTCGAAGATTTCAAAACCGGCAATATCCAAGACGCCAATGAAGTGAGAGTCGTCTGCACCGGATCCCGATCGGTCGAGTTGGCGATTGATGCGATCCACCAGGTCTCCAAACCCTCTTTCATAGATACCTTTGGACAAAGCATCAATCGAAAGGTTGACTTGCTCTGGTGTCTGGACCTTTTCGACCCACTCTCGGCCTGCTTTGACGCGTGGATGTAGCAGCGCCTTGATAAATGCATCTGGGGCAATACCGAGCAGACGAGCAACCTTCTCCGCTTGCGCGACAGCTTCTGGTTCCAGTGCAGCTTGGTCTGCCCGCCTGCTCTCCTTGATGACTGAAATATTACCAAGGTGTAAAACTGATGCCACCGTCCGGAGGATTGCGATCTGGTCCTTGTCGGAGAATCCCATAATGCTGAAGGCTTCGATCAAAGAACTCCATTCTTCGGGGTCCGAGACTCCGGTAATGGTCTCGTTTCCGTGCTTGGTGTATTCGAAATCCTCGATATCTAGACCATTCAATAGAAACTCGCGCTTCATATTTTGGTCTGCGCCGCGCAACAATTGGTAGAAGACGTGATAATTTCGCTCGCTTGCGTTGAGCTTGACCACCCTAGACTTCTCCAGCAGGTACCAATCGATATAGGCCCCAGCAATTTGTCCCGTTCTTGTGAACTCAATTCGAATGAATTTTCCAAAACGAGAGGAGTTGTTGTTTCTCACAGTTTGGGCATTTCCGAATGCTTCTAGTATGGGATTTGCTCGTAGTATTTGCTCGGAGAGGTTGGACAGGTTTCTTGAACTGGATTTGACACCCTGAGCATCCGCGGCTGCAACAGCTGCTAGGTACTGGATGACCTTCTTGGTGTTCTCGGTTTTTCCTGCGCCGGATTCACCAGTCACCAAGATGCTCTGATTTGCTCCCTCATCGACAAGGTTCCGAAACGCTTCGTCGGCCATCGCAAAGATATGTGGCTTGGTGTCTTCCCGGCTCCTGCCTCGATACATATTGACATAATCTCGGGAGTAGATTGGGAGCGGGCAGTAGGGATTGACTGTGACCAAAAATAGGCCAGAGTACGTCTGGTCCATGAATTAGTAGGTAGTTGGGATGGGGTTGCGAAACACGTACATATATCAAGTCTGCCTGGTATCTCATGTGTAAATTATGCACCACGGAAGCCTCGTTCAAGTGCGTGAGCTCAGCCATGTCGTCGGCCTTGTCGAATTTGGCCGGATTGACCTTGTCGTAACCCTCCGCATCGACTTCGCGTTGCTGCCGGCATTGTTAGCTTCACATTTGATGTAGAAGAGCCGCTCTTACGCTGCCATTGTCGCATTGCACCAGCAAGCGTCCTTCTTCTAGCTCCTCTACGACCCATCCTCTCACAAAGGCGGTCTGCGGATCTCTAAGCCAGACATAGCGCTTGCCCGAGAAGTCGTTCTCGCCCTCAATGCCGCGCACCTTTTCCGTGCTGTCTTGGGCATCTTCGGCTTTTATGAAGCCTGGAGTGAAGGTCCCGCCGGGCGTGCTGTAGCGATTGGAATTGGAGCGTAGACGCGTCGAGTTGCTCCTTGAAGGGATTGGAACGCTGCTCAGAGGCGAAAAAGACTGATGGCGTGCGTGGCCCATGGCTGACTGCGGCTGTTGATCCGCGAGAGGGGAGGTGATGAGCTGGGACTTCGGGCGCCCAGCAGTAGGTATTGGGCCGGGCGACGGCGATGGAGAGTTCCTTACGAACGGGCTGTTTCGCCATTTGGGCCCATTCTGAGCAGGCGCGCTCATGGTGGTGGTTTTCCTGGCGTGCGGCAACGAGTCTGTGTTTGTTTACTGTTACGAAGCGGGACAAGACCAGCTCATTCTGAATTAGATAGAAAAGAAGCAGGGACCGTCTGGAAGTGCAACGGGCGTATGTACAGTATAGCGGTCACGACAGCGGAGGCCGGTCTGGTGGTGGGATGCAAGAGTCGAATTCGACGGGGTGTTGTGTCGATGCACGCGCCGCTGCCCGAGCAACAACCGCACGCAAGCGCGGCTTGGGATCTACAAAGCTTGGCGTGCCCTAAAACCACAGGATGCCGGCATCAATGAGCAGAATTAATGGGAACACTCAGATGCGATTGATGATGTCTGTGAAACTCCTTCTACCATTATACGTACAGCAGATTAGCCGGGCTTGGCTCATTCTGCGTGATGAGGACCGGGTGGCTTCCAGTTGCTCGAAGACGGCGATGGATTGTTCGATCACGTGATATTCTTAAGCCAAATTTTAGCGTAGAAGACTGCCAGTTTTTGTGACGCCGAGCCTGCAACCTCGAACTTCCTCCTCCACCACCTTCATCGCCATCACCGCGCTTCGCCGCGCCGACGCCAGAACTTGGAAATTTTGCAGTATTCTCGTTGGCAATTGGAACTAACAATCTTCAGTCACTGTGTACGCCCTAATGACTGGAAGGATCTGGTGCACCTTGTTGTGGAACCGATCCTAGGTTACATTCGACGACAGTTTTCGCGTCTCGCCGACTGTATCTTTGCAAAATCCAGATGCTACACTGCGGTGACAGTTCGTATTAACCAGCAGAAGTTCAAAGACGCGTCTCTGAGCCCCAATAGCTATGGCGTACAGACCTCCATTCTCGCCGCCCTATCCACCGCAGATGCCGCCTCCGCCAGGAGAGTTTTGGAACCAATTCTACGCCCTCGGCCATCAGCCACCTCCGCCGCCACCCTTGTTTCCTCCTCTGCCTGGGAATAATGGCTATGCCATCGCTCCTCCACATACTTATCCGAACACCTTCATGCCGGTTCAACAGGCCGCGCATGCAGTCCCTGGATCCGCTGCCGCAGGTTTTCAGCCGTTACCTAAGCCCGTTGCGACTAACAATCGCATTATGGAAATCTCGGAAGCAGATAAGGAAGAAGGCGAGTTGACGGAAGGGGATCGGGTGTCGCAATCTCCCGCGAATCGCGCCGCTCTACTTCGCGCGGTCCAGAAGCAGCCAGCGCCATCTGTCCATAGCACGGCAAAAGGTCAAGTCCTCCCTGCTCAGCGGAATGATTCATCCTCGAGCCGGCCTCAGTCTAGCCCGGCTATCATCCTCAGTAAGTCCCTCCACCCTCGCGAACTTCACCGCACTCATCTTTCAACAGAGCACACGGCAACCAAGTCTTCAAACCTCTCGACGGAACCCCTTGCAAAAACCCCCGCATCAGCGGATGAGGTGCGCGAGCAGGCAGAAAAAACCATACGCTTGTTTCACGAATATGGCTACGGCTTTGAGGAGCTGGTGAGGATGACAGACCTTGACCCCGAGATCCTCCGCAAATTCTGCAACGAGCTGGGCCTCCCTCTGCCCGCGCTCAAGCATACCGTGCCGGCGAAGGTGACTACCGTGGCTCCTCTATCGCAGTTGGCCGTGAAACCAGCAGTATCAATTCCTCCCAAGGTCACGGCCTCACAACCGGCTGCAAAGATGGCGACAAGTCTGCCACCCAAGCCTGTCATGGTCGCATCACCAGTCAGCAATCAGAACGCGCCAGGCACATCTGCTCCGTCCCTACAAGACAGGAAAGAGTATCTCGCTCGTTTGAAAGCGGCGAGATCGTCCAAAACTGCGACTCTTCCAATAGGTACTCAAGTGCAGGCCCCCGCTAGACCTGCGATAGATGCGCCTACGGTGGAAGGAACGCAGAAACCCTCGGTCTTGGACAAGATAACGCCAAAAGCCTCTCTTCCTACCACGACAGCACGATCGACAACAAACGGCACCCGTTCAGGCAGAACCCCAGATGAATCAAAAACTGAACTCGTTCGGAAAAAGCTTGCAGCGCTTCACAAGGCCTCACCATCTGCCAAGGTGGCTCACCATCCTGTGGCCGTTGCCTCGTCTGATGCAACACCTGCTCCGCCTTCTCGCTCAAGCTCACTTTCGTCTGCGATCTACGCAAGCGGACAGGAGCAACAGCAAGTCTCGGCGTCCGCACTTCCTTTCAGTGGCCGCTCCAGTGCTTCCGCAGCAGCACCGGCGGAAATGGGCTCCATTCCTTCCAGTATCTCGCAGCGTAGACCACAACTCACCTCACAATCTTCTTGGCTGTCCGCTTCCGAAAAGATACCTGGGCTAGATTTGGTGGGATCATCCCATCAATCGCACGTCCAGCCATCTCCATCTACTCCCTTCGGACAGTCCAGCACTCATGTCAAGGAGAAATTTGTCATCGACCTGAGTGAGGATGAAGACGATGACATGGACATTGACGATACTTGTGAAGTCAATGCAGGACTTCCATTGGGGAAAATCGCAGACCAACCGCCGACCAAGGACGTCGTGAAGAAGCTGTTTCCGGTGACCAAAGTCCCATCTCCGGCCGCTACTACTAAGGTAGCTATCTCTGGCATCGGCAAAACACCTTTGATTCATACACCGGGCAGCCAATCCTCCAATGAGGCGCTTGAGCGTAAAGAAAAGGAAATTGCTGCTTTGCACAAGCACATTGAGGAGATCGAGAAGAGGCGCAAAGCGACATTCAAATCTAAGCACCCAGGAAAGAGTCAACCGGCAACCCCGGCGGCGGTCCTCTCCGCTACTGCTTCTACGTTCCTTCCTCGAGTGTCTACTCCAACAAGTGGTATGACCTTTACGCCATCGCCCATGGCCAACGCCTCGAAATCCATCAATCCTGCGGCCAGTGCGATGAAACCATCAAACTTGGAGCAAGACCCAAGCGCGCAATCGCCGGCTCCTCGCTCAAAGGACTGGAAGAAGACGCGTCAGGCAGAGATCCAGTCGGACTTGCCATTACTCGAGGCGAAACTTGCGAGTAACAAGGCTAAGGTGGAGGAGCTCAGGAAGCAAATGGAGCTTATTGAGGCCGAAAATGCTCAGAGTCTTGAAGTCCAGGCAAACCTTGTGAGGGAGCTCGAATCGCTCGGAATCGATACCGAAGGAATGCCACAAGAGGAGATGCAAGCAATGAAGGATGCCATCGTATTACAGAGAGAAATGGCGACAGCTGTTAGCAAAGACTACCCTGCGTCTCCAGCTCCATCCTCGGCGTTGGATTCAGGTCAAGTGCCAATGACTGAAGAGACGGCCAACGAACCCGAGACCGTAGAGAACGGCATCCTCGTAGTCGATCAAGGCACTACTCCAGATCAGAGGTTGGCATCAATCACCAATGAAGACATGGTGCTAGATGAGCCAACAGCGCATGCGAAAGCTGTGGAGGCTCAATTACCCACGACGCTTGCTTCTTTGGATCAAGCCTCGACCTCGAACCCTGAACAGGATATGACGGTCCAAGAACTTGCCGAGCGCTCTGCCCAGATCGAGGGCTCTACGGATTCCGGTGATCAAGCATTCGCCAGCCACAACAATACTTCCGCTCAGGACGAGCATTCGCGCGCTGCAATGGCACGCCATGAGATCAGCCTTAACACAGATCACGTGGAGAGCGACGTAAGCGATGATATGGAAATTTCCGAGGACGATTCCGAGGACGAACAAAAAGAGGAGCATGGCGGTGTTCTTGTTGCACCAGTAGCCCCCCTTGCACCCGGACTGGTGTCGTCGACTTCTTCGAAGGTCCTCATAGTTCCAGAAGAAGCCGAGGATGGTGAAGATTTCTATTCCCCTGAGTCCGCAGCTGAAGACCCTATCGAAGGTTTTCCTAGTGCCCAGACTGAAGGTAGGACGGAGAACGAAGATATCATCATGGGGGGACAGGATATCTCGGCTGAAGACGGTGCGTCGCATCATACGCAAGCAGAGGACCCTGCACGCACGCTCCTTGAGGACGGTGATATCGAAATGGCCGAGTCGTTGAACGCAGGCCAAGATTACGAGCCGCAGGCCATCTCTCAGCACATCTTGGCGCGCGATGAGCAGTCTATCCCTATTGCTGACGATCTGGTACCGGAGCTCCAGCCTCTCGAACAGCCCTCAACTCGGGCAACTAAATCGGCATCGGTAAGTCACTAGATCCCAAGAAGGAACGTCACTAATTCAGGACTCAAGGTTTCAAACCATGTCGCTACACCGCTCGCAGATTATGAGAGTCCATTGCGATACTTCAAATCGTACCGAAATCATCCGGACTATACGAAGAACGTCAAAGGTGGTTATCGGTCTATGACTTACAGTCATCAGATTGATCCGATGAAAGAACTCTGTCGGTGGGAATGGCAACCTGATGGCAAATGCAATGATAACACTTGTGTCTACCAGCACTATCGAGACATGGAGCTAAGTGGTGCGTGGGAGACGTGGTCTCAATTTCTTTACCCCATCCTGTCCACACGCTAACTTGTACTTGTTTAGCTGATATGGTCCTCGTGCAACTCGGAACCGCGAACCCTGGAAATACAGAAACAGAAAAGCAGCAGTTCAAGGAAGGTCTGAAGTCAATCATCAAGGATCTACGACTTCACCACACCAACGACCCTGAAATCATCGCTACGAGGTTTTCGGAATACCGCCGCAAGTTCCTGAACGACGATACACGAGTACTCAACCTATGAGTAACCCCTATTTCGGATGTAGACCTCATGGACCACCAGTAGGCCTTCCTGTCCGCACATGACCATGAATTGCCTGTCCCATGCGGCAACTAGCCTAACCCCAGGCTTGGCAAGTTCGTCAGTGATGCATTCTGATGCTCTTCGACTCTTTCTTTTTTCTTTCTTTCTTTCTTGTACATTATCTGCCCTTCTTTGCTCTTCTTTTTCACATCGGCTCGACTTTCTTGGATGTTGCATCTTGCAATGATTCCATCCGTTGCTCTTGCGAGCTCCGGTGAACATACTACGATACCCTTTGCATAAGCCATGGAGTTATGCCGCAATCACTGGCGTCAGGTTGACGATATGAAAAGGATTGCCTGCAATGAGACTCTGAGCAAAAGATCGATAACTGGGGAGTGATCGGAGAGTGCAATACTGTTGGTACAGAAGCGCTGCTGTTACGCGGCATAATGCTTCCCAGACCGACCAACCTAGATAGCTTAATACCAAAACTGTTTATAGAAACTGTTATAGCCCTTATGTGTGATGCTCCAACCGGTGTCTGTTTATATTTCCCCAGAAGCATCACAAATACTTCTGCAGACTCTCCAACCTTTACTACCTTTGTATATAGAGTAGAATAATCAACCTGACCAATCGGCAAACTTGCCAAAGCGCCTCAACCAATAGGAGACAGGTTTATACCTACACAGCAAAGTGTGTAACAAGTCTTTTGCCATTCAACATCCCTTCAAGCACTTACGCATGCTTCGTTATACCTCCACTAGTCATCTTTAAATGTGTCATATTTAATGAAATGTACACGAGGGCAAAGAGGGAAGGTTTGGCGAGCTCGCTCCCGTGCTCCCTTGCCGTGGCATAAATGCGGGAGCTAGCATTCCATCCACGCTTTCCCTAAACCCCCCACACCCCTCTATTGCCCCCCATCCTATAGCTGGACTCCCCGAAGGAACTGACCCGAATTCCGAACGTCATGCATACAGCTCGCTGCAAGCACGCGTTGCGCGTTGGCTACCTTCTTGTCAGGTATAAAAGCGTCTGCGAAAGACCGTCAACAAGAAGAAGTACCCCACAGCCATAGATCTTCACCCAGCCGTACAAGTAAAGCATTATCCTCAGACGCAAATCCATCTCATCCTCTTCAACGATGGCGACGTCGAAGCAAGAGTTCCTCGAGAGTGCCGCCGCCAACACGCATCCGTTTTCTGTAAAGGGGAAGACAGCAATCGTGACAGGCGCTGGTTCTGGTGAGTAACCTATAAACACCCGTCTCTCAATGCAACCCAGCTAACACAAGAAGGCATCTGCCTCTCCTTCGCCTCCCTCCTCCTCTCCAAGAACTGCAACGTCCTCTTTGCCGACCTCTCCCTGCGCCCAGAAGCCCAAAAACTAATCGACACCTACACCCCGAAGACATCCAGCAAACCCCGCGCTGTCTTCCAAAAAACCGACGTCACAGACTGGGCGCAACTCTCCCGCCTCTTCGACGTCGCTGACGCCGAATTCGGTGGTGTGGACATCCTCTGCCCGGGAGCTGGTGTCTACGACCCCTACTTCAGCAACTTCTGGCACCCGCCCGGCTCGCCGGAGTCGAAGGACACGGTGGCGGGCAACGGCTACGCGAGTCTGGATATCAATCTCACGCACCCGATCCGCGCGACGCAGCTGGCTATCTCACATTTCCTGGACCCGAGCAAGGGCGCGAAGGTGTCCGTCGCGAACCCGAAACGCGTTGTTATTATTAGCAGTATCGCGGGCCAGTGCTCAAATCTCTGCACGCCGCTGTACGTCGCTGCGAAGCACGGTATGAACGGCTTCATACGCTCGTTGGGGCCGTTGGATGCTACGATTGGCGTGAGGGTTAATGGGGTTGCGCCAGGGTTAATCAAGACGCCGCTATGGACGGAGCACCCGGAAAAGAACAAATTTATAGATGAGGGGAAGGATGAGTGGGCGACGCCGGAGGAGGTGGCTGAGGCAATGCTGAGGTGTATGGAGGATCCAGAAATGGGTGGTGGGACTGTGTTGGAGGTGGGCAAGGATCAAACGAGGAGGGTGGCGATGCTGAATGACCCGGGCCCTAAGGGGGATGGGAATAGGGTTAGTAAGATGAAGGTCGGTATGGATGAGGTGTTTGAGTGGTTAGGGCAGGATGGGTGGGGGAAGGTTTAGGGGGTCGTGTATGTCAATTTCCTTCGAACTTCATGACTGTCGTCAATTCTTTGGTGTTTAGAATTTGTGTGAATGTTGGCCTGATCATCTAACTACAATTGGCCCTGAACGTCTGGAGCGGTCGGATGTGGTCATCGTGATGGTGGATGGATCAATCGATCACCTGTTCACTCAATTCAACGCAGCAGATCCGCGGCCGTAGCCTTGTAACCTCACGGGCCGGAGATGCATCCTGCGAGCCAATTCCAGGGCGCAAAAGCAAAGTTAGTACTTTCTCAATACGACCTCAGATACACCTGAGCGTTCGAATACTTCCATGGCGCATCAGGCCAGATCGAGTGATCGTGGGTTGCACAGGGCCGAGTGACTGTTCGCTGACAGGAAGGGCCCAAATGCTGATTGATAGAGGGGTCGCCAGGCGGCCCTATCACGGGCGGAGTTTCCTGCATTGTTTTTTGGGCCCTTGCCACTGACGAGAGGCTTTCCTCCGTCACCACCTAGTACTCCATAACCCAACCACCTGCCCCACTATCACCTTCTCCCATAAACACCAATCTTCACCCTCAAAACACACTCTACAACTACCGCAATCATGAGCAGCTCCCTCGATCAATTGAAGGCCACTGGCACCGTGAGTCTACCCCGCCATCCACCCCGCCCCCGGGCAGCGCGGGAAACAGCTCCCCGCGAGCAGAATTTTCGAAGCCCGTATCCATATTACTTCATGCTAACAGCGTTCCTCTGTGTGTAGACTGTCGTCTGCGACTCTGGTGACTTTGCCACGATCGCCAAGTACAAGCCGCAAGATGCCACCACGAACCCGTCCCTGATTCTGGCCGCATCGAAGAAGCCCGAGTACGCGAAGCTGATCGATGCCGCCGTCGAGTACGGCAAGAAGAAGGGAGGCGACCTTGACCACCAGGTCGACGCCACCCTCGACAACCTGCTGGTGCAATTCGGCAAGGAGATCCTCCAGATCATCCCCGGCAAGGTGTCGACCGAGGTGGACGCTAGGTTCTCGTTTGACACCAAGGCGTCTGTTGATAAGGCTCTCCATATCATCGAGGTATGCAATCCGACAGGCACTCTTTCTAACTGAGTCATTTGAACATAGCTGACTTTCTTGGTTCTAGCTCTACAAAGAAATCGGCATCCCCAAGGAGCGCATCCTGATCAAGATCGCCTCGACATGGGAGGGCATCCAAGCCGCCCACATCCTGCAATCCAAGCACGACATCAACTGCAACCTCACCCTCATGTTCTCCCTGGTGCAGGCCATCGCGGCCGCAGAAGCCGGCGCGTTCCTCATCTCGCCCTTCGTCGGCCGTATCCTCGACTGGTACAAGGCGTCGACCAAGAAGGAGTACTCGGCCTCCGAGGACCCCGGTGTTGAGAGCGTCAAGGCTATCTTCAACTACTACAAGAAGTTCGGCTACAAGACCATTGTCATGGGCGCGTCGTTCAGGAGCATAGGCGAGGTTACGGAGTTGGCGGGTTGCGATTATCTGACTATTGCGGTGAGTTTTCCCCAAATTAACGCCCGTCAAAATTCGAGGAGAAGCAATCAAAAAGAACACCCGGCAGAGTTACAGAGCATGAACTGATTATATTTTCTGCAGCCCAACCTCCTCGAATCCCTCTTCAACTCAACCGACTCAGTGCCCAAGAAGCTCGATGCCTCAGGCGCGTCCAGCCTCCAGCTCGAGAAGAAGGCGTACCTCGCCGACGAGCCCACATTCCGCTTCGACTTCAACGAGGACCAGATGGCGGTCGAGAAGCTGCGCGAGGGCATCTCCAAGTTTGCGGCTGACGCTGTGACTCTGAAGGATATCCTGAAGAAGAAGATTGAGGCGTAAGTTTCCTAGTATGGCGGGAAGCGGGCGACAGACCTCCGCTCCGGTATCGGGGCGGGCAGGAGTACTCTAGGCGGGAGATTGGGAATGAGAGTTGCAGGTCACGAGAATGCAGTAATTGGCATCAACTTTACTTTACTTTGAACGAATGAAGGCGGCCTGTAGCTATGAACGTGATGCGAACAAAATAGACAGTATTACCCTACGGCTTGTTTGCTAGTGTGGATTTCTTCTGATAGACCGGAGCCTTTCCCCCACTCCCTCTCATCCACACCGTCACTTAACAATAACGCTATTTCAGTCCTGAAGCCCAAAGGTCCGTTTCCACTAAAGAATCCTAAGGACCATGTAGCGATTGTGCAACATAGCAGCCAAGTCACGTTCTCCAGTCGCTCTCCGAGTGGCCGATGAATTAGCAAGCACCAAATAGAGGGGCACGGAGCTTACCAAAAGCGAGTGGCTAGATTGTACGGCATACTCTCAGCACCTATGTAGCACAATATATGTCTCCTCGTCCAGACATTGAATATATTGAGCATCTGTTTAGACAGCGCCAATTGCAGCAAGATGGCAGTGCTAAACTAAACTTCGAATCTACGCCAGGATATTGACTCCCGAGGCTAGGAAATGGAGCCGGTTGATAGTGAATTACCCATGAATTGCATGTATAGGGGTTATAGCATGCAGTAATGCAAAATGACGAAAGCCTTACAAAACACGCCTTTCGGAGCAATTGCGCTGCGGGGCTGGTGGCCTCGGATCGGAGGGGTAGAAGGAGGTTCCGAGAAACGCCTTCCATCTCTCCAATTCTTACACTTGCAAACTAATCCACTTCTACATCACCTCTGTACTCTGAGCAACTTGTACTAAACAATCCAATACCGCCACAATGGTTAAAGCTGGTATGTACCGTTCTTCTTTTGCGATTTGGTGGGTTTGGTTCGACCGTGGTTGGGGGGAGGCCGGAAGTGGGGCGTGAGAGGGATTGAGCACGTTCTGCTACCATACTCTGGGAGGGAGTGGAGGGGTATGGAGACTGTTATTGGATGTGTTGCTGATGTGAGGGGGGCGAGGGAGGGGGATGAGGACCCTGATGGCGATGCTATGCTGCGGGATGGTGTACCTTGATGGCTGTCTTTACCTCCTACTCGCTCTTCTTTCGTCCTCCAACCGCTCTTTTCTTTTTGTATCTTGAAGAGCAGGCTCAGAATGGATACCGTATATCACATTTGGGACTGGCGCTGATGGACTTCGATTGCAGTCGCCGTCATCCGAGGAGACTCGAACGTTAAGGGCTCCGTCACCTTCGAGCAGGCCTCCGAGAGCGAGCCGACCACCATCACCTTCAACATCACCGGCAACGACGCCAATGCTGAGCGTGGCATACACGTCCACACCTTCGGGGACAATACCAATGGCTGCACGAGCGCAGGCCCGCATTGTACGTTCAAACCCCGTTCCGTTCTTCCACTGCCCCCTACTCATCCCTACCCTCACTTACCACCCTCGACACCCTATGAACTCTTCAACAGCCTCGCTAACACTCACCCCCAAGTCAACCCCCACGGCAAGACTCACGGCGCGCCCGACGACGAGGAGCGCCACGTCGGCGACCTGGGCAACTTCAAGACGGACGGCCAGGGCAACGGCACCGGCACCGTCACGGACAAGCTCGTCAAGCTGATCGGCCCGGATAGCGTCGTTGGCCGCACCGTCGTTGTCCACTCGGGCACTGATGATCTGGGCAAGGGCGACAGCGAGGAGAGCAAGAAGACGGGGAATGCGGGCACGCGTCCGGCTTGTGGTGTTATTGGTATTGCGGCTTAGATGGGTCTATGGCCGGCACCTAGCCACCAAGATGCAGGTGGTAGAAGGGAAAGTTGGCTGGGTGGATTGAGAAATCGACCTGGGTGGTAGAAATGGGAGTTACGAGTTGTTGCCGGGTTGTGCTGGCGGGACTTGAGGCAGCTTCAGAATGAATAAGAATCTTTAGCAAAGATGATTTTGGGATTCGTGAGATGTTGTTGTGCTCGGTCTGGTTTTGACGGCTTGGCAAGAGGCCAATGCGAAGGAGATCGTTGCCTTTATTGACTACTTAAAGGACCATGAATACGTACCTCATCCCGTATTACCTTACTCTAACAGTCCTCGCCGCGTCTTGGAAATCATTGGGAGCTGCTAGATCTGCATATAGGAGAGCTACGGGCCCGGAGGTTTACAGGAGGACGTTGGGTACCTAAGGTTAACAGGATGGGGACGAGAAGCAAATACCCCTTTAAGAACTAAGTGCAATCAGTGAAATCATGCATTGAAGGCGGGGTGTTCATTAATTTAAAGTACCTAAAGCTTAAAATAGGGTGACGTTTTTCGCGTAGAGGCCACCTTCTCCCCACACTTCACAAGCTCATCAATAACACCACCTCACCGCCACTGCATAACCTCCCACTCTCCTCGACTCCCTCCTCGCCACTTGCCCACAGCTTTAGCAATCACACTCTTCGATTCCGCAAACCCACCCTATAGCATCGCCCGCTTCTACAGCTCGCGTGAGTACATCCCTCTCTGCGTCTGCCCTCAAGAGCTCGATTCACCACCCCCGCTGGCTCCGCAATACTATATAGCTCAATTGCCTGTACTAATATCAAGCTTTACATATAGAAAACCCTACAATCCGTCTACCATTCAGATCCCTGGCGAGCCTACAGAAAAGATCCCTGGGAAACCCTGGTCAATATGCCTGAATTCGAAGCCAAAGTCAAGAGCGTCCTCTCCGGCGACACGGTTGTCCTTCATAACATCAACAACCCGAAACAAGAGCGCACGCTTAGCCTTGCTTTCGTCTCTGCGCCTAGACTACGGAGGGAGGGCGATGAGGTACGTGGAGTCTTCAATTGGGCCTATACACGATCGAGGTCGCAGGCTGCTCGTTTGAGTTTGGGATTATCTGCACACACCCGTCGCAAGGATTCCTAGCGGATTCGGGCATACACTCTCTTGGAACCTTTCTCTAAGCCCGAACAACCTCAAAGCAATTGGAACATAGCTAACAGTACAATTTCAATAGCCCCACGCCTTCGAATCCCGCGACTTCCTCCGCAACCAGCTCGTGGGCAAATTCGTCCACTTCAAAGTGCTGTACAAGATCCCTACCGGCGCGAACCGTGAATATGGAATTGTAAAACTGCCGAACAACGTCCAATTCCCCGACTCCTGCGTTGAAAAAGGCTGGGTCAAGCTTCGCGACGATGCTGGCCGGAAGGACGACTCCGAAGAGTCGGCCTCCATACTTGAGAGGCTTCAGATGCTCGAGGCGCGAGCGAAAGCAGAATCAGAGGGCGTATGGGGCGAGGGCTCCGGCAAAATAGATTGCGACTTCGAACTCTCCGACCCCAAAGCATTCGTAGAGAAATACAAGGGGGCGAAGGTGGATGGTATGTTTTTTTACAATTATATTCATGGTTTGAGAGAATTGTTTTCGCGCCGAGAAGCTGGCTTTTGTTAACATTAAGCAGGTATCGTCGAGAAGGTCTTGTCAGGCGACCGCTTGATAGTTCGACTAAAGCTCTCGCCTACAAAACACGCGCAAACCATGTTACTCATTGCTGGCATCCGCGCACCTTCGACTAAGCGCACCAATCCCTCAGACGGCAAAGAGCAACCCGCGGAACCGTTTGGCGAAGAGGCGCAACAGTACGCCGAGCTGCGTCTACTACAGCGGAATGTCTCGGTCATCCCTCTAGGCGTCAGTCCCAACGGCCAACTCGTGGCAAACGTGAAGCACCACATTCAAGGAAGCATCACGCCGTTTTTGCTGAAAGAAGGACTTGCGCGCTGTACCGATCATCATTCCACGTTGCTCGGCGCAGAAATGGGCGAACTACGTGCGGCGGAGAAAGAGGCGAGAGACAACCGGAAAGGCCTGTTCCAGGGCGTTGTCGCTCCTAAAGCATCCGCGGGCGCTGAAAACGAGTCCGTGGTTAGCAGAGTTCAGAGCGCAGACACCCTCTGGGTCCGCAGCAAGGCGGGCGACGAGAAGCGTATCAACCTTAGCAGCGTGAGGCAACCAAAACCCTCGGATCCTAAGCAATCACCTTGGGGCGCCGAGGCCAAGGAGTTCCTACGGAAGAAGTTGATTGGCAAGCATGTCAAGTTTGTTATCAACGGAAAGCGGCCTGCGACGGACGGCTTCGAGGCGCGTGAAATGGCCACCGTTACTTTGAACGGGAAGAACATCGGTTTGTTGCTTGTGGAGAGCGGGTATGCCTCTGTCATTCGCCATCGCCAGGACGATACGGACCGCAGCCCGATCTACGACGACCTGATTCAAGCCGAGGCGGAGGCGCAAGCGGCAGGCAAGGGCATGTGGAACACAAAGGCACCTGCTGCCAAGCAGTTTGTGGACTATTCAGAGAGCTTGGAGAAGGCGAAGCGACAGCTATCACTCCTCTCACGCCAACGCAAGGTCCCTGCCATTGTCGACTTCGTCAAATCCGCATCCCGCTTCACGGTTCTAGTCCCCCGAGAGAACGCCAAACTCACTTTCGTCCTATCTGGTATTCGCGCTCCTCGCTCTGCTAGGAACGATACGGAGAAGGGTGAACCCTTCGGGAAAGAAGCTCACGAATTCGCCAATAGGCGGACTCTCCAGCGCGACTGCGAAATCGACGTCGAGGACTGTGACAAGAACGGCGGTTTCATCGGCACCCTATACGTCAATCGTGAGAACTTCGCAAAGGTCCTAGTAGAAGAGGGTCTCGCAACCGTCCACGCCTACTCCGCCGAGAAGTCCGGCAACGCCAACGAGCTCTTCGCCGCAGAACAAAAAGCCAAAGACGGCCGCAAAAACCTCTGGGCCGACTACGACCCCTCCGCCGAAAACGACGACGACGATGCCACCGCCGCCGGCGCAGCCACAAACGGCCACGGCACAAATGGCGACGCTGCCCCCGCGGCGCGCGCAAAGGACTACCGCGACGTCGTCATCACGCACGTCGACGAAACCGGCCGGTTGAAGCTACAGCAGATCGGTACGGGCACCGCCGCCCTCACCGAGCTCATGTCCGCCTTTCGCTCCTTCCACCTCAACCCCTCGAACAACACGCCCCTCGCAGGACCCCCTAAGGCTGGCGACTACGTCGCCGCGCGCTTCACGGCCGACAACGAATGGTACCGCGCGCGCATCCGTCGCAACGACCGCGAGAACAAGAAGGCCGAGGTGCTGTACGTCGACTACGGCAACTCAGAAACCATCCCGTGGTCGCGCCTACGCGCGCTCCCCGCGCAGTTCTCGACGAGCCAGAAACTGAAGCCGCAGGCGGCGGACGCGCAGCTCTCGTTCGTGTCGCTGCCGAGCAATCCGGAGTATCTGGCGGACTTTGTGGGGTGGTTTGCGCAGGAGACGGAGGGCAGGCAGCTGGTGGCGAATGTGGATGCGGTGGAGAAGGATGGCGGGCTGTGGGTCACGCTGTTTGATCCGAAGAGTAGTGAGAGTGGGGCGGAGAGTTTGAATGCGGATGCGGTGGGAGAGGGGTTGGCGCTGGTGGGGAGGAAGTTGAGGCCGTGGGAGAAGGCGGACAAGGGGGTGCTGGAGGGGTTGAGGCGGAGGGAGGGGGAGGCGAAGGAGGGGAGGAGGGGGGTGTGGGAGTATGGGGATTTGACGGATGAGTAGGCAGGGTGAAGACTGCCTGCAATTTTGGGTAGGGTTGAGAGGGGAGGGTTGAAAGCATGGAATGGGCGGCATAGCGGACCTGGGGCGGGTTTTTGCATTGGGTGGCCTCCATAATTCATCGATGAAAATGATACAGCGGTATGATTATGCATTAAAAACGGTTTGGATACATCCATATCTATCTGAAGAACTTGCTTATGAAAAAGCGGTCAAGTACTCACGTCATGCCCCTCTTCTCATGTCACGCCCCTATCCCTCTCCCCTTGTTGGCAAAGACTATAAAACCTCCCCATCCCCTCTCTCTCAGATCCTTTCTTCTTCCCTCAGAGGTGCGGCGGTGGAGTTGTCGAGATCTGGGCACGATCTTCCCCATGGGTGGATCTGGATTGGATCAGCAGTATCAGAACCGCTATGCCATGCGTGCGGTAGAGGTGTTGTCTTCAAACTTGAGAATCTCAACACCCCATGGCTGGGGACTTGTGTGGATCAAAAGTGGTCTTCATGAGGGATCATGGGTGGGAGAGGGGTGGATCAAAATCGGATGGAGACTTCTACTATGGGGGAAGAGGGGTGGATCAAAAAGCACCAATGCAATCTCTCATGGTGTGCGTCGATTCAACTGGATGTCAGCGGAAACTGATGGGTGGGGGGAAGGGATCAACGCATGCACGAGATGCCAAACATGGGTGGAGGAGGCGTTGAGGTGGTGATGGAGGGAGTTATTAGCGCTTGATGAAGAGATATCAAGAGAGGGGAGGTCGTGGTTTGGAGCCCTATAAGAAAGAGAAGAAGAAGCAAGCATGATACGAGTGGTGATGGATAGGAGTAAGAGAGTTAGTTGTGAGCACCATCGGGCGTAGGGTTTGAGCACTCCTCCTCCATAGTGAGCTGGGACATTCCAATTGAACCGACTCACGCAGCCATGGTAAAATCTGAGCGAAGCTTTTGATCCTCCTGCTTTCCAACATGATGCCAAATCGAGCCGAGTATTATTTCCACCCCTCCATGGCGAGCTTCTGATGACCTTAAGTCTCGGTTTGCGAGCGAGCTTTTATACCCCGTTGAAAGAAGATTTAAGGGGGTCACGAGACAGACACGGGAGCACTGTGTTTGGGAAAAGGCCTGTGTGCCTGTGCTCACCGCTGTTCGAAGTGCTTCGTTGTTGTTTTAGGAACATAGCTGGACAGAATAAGTTATGACAATGCAGAACTGTACTCGCAAGTCACGGGAAGGATGAACGAGTTGCAGTATAAGATCTTTCGTTTGTCGGGCTGGAGAACTTTCTTTCTTTTTTTCGACACAGGCCTTGCGACGATTCTTTCAAACTGGAGCTAAAGACGCTTAATGGTTGCTGGAGGTGGAGCATCAAAACCATCGACAACTTTGAAGCATGGGTGGTGTGGTTGGCGGAGAATAACCTCTTCGAATTCAACGTGGCGAAGAAGATCATCTTTATGGCTAATACAAGAGATTAAGTTGGAGGCTGCCGCCGTAGAGCTTATCATGTTTCATTAGAAAGCCGAGATTTGACTTTAACGGGACGTGATGAATAGCAATATTTTGAAAGGATGGCGAAAGGCATTGTCGCTTTCCCGAATACTCACTCCGCCCGCAACTCCATTGACATGCCTCCCGAGAGTAGTTGCCGGACACTCGCGGCCATATCAGCTCGAGTTCACGTGTGTTGATCCACAAGCCCTTAGAGCTCTCCATCGTTGACCGGGGGCAGCTTGGTTTGATCCGAACGTCCCACCCAGTCCCCATTGCCCCAAGCAGTTTCGTTGTTTGCTCCAAAGATTGAGCGCTCCTCCTAGGATTGAACTTTTGGAAGTCAGAGGAAGTTTTATAGGACGTAGGGAGAAAGAGCACGTGACCGACTCCAAAATCGTGTCGAAGACTTTAGTCCAGTCATTCGTGATTGTATCAACCCTACTTGTGGGAGAGTTTATTAACTCCGGTGGATGTCACATAGTAACATTTTAAGGATGGATTTAGATTATACCAGGATAGTTCACGGTTGACTTTGAGAATAGTCAAAGGGACGGACACCGCGCTTTTCTCTGTATGTGAGCTACTGCGAGAAGATTTCCAAGGTAAAAGTTAATGCTACAAACATACATTTTACAACGATGTCCAGGAACTACTAAAAAGTCAAAGGTATTCTAAGGTTGAGACGCGAAGTCGTCGCGTGCTCTTTTGGGTTAGCATTGACCAAGCCCTCCAAGCCACTCTCGAAACCATCCTGACACAGCCCCAGTTGAACCTCAATCGCTGCCTATCGTCGCCGTCTCTTCATGCTGTTGTCATTCTCTAGTATTCATACAAATCTCTTTTACTTATATGTGCTCAAGCGCCCGGGAGAAGTACTAGCTCATAGCGCGCTAGGATACCGCACGCCGGGATCGCGTTAAACACCTCTGGCAGCGGCGGAGATCGCATCACGACGGTTCAAATCAGAGAAAGACCATGGCGTAGCATCGTCCTGACGTACGAAGATCCCTTATTAGCTTCAAAGGAGTCACGTCGACGCGATGGCTAGAACTTACTACCGCCGTTCCCGAACTCGACATCGATGGGGGGCAAACACCTCCAAGAACTCACGAGCAATATGGTTCCTCTGGATGCTCTTTGGGACCGCCGCCCTCTCTATCTGGTACTTTGGGCCAGCAGATCGGAATGACGAAGCTATAGTCTATCTCTCCATCTTCACCTTCTGGGCGATGATCATGTTCTTCTTTGATAACATCAAAGCCGTCGCGACACTGAGTGGCCCATTTATCTTCGCTGCTCTTGTCTGGGCGTACTTCGCGCCTCCGAAAGATAGAGCGGCATGGGTATTTGGCATCGCTCTCTTCCCACTTCTCTTCAGCTATGCTATGTGTGGAGGTCTAATTTTCGCTGTAGCTACTGGCATGATTCTCTGGGCCATTGTCTCTCGGCTGTCATTGATATTTTATACTTGTACTTTTCGTCATTGGATATTTCGTCTACCTCGGTATCGAAGAGTGGACCCCTTCGAGAAGTCTACTCTTTGCGACCACTGCCGCCGTGTGCTCGGGCGATCCGGCCTTCTTTTCGGATCTTGGATCATGTTCGTTCGGACCAAGGAAACACATCGATTCTACGCGACGCTTGAGGAGATGCAACGTTCATGGCGGGGATGTCCTCTGTGCGAAGCCCTATCGAGCCAGAGGCTGGAAACAAGCACCCAAACTAATTCGGGAATCTCTTATGGAAACTATGGCACTATCTCTCAAAGAACACCGTCTTTTGGACTTCCATCAGCCAATCAAGATGAGGCTCTCAATGTCACGATTAAGCTCCATCGAGGGAGCTCGTTCGGCAAGGAATATGGCCTGCAATTTCTCATCAGGCTTGAGACTCCCATTGGCCCTCAATTTAAGGAACTATGCATTGCGGAAGGTATGTGCCGCTGAATAACTAGCCGATCTCAGATGCATAGACTGATAGTGTGCGCAAGGTGTTCTAGAAGAAAAGCCAGATGTCCTAGATTATACAGGAACTCTCTCTATCATTGCAAAAATCAAAAATTGGATTAAAGAGTGTAGAAAACACGAACTATGCAAGCCGCACACTCCTGGCTTCGCTTTCATCCCAACACGACTACTCTATGTAGGAACAGCCGAAATCCCTGAGCTGAGGATAGTACTGGGAGCAGACCTTAATCAACATCCAGCGCCAGATTTCGTGGCCCTCTCACACTGCTGGGGAGGTGATATTGACTACAAACTTGAGACAACGAATTATCCCTCCATGACCCGAGAAGGGATCGACAACGATGCACTCTCCAAGAACTTTCAAGAAGCCGTCTACATCACACGCCATCTCGGTCTATCATACCTTTGGATTGACTCTCTGTAAGTGGATGGTATTAGATTGGTGGAGCTCTCTGCTTAACCTTCAACAGGTGCATTTTGCAAGACTGTGAGGATGATTGGGCAAAGGAGTCTTCGGCCATGAGACTGGTGTATTCCAATGCAGCATGCGTTCTTTCGGCGACCGCATCAAAGGATTCAAATGGAGGCTGCTTTCGGAAACGCCCTGCCCCTTCAGAGACATGGAGCCTTGTCACTTCGGGGAAGACGAGATACTATCTCTCGGCCCAGAAGCCGTCAATCAAGACACTCTTCGACACACGAGTGGAAACAGCGCCATTGACCAAGCGAGCGTGGGCGTTCCAAGAGAGGTTGCTGTCGCGTCGCCTGGTCCATTTCTGTTCCGATGTGGTCTTATTCGAATGCAATACCATGCAGGCCTCCGAGTTCGATGAACAGGGCTCCAGGTATGAGAAACTACCGTATGTAGTACACAATGGACGGCTATTCGATTGGGTTGACGAGAACATCCTGACTCGACTTTTGAGTTTTGCTGGCTTTAGTAGGGACAACTACATTGATCGGTCTGCCTCACGAGGCGTTCGAGGAGCACTCGATGTGCTGAAATCACTTGGAGCTGCCTCTGGACTCGGCTTGCGGGAGCAGATCGAGTTCAATCAGCGGTGGTATAGCCTTGTGTTTGCATATTCCGAAGGGGCCCTCACGTATCCGACCGACAAGCTCGTAGCGATATCTGGGATTGCAGAGTTGGTCCAGGACAGAGCTCAGACACCCTACCTTGCTGGTTTGTGGAGCTCGGTGTTCGTGGAACTGGGACTTCTTTGGAGAGTGAGACATCTGGAAAAGAAGCAGCCACTTTACTGCGCTCCGTCGTGGTCATGGGCTTCAGTGAACGGTCGCGTGGATCTCCTCCCGTACATCAACTTTGGAGACGTCAAATTCAAGGCGGAGAATATCATTGTTGAGATGACGGTGAACCAGATGCTTGTTTCATCTAAAGGCGAGAACGTCATCGACTCGAGGGGCCTAGTGGATGCTGGTCTGCTCGATGTCACTGGTCCTGTCTCCGAGGTTTCCCTGCTCAAACCACGACATCGCACACGCTTTGACACTGGAAAGCATCGCTTGAAGTTCAGCGGGAGCCAAGACGACAAAATTCTCGATTTCTTCCCGGACTGGCTCTCGGACGATAGCACCTCCATCGAGACCGGTTCGAAGCAAGGCCAGCTTGTTGCGCTTCGGGTTTTGACCATCCCTCGTACAGACTTACGAGCTCAGACATATGGTCTCGTACTGAGGACAGAAAATGCCCTGGCTACATTGCCAGAATTTCAGAGGGTAGGAGTCTTCTCTGCTGTAAAAGAGGCGGGGCCATGGACGCGTCAAACTATTCGAATTATATGATGAAACTTTACTACAATTATCTGCACGACAGAAAAGCAAAACACAGAATACAGCAACTGAACCTCACGCGTTCCCGCCTCCAGCTGAAACGTCAACCATGACCTTCCCCCTCGCCCGTCCTGTCTTCAACCTCCGAAAAGCATCGGGCGCCTTCTCAAATGGGAACCTCTCATCAATGACGGCCCTGATTTTCCCCTCCTTCATATAACCGGCAATCCTCATCAACTCATCTATGTTCTGCTGCGCAAAGAATCCCTCAAACTTCCTCTTCCCGCCACCCAAGAACCCAGGCCACAACCGAACTTTCGCGCTGAACATAACGAACTTCAGTGTCGGCTCCCCAGCAATCCCAATAAACTTTGCCGACTTCTTCATATAATGGTGCGCATTCCAGTACAAATTCGGATCATTGCCCACGTTGTCGACGACATGGTCGAAAGGCGGCTTGCTCTTCAACGCCTCCACCACACTACCCTTCTTGTAATCAATCACATCGTCCGCCCCCAGGCTCTTGCACAACTCCACATTCGCAGTCGAGCACGCAGTCGTGACATGGCAGCCTACCGCTTTCGCGATCTGAATCCCCAGAACGCCCACACCCCCCGAGCCACCGTTGAGGAAGACCCGGTCGTTGGCTTTGACGTGCGGCACGATCGTCTGATACGCCGTCATACCCGCCACCCCGATCGTAGCGGCATCGCTCTCGCTCACGCCGGCCGGCAGGGCCGCCGCGCCTTTGATGTCCACGATGGCGTACTCAGCACACGCACCACCAGCGAACGGACTCAGCCCCGCGCCACCGAAAACAACTTGCCCGGCCTTCAGGTCCGAGTTCTTGGCGGGCACGACCATTTTGCCGACGAAGTCGATGCCGGGGGTGGCGGGTTTCGGCAGCATGAAGGAGGGCATGGCTTCGGCGGGCTTGACGTCGACGGGGTTCAGGCAGGTGGAGAAGATTTGGACGATGTGTTGGGTTGAGGGGTCTTTTGCGACGGGGAAGGAGGCGGTAGGGTTGAGTTTCAGGTTGGGGATGAGGCCACCTTTGGTTGTGGTGTATTGCCAGGCTTTCATTGTTGTGGGGAGAGCCATGGTGCGGAGTTTGGATGGGTTGATTTTTAGGGTTGATAGGTGGATCTTTGAATGGTTGATTGAAGTTGTCGTGGATCTCGCTTGAGTGTTGATGTTTTGGTGTCTTGACGATCCCTCAAAGTTGTTGTCAGTATCAGGTGACACCCAATTTGAAAGTCGCAAGAAAGTCGGAAAATGGTGCGGTGATGATGTCTGCTGAGAATCAACTGACAGTGCCAAAACTTGGAGAGAGGCGCACAACTGTATTCTACTTGAACGGATTGCAATATACAATCTATATATATATCCCTTTAGGAATTCGGCTGGAGTCAAAAAGTAGGGCGGCATATAATTCGCCCAGTGACGTCTTTAACTCGTCTATGGAGGCTTAGCGCTTAAAAGTCGGGCTAAATTTCCTAGCTCATTACCTCGTATTTGCAGCTCGCTAGCAGCGTCGACTTGTTTAGGAATAGCCAAAGTAGGGAGGTTTAGCGAGGCGGGATGATGTTGCGCCGTGGATTTGGGGCCAGAGTGTCACGTGAGTGGGTGAATCAAAGAATATCTTGTATAGAGAGGTTTAGCAGCGTTCTTGCAAAGGCTGGCTAATGTACTAGACTCTGTAGTTGCTAGCCCAATGCTGGCTTCCTCCTACAATCTCTGCTGTAATTTGCACTCCAGCTGCCCGCATTGGAGAACATAAGTTACTTGCCTAAGAATATTAGAGTATAGTATTCAACAAGCCGTTGAAAGATGCGCTGTTTTACAATCCCGAACTATTTATAACGTCGTTCACCCACAAGCAAGAATCATACACCACCGCGAATTGGTGACCTAGCTCGGGCTTGATTTGTCGGCGAGTAGGATTTAAGTTTGAGGCTACTTCCTCCCTTAGCGATGAGCATGGGTTTCTGGGCCTGCGTAATGATTCTCTCGTTTCGGGTGATATTTCTCTTTACACGTCTTTCACCACCGCCAACGGCAAGAACACGCCTCCTGTTTATCTCTCTCCCTGTATTCAACACTATGGGCATTTCTTCGAGGACGAGCCGCTCTCATTGCGTGGATAGGCATTTCAGGAACGATTGCTTGCACGTCGGCTCCTTTCCTTCAACAACCGCGAACTTCACTGGGAATGTGAAACGAAATGGCGCTGTGAATGTGGGGCTGGAGACTATGTTGCTGAAACAGGCCATTTGTACAACCTCCAAGCCTTACTCGAAGGGGAAGACTTGCCTTCAATATATCAAAAATGGTATAACTATATCGTGGGGACATGCTCGGCAAGGCAACTTACCAAATCCTCCGACAAACTACCAGCAATCTCCGCAGTCGCGAAGAAATTCCAATCGAAATTTGATGATGAGTATCTGGCTGGCTTATGGAAAAATGACTTTGAAAGTGGTCTCATGTGGCAACGAGCAGTGGATGCTCCTCTCGAACATGAAATGTGGAATCCGCTAGCACCATCGTTTCGTGCACCTTCTTGGAGCTGGGCTTCGGTTGATGCACCCATCTTATACGCTATCCAACGATCATTCCATTTTGAGGCGCAAATTAATTGACTCGAACTGTACACTCTCGACATCAGATCCTACCGGCGGAGTCAAAGCAGGATACATCATCTTGAGGGGATCGGTGGCAAAAGCGTGGGTCTAATTCCCAGCTCCCGGATACCTGCACAATCTACCCTCGCTGTTGCAAACAGTCGAGGTGACCTCTTACAACCTACTGCCCTGTCTTATGTAGATTGTTTGTTGAGCAAGTCAAACGCTATTTGATCTGAACCACAGGATCATTCTCTGGAAGACTCCGTCATGCGCCTCTATTTAGATACGATCCCTGCTGGGGAATGGTTACCATCCGCCAGGGAGTGGCCTGAGGGTACTTCTTACCCCAGATCAGGGGATGTAAGACGTGTCTGGTGCTTGTATATGGGATTCGTGCCGGCTGCGCAGACCAAAGACGATGAAGATAGGGTAAAGGAAATGAAGAGCGATGAGGATTGTGAAGAGAACGAGGAGAATGATAATAATGAGAAACATGAAGAGGACGATGAATGTGAAGAAAGCGAGGCAGATGAAGAGAGCCAGTATCTTCAATGGGAGGAAGAGCTGCACTATGCTTTGGTATTGGGCCGTGACTTAAAGCAAGCTGACAAGTTTAGTCGCCTTGGTATAATGTACATGAATAAGAAAGAGCACTGCGACAATTTCCAACACGCTGTGGACACAACAATTGCAACTGTTTAGCCACGCTCTATAGTAATATGGATTTTCAAGCTCCTAAATACAAATCCACTATCTCGGTTGGTCTTCGCTACCTATTATAATGTATTTTACATACTTTCCTGATGTTTTCAATTTGCTAACAGGAGTTCGACCGCTTCACCATCATACACGCAGTAGATGGAACTAGGGTTCGTGACCGCAGAATCCAGGCTATCCTGAATTGAGCTTTACCGTCACTGGACTGGATCTTCTAAGACTTTGGTACTCTGACATATTGTTTTTGACCCATCGCCCCTATCCTGCGCTTGCTTGGTAGCTTGATTTACTAAACTCCTACACGCCCTTCAAAAACTCCACAGCCCACTCATACGCCTCCGCCCTCTTTTCATCCTCCTCACTCCCCTTCTTGCAACTCTTATCCCACGCATGATCCACCCCCTCCACCCTCTTCCACTCCACCCTACACCCCTCCCTCTCCGCCATTCTACTCGCCAACTCCTCCGCCTCAAACGCCAGATCGTCCTTCCCACACGTCACGATGAACGCCTCCTTAGCAAACGCCTCCGGCGCCATATTCTTACACGAAATCCTCGGATCCGTCGCTTCTTGCCCCGGGGTAATATAGCACGTATTAAAGAGCTTAGCCACCGGCACCGGCAGCGTGCCCGCACTCCCATCCGGCGCCCGTTTTGTGGCAGGACTCGTAGCCAGATCTAAAGGCGGGTAGAACGCGACTACTTTCCGCACTCTCTCCCTAATGAAACCCGTCCCTAAATCTCTGAGAGGTACGCCACACACCGCTAACGCGAGATTCGCACCAGCGCTGAAGCCGGAGAGGTGGGTTTGAGTAGCGTCGTACTCTTCTGGTCGACTGAGCACGTACCGCATCGCGTCCTCGACGTCTTCGAGGGCGGCGGGGAAGGGGTGCTCGGGCGCTTTGCGGTAGTCGCAGTCGAGGACGGTGAGGCCGGTTGCAGAGGCGATTTGACGGCAGAATGGGGCATCGGAGCCGTGCATGTCAACGACGAAGCCGGAGCCGTGGAAGTTGAGGAGGACGGGGTGGGGAGCTTTGGTGGGTTTGGGGGAAGGAGGGGCGTAGACGTGGACTTTGATAGTGCGTTTAGAGTTCCGGGATGGAATAAAGAGCGTGGAGGTTGGTTTTGGGCTGGGAGAGGCGAGGAAAAGGGCGTAGATTGTGCGAAGAATGGTAGCGAGGACTTTGATGAGAAGATAGGTGGGGAGTGGGTGGGATTTGGCCTGAGTTGTGGTCATTTTGAGGGAGAGGACGCTAATGAAGGAGGAGTCGTGCTGACGGAAAGAGGTATGAATGAACGGAGGCGAGATCTAGAAGAAAGGAAAGGCAACGATGTTGAGGGTATCTAAGAAATTCCGTCAGGGATTCGGAAAGAGAAGTGCGGGGTTTCGAGATTAAATAGAGTTCAGGTACTAGTACACCGGAAGATCTTCCCTAGGATCGTTAGCTCGCTCCATAAGCCCATAAGCACGGCATAGTATTAGGCCCCTGTAGAAAGACTGCTCGAGATATTCCAAGCTTACTGCTTATACTAACGTGAGCGTAGTACAATTTCTTGGAGAAGTCGAACATAGGGAAAGGTGAGATACCGTGTTCGTTTCGTTGGTTGATTAAAGGGAAGCCGTCCATAGTAGTAAATGTTTCTCGTGGCCATAACTAAGCGAGCCAGTCAGTCACTTGCTGGTTAGTGCTTTTAAAGCTCGAAATTCATGGTCATATCTTGAATTTAGGTCTTTGGTGAACGTGCCGCATTGTTTGCGAGTAGCAAACGTAGCAGATGGCACCAAACTTCGCGAAGTATCCTTCGGCGATCGAGCGGTGTATTGTAAAGACTTAGCTTGTAAGTAGTAGTCAGAGTCGAGACGGCGGTGCAGGTGCCAGCCACAAGAGCAACAACGTACTCGATATGCACGACACAGCAGCAGCTGGGCAACATGAATCGTATGATCTCCCTTGACTCGCGAGACTTTTCATATTGCCAGCTTACTTGTCCCCAAACCAAGGATCTTGGAGGATTTCTTGCGCTGACGCCCTTGTTGAAGGCTCAAATCGCAACAGCCTGCTAACCAGCGTGCCCACTTTGATGATATCCTCTCGTGTCAAATCCTCTTTCCTCACGCCGTCAAAGTACGTTTCCTCTAACCACTCCTGAAGATTGTTCTCCGTCTTGTCCCCAGTCCAGGCGCTATCCATGGTCCGCCACTTTTGCTGCCACCGCTCTGGCAACTCATCACTGGCAGTCTCTAACATCTGTTGAACGACGGTTACGGGTGTTGCCATGATGCTGTCAATAGGTGGTTGGCCAATTACGAGCTCGAAGATCTATTGAGTGGGTGAGCTACATCTTCATTCGCGATTGGCTTCCGCCTATACGGCCCGGATCTACGCTTACCATGCATCCCGCACTCCATAAGTCGACGCGGTAGTCCAACTTCTCCCCGAAAATGACCTCGGGTGCTCGCACACAAAGAGGTGTATGGAGCATTAGAGGAACGTCATTGTTGCTGAAGAAAGATTCGCCAAAGTCAATGATTTTGATCTGCTGCTGTGACAAAGACACGTCTGTGGGGTAGAATGTCGGCCGGACCAGGTATGCGGGCAAACTAGGCTCTAATGGCTTTCCATCTTTTCTTGTGACAGCCCCAATTTCGGGGTTTCGCAGCTTTTGGAGGAGTTCTGCTTCCGTGAGAGTATGTAAGGAAGGGATGACGAAAGACAAGTTGCGCGTGTGCAGATCTGCGATATGTTAGTGCAGTGTCTCCAGGATGAGTTCAACGCTGGCCGTACCTCCGTGTCCAATACCATATTTGTGTAAGTATGCGAGGCCAATAAGGGCCTGTTGCGCACTCATTTTCGCAAGTGTCCCCGGAAGTCTTTCGTCATGGAAGCGCACTTCAAGAACATCTGTGATACTTGGCCCTAGAAATTCAAGCACTAGACATTCGTGATTCCCGTTTGGACCCTCGATTTGGAAGTGGTCCAACAGTTGCATTACATGCCGTGAGCCGATTTCTTCAGAATTGAGTCCCGCTAGAGTGCGCAGGACGTTGAGCTCTCGGCTTTTGTCATGGATTTCTGATGTTGAGACTTTCAGTGCAACATACTCTTGATTTCTAGCCAGTCGTAAGCTTCTTACTTATTGGATGGTGGTGAGGCTACCTTAGATCTTTCGCAGCCCACACTGTTGAATAACCTCCCCAGCCTAGCTTATGCAGAATCTTGTACCTCCCGTCTTTGAAGAGATCTCCGAGAGCGATTGGATGATATCCACCAACTCGATAGCGATGTAAAGGCTCGGCGTCGATGCCGCAGGTGTGTGTGAATTGATTAATCCCTGCGGTTCCGGCGAATGTGCGGGAGAACGGCCGTGAGTTGAACGCCTTTGATGCATTCTCCTGCGCGCGTGAGTTCCAATTTTTTTTGATTAGAAAACGGGCGCGTAATCCACTCCGGTACATGTTGTTTGTGGACGCAGGTTATGCGTCATGATGAAAGCGCTGCGGTATTGCCCCAAGCAGGCGGCGCAACAACATGAGGTCTGTGCTCAGTCACATGTGCGTAATGCTTTACGCATATTTCATTGGATCTTTGCATCTGAAAAATGTTACAAAGGGAAAATTGGTCCTCGTGGTGAGAAATAGTATCACGGCGCCTCTAAATGCTGTAGGGCAGTGTTTTAAAGAACTAGAGATTGAACGTTAGCCTAATTTAGTTCTACAGCTTAGAAATCCTGAAATATTACCCAAATTTTGTGAAAACTTGAAGACTTTCAAATGGTATCACTCTTAGCACTCTACAACCGTGTGACGGTAATCTGATATCTGTATCGGGAGATAGCGTCACCACTCCGACCACGACAAGCCGCTGGCAGGCGTCTCAGACCAACCAATATCCTTTTCCCACTCAACAGCTGAAGAGATTAACGATCAGCAAAACCAGTCGAAGGAAGTACGACGCGCTTTTTCCGTGGCCGTTTTCCCTCCTTCGTCTCAGAGACTTCTCTAATCGACCACGTTTTGTCAGTGCATATCAGTCGCACGGAAAACACCGAGCTTGAATCGGAAGGGTCAACAATCAAGCACGAAACTGCCGCCGCAAGATTTGGATTCTTATAGTTCCTCGTTCGAACGTCCGTTTGGACCTCGAAGTCTGTGTTTTGCTGTCCTGGCACGGGCAATATCGAGTGGGTTATACCGCCTTTGGCACTCCACGTCTGAACGAGGAATGAATCTGCCACTGAAAATATAGTATTGGCGCAGTTGTTTTGTCCCAGAGTGCCTGGGCCAGGACAAATAAGAATTTTGGTTTTCTGCATCACCGATGCAAAATCCCCGAGGTGGGGTAGATAAGCCGGGAAGGCTTTGATGCGTCGAAAGGCTTCTAAGGATGGCCCTCGGCGGAGTAGTAAGCATAAGGCACCATTCTCGTATTTTTCTAGGGCATGGTTGAGAACAACTACATGAGTTACTCTGACAAGTGACTGCCGATCATGCTCATCGAAAAACTTAAGTTTGTCGGCAACGACATGGTAATCCAGTAGTAGTAGCGTTGTTGAAATCTCATTTCGCAAGGACGTGACAGTTGTCATTATCTGCTCATGGGCTTGGTGGTACCACCTTGTAGACGCAATGAAGTCGGTATACCGTTCATTCGAAGGTAGACACTGGACTACGTCCGCTACGCAGGAAGTACAGTCTTGCCTCTCGCAGAAGCGTGTCGGCGAGTCCGCTAATAAAGGCTGGTCGTCCTGATGCGCGCTGTAGCGAAACAAGAATAGAGTGTGGTCGGCCGTGGAGTTGTAGATTGCTTCCTGGAGCCTGATGAAAGCTTTTTCCCGGCCTTCTCCGTAAAGAAGCGGCATATTGACATCGAACAGGCCTAGAAGTGAATATGCTTCGTCTTCTTCTCTAGTGACTTTCCGATGCGCTGCCCATGAAAGTCTCTGCGCAGCACTGAATAGATCAATATCCTGGGTCCGAACGAGGATATCCGGGTCAATCCTCGTTATTTCCGCAATCTCCTTGTGCCTTTCGAACTTTGTACCGATAGGTGCCCAGTCTTCCGTATAAAACTCAACGCAAGTCGGCGCCAGCAACTCTTGTAATGTCCAGCCCCGGGTGAACCACTCGCTCCTGTGGAAGCTCTCGCCCCAACCAACTTCTGAATTGGGGACATCTGCCATGTACACATAGCAAATGTTCGATTGCGCGTAGTAATTCCACATAGAATTGATGGATTCTTGCAGCTCTGCAGAACTGGACTTGTCAATACAACAGCTGTCGATCCAAATCCAAGCGTAGCCGTCTCGCGCAGCCAATCTGCAAGCGCCCTGCACTTTAGAAAAGCCTTCTTTCTTTCGTACTGGACTGGTTTCGCTCAAAACAGTAGCCCAGGTCATGTCGTCGAAGGTACACTCTTCGGCGCCCTGCGCGCACCAACGGTGCGAGAGGATGACATAATCGGGGACACGGCTAGGCACGAAAAATTCAAGGGTGAGAGAGTCGGTGTTGAGCAGCCACATGGCTGAAGAAGATTGTGGGATATAGGAATCGGACTGTCGAGGAACCTTGAGAAAACGGTAGAGGAAGCCTGGAGGTCTGCGGGAGGCTGGGGGACGTGACAGGGTTTGGTCAGGCTGGTGGTGGCGCAGCATTCATGGTGCAGCTGCGTAAGCGCTGTAATTATTCTACCGAATATCGAGGTTGTACGTATGGGGAAAGAACTATTCAACAGATTCTATAGATTATACTATACTTGAGTTACACCGACGTGTGATTCGTTCCTGTTGAAGACTTTCAGCTGGTGTCATCGGAGGTGTCTCAAAGATGGAGCAAGAGCAGCGTGGAAGAAGTCTGAACTCACGGCGATTTGTATCATTACCGTGCGTAGGGAGAGAGGGCGAATCAAAGTAGCATAATATTACACCGTACTTGAACAAATGGGAGATGATAGCAAGTGCGGTGATGCTGCTCCAGATTGCTCCCTGCCCGGCCGTGAGAGCCATCTCACTCGGTGCCCATTGCTACGGCAAACAATCTAGATAATTCTGAGCTCCTGGATAGGTAGTGACGCAATATGATCATTTACTATCTTCTCATAAGCTTTGGCTTTGGGCCCATCTGCTGGTCCCTTCATCAGCGATTCAGTTTTTACATGGTCAAGTTGTAGGAGCCCAAGCCTCTCAAACTCTGTCTCTGAAGAACTTCGAAGAACAATCCCTACTAATGTGTAGGGTGTAATGAAACCAAGGAATAAGACTGTAACAGGATCCCCTGATTTGACCGGCCGTTCACTTGTAGAGTAGTCGTAGTCCTTCTCGGGGCCGTAAAAACCTGTCCGCACTTTGATGACTTCACACGCGGGGTAAATGTTCTTAATCATGAATTTTTGAGGTCGACCATATTTCAGCCTCGAATATGTGGCTGTGAAAGTGGAACCTCTGAGCGTGATGCTGGCGTTTCGTACTTCTCCGAGGTGAGGGGGTCCAACAGCAGTATAGTTGATGTCAACTACTTGTGTTGTAGGTGATTTTGATTCACAAAGCGGCTCCCAGTCAATACCCCCTGAAGATGCTGCCCATGACCAAAACGGGGCATATGTCGAAGGTCTTGGGCGAACGCCGCCATCGTGAGAGACCCAAGCAAGATCTCCAAGTAGACTAGTTTTCCACATTCCCGCAAAGTAAGAATCGCCCTTCCGAATTCGCATCATGCGCTCGACTATGGACGCGATAGCCGGTAAGCGGTCGCTCTCGTAAGTCAGTTGCAGCATCGGATAATCCTTTACGGTTGCTTGCCAAATCGTCACAGGATCTGTAGTTGGGTAGCTCAGAGAAAGGATACCAAGGAAATAGTCTTTCTCCGACCCATCTGTCAATGGCTTATCTCCATTTTGTGAGCCGTCTTCCGATAGGAACTTGGATCTGCACTCCCAGTACACCTGGTTCTTGCCAAAATGGATTATTCGAGATGATAGCCGTCTCTCTTGAAACACCCAACCCGACCTAATAGCGGCCAATCCGAGGCCGTATCATGAAGTTCCGAAGGGATTCGCGGACGTGGAAACTTCCCGGGCCGTTGCCTAACGTACAGCCCGGTATGTTGCATTCTTCTGGCTTTGTATTGAGGCTCGACCCACGAAAAGCAACCCGATTCACTACTTTTTGACCCCGAAGCAGCAATCGTGACAAAGGCATTCTCGTAGATAGAAGCCACGGTTGTGGCAGCTTCCTTCCAGTCATCCTGATCGTCTTCTTGTAGGATGCCTGTTTGTGCTTGGATTAGCGGTAGAGCAACACTGCTAACAGTAGCCACTCTCACATAGTGCGTCAATCCAGAGGTAGTGAATGTTGAGTCTCCTACAAACTTGAACCGCATCTGAGAACGTTTTCGGCAGCTCACGAACAGGCACGCCGCATTTGAACATTTCAGTGGTTGCCCTGGTAAGTTTGAGCGCCGGGCCTTTCGCGCACCAGCAATGACTAAGACAAGCGCAAACATGAGATATCCCCAAGTGCTCGCGAAGATAAATGTGGGTGTTGGTTAGTTCAAGAACTCGCTTTGGCAGGTCCTGTGTTTTACTTGGTTTGCAGAATGCATGGTAGTGTATGCAATCGCTGATCCAGTCCTTAAGAGCCCGAAAAGTCTGTTTAGACGACGTGTCTTCTGCAGGCAAGGGACTTTTGATATCGTAGTATTGTGAGCCGTTACACGTTTTGGCACCGTGTAAGTCTATGTGTTGATCAGCAATGGGAAAGCCTCGGGGGGTACCGCATGTTGAGAATGCGTTGAGCGTCACTGTGCGCATACATTTGTCGCGGAAAGTTTCCAGGTCGAACGACCGCAGACCAGTAAAAGGAAGGAGCGGCAGCTTAATCACTTCAATTGAATACCCCCCTGCTTTTCTCCAAAGCTCGACTCTGGTGTTCAGCTGAATCAGCTCGGCCAGCGGCAAGCCCCCATCTTTGTACGTAGTGATGGCGTCAGAGAATAGCTCACAGCCTTGACATCCAGAGCTGGCACCGTCCTTGAGGCGTTGCAGACTCGTATCCTTCCCCCACTAAAGAAGGTGCCCGAAGTTTTCAGTACCGATCTGATCAATATCCCTTTCTTTACCCGAAATGTACACTTCGGGTATCATATAATCACACCCGTTGCAATAACGCGTATTGGACCGTCTAGGGCCATTTTTTGAGTTTTCCGGATAATCAGATGACGATGACGATGATGGTGATGATGCAGAAGAAGTTTCAGAAGCTTCTAAGGCACTTTCTGATGATTCAGCATGCTTAGAATGCTCTTCCAAGGGGTCCAGCATTTTGGAGAGCTCTCCGTTGACACGAGCCGTGGCCTCATAGGTAGGCAGCTCGGATGCAGCCCGCTTCCTCATAGGGTCGGGCGTGGTGTTTCGTCTGTGTGTTGATGTAGCAAGCTTAGTCGATGGCAGAGACCGTCGCTCGTATGATGAATGTCCGCCGGCGAGAGATTTTGCAGGCGAGCGGCGAGGTTAAATCTGGAGGATCTTTCTTGCTCGTAGTTGTGGCGTGTAGGAGCGTGATCGGATTATGGAAGCTGTTTGGTGCGACCGAACTTTGAAATTATCCTGGCCTGTCAAACTCATAGAATTGGTTCAGCTTTCGGGGTTCAAGCCGGATGCAGGCAGCAGCGGAGGGCGTCAGGGTGTGTGTGGCAGAGCGATTCTGCCTCGCAAGCGACAAAGCGAGTAGGCGACACGACTTCGACATGTCAATGGCTCGTTGGAGCGTAGCCTTCCATGCAAGACTGCAAGAGCTCTACCCTTCATGCGGCCTTAACGCCCAAGTGCTCCTGAGATGCTTGGCAACTGCAAGGCTGAGACAGCAACCGGATGTGTTCTCAATAAGAGCCGATTGGCCCCTTTGGTGCTGCGGGGGGCTCCCTCTTGATCCTACGCGCCAAAACCAGACAACATCACTTCCGGGTGGCATCCGTAGGACATAGCTAAACTTTTTTTTCATATAAGGCCAGCAAAGGGATCTCAGGCTAGTAGCTTGGTTCAAGAAGTGCCTGCGGACACAGCTGCAGACCAACCAAAATACTGCAACTCACCGCTAGAATCACTACATCTCCCCCTTACCGACCTCCTCATCTCCCTCGTCCTCGCTATCGTCGTCCCCTTCGCCCCAGCCATGAAGAAACTTGATCCTCAAGCTACGGCCTGCTCTCCGCAACAGCTTGATCTGGTCCTCGATATTTCTTATGTCTTTTTCCTTCTCCACCCAATGCCCACATGTGATACCACTCGGCGTTCTCAGTGGACTCAGGCTACTATCCATACCACTCGAGGAATTGGAAAGACTCATTTTCCCCATCGAACTGCTCAAGCTTCGCTCCCGGCCCGCCCTAGCCTTTTTCTTGCGCTTCTCCTCCTTCTTCTTCAGCCAAGTGAGGAGATACACGGCTATTGCGCTAGACGGCAGGCCTTGGATAGCACCGATATTGGTCGGCACCCAGCCTTGACTGAGCACAAGAGTCTCAACACGCTCCCACGCCCCGTTCCAGTCTGGGCCGGGACTACCATGATTCTTGGCATCCCAGTCGTCTTCGTCTGGATGATTCTCGGGGGACTCAAAGAAGTCAGGAAACCTACGCACCCCTTGGGGACGATTGTTCCCTTGGCCCCGCCTTATTTGACTCTGGTAACTGGGCGAATCCCATATCAGCGCTTTGTACCAATCGCAGCCTTCCAGATCAAGCCAGCGTAGGCGGTATGTTACGAGGCTGAGTCGGCGAAGTATATTAGCTGCCTCGTGCCAGTCGCCATCGAGCTGAGAATACATGTGGCTTCCGCCGAGCGCAACGGGTTTCGCGTGTTTGGACACCATGGATGTAGTAGCAGCGTTAGGGGTTGTTGAAGGTGTGGGCCAATAAGCTAGTGAAAGGTGGGTCAGATGTTTGAGGCTCGAACAAGTGGCAAGCAGCGCAGTCCATGAGGCTTGATGGCCCGGGTTCGCAAGAGAAAGGCGGGTGAGGTTTGGGAAACGGAAAGGCTGAAGTGACGTGGCATGTGGCGAGTCGATCTCGTCTTCCCAGGACTCTACTACATCGTCTTCGAGATTCTCGGGAGCGGAAGAAGTCGTGCTTGAGTCATGTGAGGGCTCCACCGCAGAGCGCTGGCGAGATATGTATTTGTTAATATCCGACAATGTGAGTGCGTCACTCAACAGGCCAGTAAGATCCAGTTGCTTGACCTCACTGCTACCAGTCCCTCCGTCAACTTCGGTCTCATTGAGAAAGAGCAGCTTGAAAGTCTTCAGGTCCGGCGACCCTTCTGCTCCGTAAAGGGACAAGTAGCTAAGCAGATGCTCTTTCAGATGAATGGGTAGGGTGGAAAGATAATGTTGCTCGAATTCTGCAAGCCAATGCCAGTTGGATGCTAGTGTCTTCATGCATAGGTCGACGAGACTCTTTGATTGTGGTAGTTTCTGCGAAAACATTAGTAACTTAGACATACGTAGGTCTATATTTCCGTGTCTGTGGATTTTGAGAAGCTGCAGCACTTGAGATGCTGTTTGGGAGTTCTATTGCTGGTGATGAAGGAAGAATCCACGGTTAATTGTATGCAACCAAATTTATAGCAATGAACGCGACCAAAGTTGCAGAATCCATATTGACTGGAGGAGTGCGTTTGTCCAAGGCTACCAACGTACCCGTTCTCCATCATGTGTAGTCGCAAGTCTCCCAAATTTTGATATACCGTATCTCGAGTATGTTGGAAGCTTCCGCGCTTCTGGCGGGGCGTATTGGCTTTGGCTAAGCCAGCTCGCAGGTGGCGCTGGGCCTGGGGGAGGACGTCGCGTTCGAACTTGTCCTTGAGGTCTGCCTGGCTTTGGTTTCGGAGGGTCAATCTCTGGTATGTTCAAGATATGCCGCAACGCCGGCGGGACAGTGCGCTGAGTTACCACGTCTATTATCTCATTCCTCCTCTCTGCCGTAGCCCTTGGCGCTTGCTCTCGACGCAATTGGTTTATCCGTTCATTGACTGTCTTCGGGGCGGATGGGTTGGATAGGATCGGTCGCTGTTCCAGCGAAGGGTGGACAGAGCCTTGAGGTTTGGCAAAGACCGGGTTGTGTTTCTTCGGCATGCTTGCTGTTGAAAGAAGGGCCCTGTTGGTCTTATATGGTGGCAACAAGGCCTAAGCTTGATGCGCGCAATCAGGTGAGCTCTAGAGTGATAGAGGGATGAGTCGCTGGTGAGTCAGTGGGATGGGGCTCAGAGGCCGCGAAGGAGCAAATGGCAGGACGTCTGGAGCGACTGCGGTAGCTCAATGTGATGCAGTCGATTGTTGGATGCAATATCAAGCTGTATTGAGGTTGGAGTGGAGCCATAACAGCGTTGTCATGATGGCGGACGTCTCAAGTCTCGGTGGTCGTTGTGCTTGCCACCTCCTTCCGTCTCACCTAGGCATCCCGCTTTTGCCAAGGCCTAGCAACCTCACGACTCAATCCACGTATATCGCAACTCTGTTTGCGAGTAGCCCCAGAGAAATAGACTAGCTATCAGAATGCTGTTATTACACTTTCACGAGGACCTACATACGGTTTGATCTTTCGGTGGTTGCACTGCAAGGAAGCGCCAGGCATCCAGTCCAAAGTGCACAGCCCCCGGTTTCCAACGTCCTCAGCTCTCTTCCCCGCCTCTCAATTTCCTTGAGCACCGCCATTTCTCAGTTTGTTTCCATTCAGTGTGATTTGAATATGTCTTTTCGTGTCTCTTCCCTTACAATGCTGGGATAGGAGCTTCTAGCCCTCGCCATCATCCCTTTGACGGCGCCATCTGCACGGTTGCAGCCTGATAATCATGGCAGAACTGATAGGGCTTACGGCGTCAATTATTGGCATCGCAGGCGCTGGCGTGAAACTCTCTACCACGCTATACACATTCGCAGAATCATCCTCACGCGCGGATCAGGATATCACCGATATCGCCGGTGATGTTGCTCTCACTGCCAATGTGCTGGACAGCGTCGGAAACGTTCTGAAAGAGGAAGACACGAGGTGCTTAGCTTCGAAAGCAGCTCTGAACGATGCAGAAAACATCCTGAAACGATGTGAGACTGTCTTCGGTGATATTCGCCAGGTCGTTGAAAAACGAACCAAGATTGGAAAAGATGGAAAGAAATCAATCACGACTCTCGGCCGGCTGGCATGGCCGCTCAAAGAGCAAAGAGTCGAGTTGATGAGGAGACGATTAGACAGTCTGAAGACAAGTCTGTTGCTTCTTCTCAAAGTGCTTTCATTTGCTGGAGATAGGGCCAGAGGGTTTGTACTCCACGGTGTCTGCCTAGATGTATTCTAACTCTGTTCAGAAAGGAAGCCTCCCTGCTTCGTGAGGAGCGAGAGAACATCCGTGCTCTTCACAAACGTCATCAAGAATCATTGGAGAACCTCAGCTTGCTAGAGAAAAAGCTTGACAATATCTCTCTGGACGACTCCGAAACCCTTCGCGGCTCGACAAATCCTTCAAGAACTTCTACCATCAACCTTATAGCGCATCCGCCTTTGGCAGCATCTGTCTCCATAAGAAAGATTACTGCTTTAAAGGGGAATACCCCTGATCCTTTGTCCGACGATTCCGATGATACCATTGGGGGGTCCGATTCAGGCAGCGATGACGAACCAATCACCCCCGAGGACCTTCTAAAATGCACCAAGCATGTCCAAAAGCTTTTGAGGAGGATCCAGTCTTTCCAAAGCCTTGTTGAGGGGGCCACACCCGCTCGCCGTTCGAAACGTCGCGTGCATAAAGCCTATCATCGATTCTGCGTGAAGATTGAGAGAGATATACTTCGTCATCCTGCTATGGCTAAGGCGGAGGAAGGCCTTTCACCTAAAACCTATCGCAGTGCTCAGTCGCTTGTGCAGCAGCAAACACTACCATCGATCGACTCGCTAATCGCCATGGACGCTGTGCCTCCGCGTTCTGAAGTTGATTTAGGTTCAGAAGAAGCGCTAAATCCGAGACAAGGGCTCCTTCTTCCGGCTGCCCAGCAGAAAGAAGCATTGCATCTATCACAACAACAGAAACCTGCTGAGGAATCTCTAGTTCGGCCGGGCTATCGAAGGGGAGACGACGTGGCACGATCTCCCCGGCATATGGACCCAAAAACGCATACTCTCATTCCAGATATACACAACAGTCCCATCAAGCCCCCGGCGATCTCGCCATACACTTCTCCTGATATCTACAATACCAATGCCGAAAGCGATATCGAAGCAGGTGCAGGTCTGGCTGCACTAAAGATGGCAGAGGCGCAAGAGGAAGCTGAGGAAGGCCGACGGCGGAGCGGAGGAGGTGGATTATTGAGCAGTTTCACAGCGGAGCCCCCAACTCCGACTGCAAGCTGCTTGCCACCACACATGCCATCACAAATGCAGATGCAACCGCAGCAAAAGTATGCTCAGGCTCAGGCTTCATCTCAGACTTCAGCTCAGACACAGAGGAACGTGCTGGCGCAGGCTCAGGCGCAGGCTCAGCAGCAACGACACATGTTATCACAAATGCAGATGCGACCGCGGCAAAAACCAGCTCAGGCTCAATTTTCAGCTCAGATTCAGGCTCAGACTCAGAGATACGCGCAGGCGCAGGCCCAGGCTCAGGCTGAGCAACATGCCAGTCAATACACTGCCAACCAGGCCTACCAGCAAATGCAACAACAAATGGCAATTCAGCGTATCGCGTCCCAGCCGACTCCTGTGCCTTCGACACCGTTGACGCCAATGGATGCGTCTCTTTCGAAGGTAAGTGATAATGTATCCAGCAACGCACCCAGCCTTGATCTTGGCAACGCGGATGATTACGATGTTCTCGCAAATTTCGACTTTGATACATTCTTGGCGGGTGCATCGGGCGACGACGAATTTCCCGTGACCTTTTCCAACCCTCATGGTCTCGATCCATCGGAAAGCAAAAGACCTGCGCGCACAGGCATCAACAATGGACCAGTAGAAGACCCGCCCTTGTTCATCAATCCTAAGCAGTTCCATCGCATTCTCAAACGGAGATTGGAACGTCATAAGCTGGAATCTCCACCTGAGGGGAGAGATGAGGAGCTAGATACTGCGACCAGGGGTTTTGGAATTCGGTCTAGTGGCGACCCATATCAACGAAGATGCTCGTCTTCACAGGAACCTGGCGCCCAGCTACCAGACTCTCGAGCCTCTGACGTTCGAATACCTGATCCACGGACCTCAGATATACATTTTGCTAATCCACGTTTTGCTGAACCACGAGTCTTCGATCGTCGCATGAGCATGTCGAATTCAAGCGCGACACTAGACCATGAGCCGGCCGACGCCCACGAGAACGAGAGTGGCAACACCCATGGCCAACTAGACACTCAAGCTAAAGATCATGCGTTACACGAGTATCAGCTAAGACTAATTTGCGGTGGGCCCCAAGAGAATAAGAAGCGATTAAAGATGATACGAATAGAAGATGTGCAAGAAGTCCCTCAGTCGAGTAATCACAACGAATCTAGCTTGCCTGGCGCTGTCCAGGTACAGCTTCCAGATCAGTCGATGCCATTTCCGACCCAGCAAACGCGAACATACCCGTCGTATGAACAGACCTCACCAATGCTACCATCACCAGGGAACCCGATGCTTCAAAATCACTTACAACAAGCCGACTCATATCAACCCATGCTACTCGAGCAACAATGGAAAAAGCGCCAGAAGGAATCTCAACAGCAAGAGGAAGCAAGGGCGGCTCAATACAGACCTGGACCTATAAACCACCAGGCAGCTCAATATACACCCGGACCTATAGATTACCAGGCGCTCCGTGACTATCAGATGTCACTCATGGTCCTCAAGCACCCTACGAAGAGAGAGATCGCGGCAGCTAAAAGAGGAACTGCACCTGGAGGCATCTCTCCTGTGCAGGAGGCTGAGTCAAATGTGCCAAGGTGGAAGCAGGCTATCCCAAACAAGAAGGAACCTCTGCAGAGTTCTCAGAAGTCAAATTCTCGCTTTGAACTCGCCCAAACTGTATTTCAGAGTCCATGGCAAAGCTCTGCCACCCTTGCGTCAGTCGCAGGAGTCAATGCGCCTGAGACTGGAGCCCCGAAAAGCCAAGCACTACAAGACTACGAAACGCAACTCATGCTCCTCGAGTCGCAAAAAAAACGCCTCAGATTGGCACTGGAGGATCGAGACCGCGTAGATCGGCGGGGTGGAGACATCTGCGCATCAGAAACAGCTTTTTATGCTACCAAGCAGCAGCAAGCCTACGGCGCGTCTACTTGGCAGCAGTCGGCTGCTCTTCCCGCCAGTGTCCACGATGGCATGACCAGCTACAATGGTATCGATTTCAACAACCCATGGAGTGGTCCTCCAAAATATTCTTCCTCTACCGGATACACTTCTACCGGTCCAGCTTCGCATCACGGGGAGGAGCCTAGCCAACTATTACTAAAGCCGGATACAGAGGTCGAGTTTCAGAATCGGACGCCAATGGAATATGCACAAAAGCTGCAGGCTCTCGAGCAAGAAGGTTTAAGACGCTACACGATAAGCAGGCAAGAATCAGACGGGAGGGTCCAATCCGAGGACCGTGAGCAAGGCCATCAAATTCAATCCCGTGTTCTTGAGCAACAAGACCAGAATGCCACCGTTGCAGAGAAAGAAGGATCAACCTACAAGCTCGCGGAGCTCTCCAGCTCGCTAATTGGAGCCAGGCAATCCCAGGACTCGAATAACTCAGCGATTCGTGGCAGCAATGGCGAGGCAGGTACCAAAGAGTCGTTAAAGGAAGTTGATGAACTGAAGGGTAACCGACTTAATGCATACAAGCGTGTTGCGTGCATGACATGCCGGAAGAGGAAGTCAAGCTGCGATGGCGCGAGGCCCATATGCAGCAGGTGCACCAAGCGGGGTCGTGGATGTGGCTACGATGAGGTGCGGTGGAAGAGCAGACCCAATAGAGGATTTGTTAAGAGCTTGGAGAATCGTTTGCGTATGTGCTGCCAGGTGTCACTATTTGATACGAACCTGCAGAAGCTGACCAGCATGCTTTAGAAACAGTCGAGACACCTCTCAAGAGCCAGGATGGGACCACGGAAGGCCAGAGCCAGAACCATATGTTACCCCCCTTCCAGACAGCAGAACCCCGTTATCAGTTCCATTACTCACGAATTAAAATCGACGCCCCGACATCAAAAGACCTCGACGTGGATCGAGAAGAACCCACGAACCTGTTTCGTAACTCTACTATTGGCAATTTCGAGCGTATGCAGACTATGACATCCGAAGACGAGACCTCCGATGATGCGGATGACGACGAAACTCAAGGTGATCTGTGGCCTGAGGAAATCGAAGATGTTGATGCCAAGAAACAAGAAGGGGATGTCATCAGTGACGGAAATGAGGAAACGAATCTACTACTAGGTCCAGAATCGACACCTAATACGGATAGAGATCAGGCTCAATCATCGTCACTACTCAAAGCTCCTCCGACATCCACTTATACGGACGTTGTCATGAATTCCGAAGACAGTCGAGACCAGTAAGTTTATGCAAAATCCTACTCTAGCAAGATTCCGTGGCAGCTATTGACGTCCTAAAGTACGGGACAAACACTTGCTGCCGCACCACCTCCACCGCCAGTGCCAGGACCTCCCATGCATGGTTCCAGTGCCCCATTCGGAAATATTGGCGAAGAGGTGAGATATCATGCCGAGAAAAGAGCGGACAATTCTAACCATGATCAGTTCACCGATCCTGGCTATCCATCATTTTATGGGCCGGATGTCCTCGAGAGTTTCGATTTTGACTCCTTTCTCCACGTTGAAGATACACTGAAAGCTAAGAGCCCGTTTAATTTCAGTGGTGCAGAAGAAAATCGCAACAACCCCGAGGCAGGACTTCGAGACGAAGAGAACCATAGTTATGGCGCTCGCGAGACAACCCAGGCTAGACAAGATGACTCGCTTACAGAGGAACAGTGGCTTGCCGCTATCGACACTGATGGCGACGAGTCGCCCGTACCGAAGAAGCGTCGCCGCGGGGCAAAGATCACCAAAAGTCAGACCATGGACGGCGATGCCACCCTTGCAGATCAAAGAAAAGGATCGGGTTATGTATCCCCTCGTAAGCCGAGCACACAGAAAGATGCCTTCAGTCTAGCTAGCCCTGAGTATCGGCCTTCGGAAGAGAAAGAGGAACTTCGAGTTGACGCTAGGACAGAAGAGCGTATACCTAAGTTGTCTGCTGGCCATGCTCCATATAGACCCCTTTCGCCTCATGTTCATGTGAAGCGAAAGAAACCTAATCGGCGCAACACTCGTCCGAGCCAGGGAGACACCGTTCTGATGAGTTTCATGGACCCGAACCGGCCAGAAATAGCTCGGCTGGTCGGCGAACAAGCTCTCATTTCGGATTCTGGCTCGGAGGCCGACGAGGAGGAAGATATGGAGGAGATAGTCCCCCAGGAAGTCAATACCGAATTCGCACCCCCATCTCGTCAATCAAGCGACGAGCTGGATAGAAGAATAGACGCCCTCAGGCCGCCTGATCGAGGTGAGTATACCACACCTACCTCTGCTCGTCTTTTGAAACTGACTTGCTTTACTCTAGATCGTAACCGTAAGCGAAGTCGCGGCCGCTCCACGTCTGATATTTCAACATCGGCGCGGCCCGCAGATTCACCCCGTCGTTCTTCGCCGTCTAGTATCTGGCGACAAAACGATATATCGGATTCGACAAATCGCAAAGAGAAGAAGTCTATGAAAGATAAGGTCAGAAAGTAAGTTGGAACATTGAAAAGATTCAGCCTACCCATCACATTGCTAATACGTCATAGTCCCCGAGTGAAGAAACGAGTGGCGTACGATGTGAAGGAAAAGATTCCCTCGTGTCATATCGATCCACCAGCCGACACCCTCGAAGAGGACCTTGACCTCGATATGGAAGATCCCGAAGGCCCTCCGGTCCCAGCTCGCGATCTAATTGCGGCACCCAACTTGGAGCAACATATCCTCACGAAGAGATTTCAATGTTCCTACTGTCCGCGTCGTTTTCCACTGGCTGATCATCTTCGATCTCATCTCAGCTCTCATTCTCATCTCTCCTCTGACTACAAAGAAATACTACGAGACGCGGCGCGGAAGAACAAGACCGAAGGCTCGCCGATGCCGCAGGGATACAACCAGAACTTTGGCGGTGGCTCGTTTCCCGTCCAGCCTGTCGCGCTCTCACAGAACTTGCAGAGCCGACGGCAGGAAGCCCAGCGCCAGTACCAGATGCGGCTGCAGTTACAACAACAGCAACTGGCCGCGAGCAACATGGTGACGCAGCAAAGACATCAGGCCGGGCCGATGCTCGGCTCCTTGGGGCTACAGCCAGGCATGCCAATGGACAGGAACCCGGCGCATATGCAGAACCCACAGGCGCAGCGCACTCAGCCTGAGGCTTCCATCAAGAACGTGTCCGCGCTGGTGCAGCAGAACGGCCATGGGATCAACGCCCAGGATGTCGAGCTCGTGGAGGATGATCCGCTCCACTACGCCAAGCCGACTAGCAAGATACCGTCGGATCCCAAACCTGTCTCCTCACTGGGGATGAAGGGTTTCCGCCAACGGGTCCTTGACGCTCAAAGGAGGAAAAAAGATACCAGCGAAAGAGTGCCGTCTGGCGTCTCGGGCGTGATGGAGATAGCACCTCAGCACCTCGTCACCAACCCCGTTGCTCGACTACCCAGACACGATCGTCTAATCCTCACCCCGAGTGAGCCAACGGCAAGGCGCGAATCGAGTACTGGCTTTGTTATTGCACGTGCAGCCGAGCAAATCGAGGACGTGAGGAGCAGCAGCGGCACTTCTGGCGAGAACGTTGCGCCTTCCAATCCTCATGCGGAAAGCCCTTCGTTACGGAAGACGACTGGGTTTGATCATGCGAAATTGGCGCCTGTAAGGCGAGATGAAATTACTGGAATTCGTGTGGACAAGGCTAAGAAGGAGGGGAAAGCTACAAAGAGGGTGGCGGAGGTGGAGCCAGAGGAGGGCTCTTTCCCCCAAGGGGGTCTGAAACGACAGAAGGTTGATGCCGAACAGGATCGAGGAACTAGTGAGAAGACGGTGGTGGAAGAGCGTGACTTGGTCAAGGACGTCGGACAAGGGCTGCTTGGTCCGTTGTCGGCGTACTCTCGCGGAAGTATGACAATTGGAGATGAACCGGAAGATAAACAGGAGGAAGAGGAGGATATTGTGGACGTGCTTTTGGATAGGTGGACGGTTTTGCCGAGGGATGGGATAAGAGCTTGAACGAGCGGAGCAGGAGTTTAGGATTTGAATAGGATATGCTCGGGGTTTTTACAGCATTCATCTTAGTTCAGTAATAAAGAATCAACGGAATATCTATTCGATTTTCAAGATCACGATAAGGCCGTTAGGTTGTTGTTGCTTGAACATTACTACTAGACATTACGATTAGACATTAAAAATTACCACTCGCACCGTGTCACCTCTTCCTCTCAAGCCCCCTCTACCTCCCCAACACAAACCCTCCCTTCTTACCAAATCTACTTACCTTCTTGTCTCCGTCCCTCGCCTCATTTGGGATACCACCGACGACACCCTCCCCACACCTCCAACAAATCATCGCCTCTGCCACACACGCCACCACCCACCTCCTACACCCTTTGCATGCGATCAACGTCCCTCCCCTTGGGCTCTCTTTCCACGCCCTCCTCGCCTCACCCGTCACGTCTGCTCCTAGCTGCGGAAACCGCACCAACAGCTCCCTCAGCATTGCCCTAGCCTCTAAGCTTGCGCGAAGAAGAACGGTGCGATTTGAGTAGATCTGGCGCGCGATGGCGAGGCTCAAAGGGTCCAGTGTGTCGATCATCAATGATGAAAGAGAGGAAGAAGGGCAGAGGAGCGTATAGTGGAGCTCCACGGCTGTGAACCATGTTGGGGTAGGAAATGGTGACTTTGGTGGGGTTGATGCAAGAGCGAAGTTCCTAGCGCACAGGTTCTGGAGGGTAGGAATGGCGTAGGTGGTTGCGAGGGCGTGGAGGCGGGTGTGGAAGATCAGATCGGTCGCTGAGATGTCTACTTCCGCGGATCCGGTTGGGGAAGAGCTGCGTGAGCTAGATGTAGACGCGGGGATACTGTAGCTGCCGCTATACATGTACTCTAACATAGCCAGGAAAGCGGTGGGGTCGTCGTCGTGGATGTCGATTACTGGGGCCCATCGTTGCTATGAGGCGTGAGAAAGTACGTGAAGACGTTGGAGCAGGAAGGCATACCTGAAGCTCCTCGTTGAAGATGTTTGCAAAAATTTGCGAGTGTGCACTCAGGACCAGCTTGTGTGCGTGGAGTGAGTAAACGGGCTCAGAGAAGGCGTCGAGGAGGCGGATGGTTACGTCGGAGAAATGGGGAGAGTTGTGGAAACTGGGTGGTTTCAGCCACGCTTATTGAATTTGTGAATGCTTTCCTGAAAAGACGTTTGGCATTCAAAGCCGAGAGTGATTTCAGAGCTTGAACGGACCTTGCGAGGCCGCTCAGGAAGGAGGTGTCCGTCTGCGGCACTAGGGGTTCCATTTTCCTCGGACGCTAAGGTCTCGTAACTCTGTTCTTTGTGGATGGTGAATAATGGTTAGTGTCGTAGCATGCCCTTGAATGTGAATGGATGCTAGATTATTTGAACTGGCTGTTGCCTTGGCCTTTGCTTCCCGAGACACCCGATCGCGTCAAGGTTATATCAGGCAGCAGGAAGTTCGATATCATAATGTGCACCCAAGCAGTTCCTTTCCCGTCCCGGTAACTGAGCTGTTCAGGCTAGAGGTATTCATTCCTGCTTATAGCATCGTGACCAAGAGGACTTATCATAGACGAGCGAGGATGATATAAGGCCGAGCACGCTAGTCCTAATTGAACTATACTTATTTAGCGTCATGTGATAAGTATCTGCTTAGGTCTCAGCTTAGCGCTGGGCTGATACCTCCATCAATTTGGCTTTCCTTCTTCAAGCCTGGGATCGTCCGGCATCCTCGCTTCTCTTGTTTCCCTCCTTCTTCGCGAATCTCCAACCCAAAGTCCCCAGCTCCCGGGTATCCTGCCTGCAGTATGCTCGCCACCAGAAGGTGTATCCGGTTGATCTTGACTTTCAGATGCTACGTCCTCTGTTCCACTGGATCTTCTACAAGGGAACCCACGTTCATCCTGTGTAAATGAGCGTTCCGAGAACTCTGGTAACGAGTCGAACGACGAGCTCCCATTGTAGGGCGTTGATTTGTCCGGCCGTGCTACGCGCCTCCTTGACAATCGGCGAGAAATCTTGACAACAGGTTGAAAGAGCGCTTTTTCCAAGGTGTGCACGCTGACCAGCACAACAATAGTGAGAAGTAAAGTGATGATAGCCGTGACAACCATGGCCTTCAAGGTCTTGCGTTTAGGAGAAGAGTCGCCCATACTGAAAATTGCTGTAGCAAATCCAAGTGGAAGAAAGATGACCGTGATGTAGGTGAAGAAACGCACGTTCTCTGCGCTTCGGAAGCTCAGTTCGTTTCGTGTTGACTCCAGCCCGCTCGTGAGGGACGTTCTCAGAGATTGGATGGTGGCTCGGTAGTGATTTAAATCTCGGATCTCATTGTTATTCGAAGTCGTGAGCTTAGTTATCGTTGCCCGATATCTACTCTCGTCGTTCTTTGTCCAGCGCGGTCTCTCAGGCTGTCGAGCTACTTCACGGTCCCTCCATAAGTCGATCTTCTCTAGGGTGTCCTTCAAGTCTTCTTCCATGACTTGTAAAGTATATTGAAAGGGAGGCCATTCCTTACTAAAAGTCAGGTAGGCATCGTTATTCATCGGCGCGGAGAATAATCCATTTGAGACTAATATGATATTCTTGGGGTCGTCTTTACCAGTGGTCGTATGCGGAAATAAATCACTGAGTCGCCTACTCGTCTCCGCAATCATGTCTTCGTAACGCCCCGTTATCTTCTTGAGCATTCGGTCAAACAGAAGAAGTTCTAACACCTTCCGCTGTCTCCACGGCTCTTTGCGCCGCTCGACCTTAGGTAATAGCCTCTTCGGCTCGATAAGCTCTTTGAGGCGCGTTGCAATTCCTTGATTGCGGTCCTCTTCGGATTCAAGAACGTGGCAAGTCCAGTAGCGATCAAAAAAGTCCCCAACGAATCGGAAGCTTGTACCTGCCTTCCTAATTACCCTATCGCCTCCTAGAAACACCAGATCAGTCATTTGTTTGTCTTGATAAGGTTTGAGCAGTTCATAAGAAGACAAATGGAACTCGGTCGTCCATAGGTTCGCAGTTGCCGTTACTTCATCGAATAAGTATTTCAGCTTAACATGGTGTCTGTCGTAGAACAGCCCTAAGGATTCTTTCTCATCGCCGGTAGATGTAAGGCAGCAGAGCCTTTTAGTCGAGTGGTTAGCATTTGGAGACCAAATAAGCCTCTTCTTGGCGCTCTTTGCTGTACGCCGTTCTTTAAGCTTCTCATACATCTCCTTGTTGCACAAGACCTCGAAGTTACTCCATGGACCTTCATTACTGTATGGTTGACTTTTGCCTTTTTTGTTGTGCTCAGTCTTGGGGATGTCGATGATGACACCCCTGAATTGGTGGTCTGTGGCGTCTTTCTCATTAATTTCTGCATCGTCTTTGTCATTGACAGACGGCGTGAAATCTAGGAAACTCGGCAGGTTGTACAACCATTCATCCGACAAGTCAACTATGCTCTTTTGAACAATGAGGTTATTGAAAGGCATCCATCTCTTCATCTCCAGTTGAGTAGAGTGCAACCCCGAGGCTAGTGATATTGCTAGTATTTCATTTGTCTGTCCAGCAGGTTTGTTGCTCGGATTTGGTGGAGACATCCCAAAATCCTCGGCCTTTTGGTTTTCTGAATTGAAGTGCCAGAGGATGTAAGGAACTTCGAAGGTTCGGTGCCAATAAAAGTCTCTTTGTGCTTCGTTTCGGAAGAGCTCGGGCTCCTTGGTCTCTGCGTTCAGCGCGCCTGGGAAGAGCCCATTTGCAGACGAACTCTGCAGCAAAAGGTCTTTCGCAGCATTAGAAAGATCATCCGGCAATCTGTCGTTGATCTGAAGGCCTTTTCTACCCATCATGAAGGCCAGCGCGTAACGCAACGGGTTATCCCATCTTGAATCCTGGTTCTCGTCATGGAATCTCTGTGCATCGATAGTAGCTTTCCAGAAAGTGCCGGATTTGGCAAAAAATGAAGAGGTTTCTGTGTAGAGCAACGCAGTATCTCGAGAATGGAGATAAAATCTGTTATCAGACGTTGACCGTGCAACAGCAAGCATTCTTTGTCTAGAAACAGGATTCTCTGTGGTGAATCGTCGCAGGACATGTCGTTGAAACACTGTCGGAGAGTAGTCCGAGGACAGGGGGATCTTTGCCGCTCTCTCCGTGTTGAGATCACCTGGCCTCAGGGGACGCTCAAAATTCTCCAACTTGCTCCCAAGGCCAAGGCTCTTGACCGACTGAAAGGCTCTCCAAATCCAAACATGGTCTTCTAATCGGAATTCTTGAACTCCAGCGCGGATACTTGTAGGATGAGGGAACGCGTAAAACTCTCGTCCGTTATCAGTGTCTATTGACTTGATCCAAGGCCCCACAAGAGGCTCAAGAAGAGGCTCAAGAGCCTTAACGAGCTTTTCGTCCTTACTATGTTTGAACATCGTCCTGAAATCAGCAAGTTTTATTAATTGAAATGGTGTGTCCGTCAGAGCTTTCAAGCTGGGGGTGTCTGCTGCAGCGATTTGTTTGCCAGTGGCCCAGTAGTTCGCTCCAAAACAGGCATCAACTATTTCAGCTTGCCCTATCCAGATTAAGTGCATCCTGCATACTTCCTTGATCCTTCGTTGTAACAAGCCGGAGAACATCCATTCGCAGGCGGCTCTGTCATTTTGGTTGCACTTGCAATGAGTAGGATGGCGTTCTGCGGCTGCCTGATTTCGGAATTTCTCGAGGTACTTGAACATCGAAAGAAGGAATTGGAAAGCAAAACTGACTAGTCAGCTAAATGAGGAATTGAGCAGTCCTGTCTGACCTACAAACTTGCTGATGTGACGATTCGATGTCCCGACAAATCTCCACATGTTAAAGCAATGGCTGTCTTCTCTGGGCATAGCTTTCCGTCCTCACAGCCTTTTCGACACGTATGAGGCACTGGAGTACTGCAAACCGAGAGTATATGCTCCAAATTTCGTCGCATGACGAAGTCCATGTGAAGATCATTTTCTGACAGCTTTAGTCTTGTAAATGAACTTGCTTCCAACATCTTGTGCATTTCGCGAAGGCTGTGCTGTGTGATCGGAAAATTGCCGCCATCCCAATCTTTCTTGCATGGCAGCAATTTGAAAGCCACTGTTATCTGCAAGGGCTTTGACGGCTCCATCAAGAACCCCTTCCCGGGTTTGGTGAAATACCAATCCTCGGAATCTTCTTCGGAATCTTGAACAAGCTCCTGCAGTTCGCCGTTAACAAAAATGGAGACGGCCAAAGCGACGGAATCATTGGTTCCCTTCTGCGGCTGCAAATCGTCGTCCGACACTAAGCCCGTGTGCTTCAGAATGAAACCGTGTTTACTCTTGCTGAGACGATGAGAATAGTTATCTGATGGCTGGTCTTCTTCGTTGAATTTGTATTGGGGATCGATGAAGTCCAAGTCTCGTATTCGCAAGTCCGCTGATATTGAAACTTTGAAGCCTGAGGGGACTACAAAAGGTTCCTTCTCCGTCGAATAATGGTACTGCTGAAAGACGGTACCTTGAAATGCGACATGTTGGATTTTGAATGTGATATAGTCGTATTTCGTTGTGAAGAGTGGCCACCGATCGTGGATGAATTCTACCTTCATTTCTGAAGACTCATCGGGAAAGTCTACTCCTTGTAAAATCGCATATATACCTGTGTAGTTGCGGTTGCGAATATCCATGAGTGTTTGTGTTCGATCCTGAACGAAGTACGGCTCCGGCACTTGAGGAAGATCCACAGAGAAGAAACCTGAGCGGCTCAACTCGAGAAACTGAGTGATCTGCATGAGATCTCCGTATGCGGTGACACTTCCGGTTGTACCTTCGTCCCCAAACGATACATATGGGTATGGATCCCTGGACTTTTGCTTTGCCTCTTCAGGTATTGAGATGCATTCCTCCGACTTTAGCTTATCTAGTATCACTTAGGTAGGGGTATTGAGAGGGGCATAAGTTGGCAAAGAGACCCACCAAGAAGAGAATAGCGGAACTCGACGTCCTCGATATCAGGAGGCTCCTGAAATGCCTCGGTGGATTCCAGTCGAGGGCCGAGGCCTCCTCCTGGTAGATTATTTGACTCCGAAGCGTCTGGGATTCGGTTGATGCATTCTTCGGCCATGTTTCTACTCTCGGTCGAGGAAAAAAGCTGAAAGTGTAGTATTAGAAATTGAAGTGCGGCAAGGCTGAAGTGCGACAAGGCTGAAGTGCAACGAGGCTGAAGTGCAACGAGGCTGAAGTGCGACAAAGCTTAAGTGTGATTGACAAGACTGAAGTGTAAGATCGTGGTCGGCTTTTCGCTCGAGCTCTATCGGGTATTGCAGGTGTTTAAATAATGTAGAAGTCCTGCAGACAGGAAGAGCCTGGGCGGCCTCCCAGTTCAGCATCGGGCCTCCCGTACAGCAACTCATTTGCCTATGTGGGCGGCTCTGCAATCTCTCTTTTTGCTAATGGGTACTCGAATGGCCGAGTGGTGGCTTGCATGCGGCGGAGCTGGTCGCTGTACTGCTCATACGATCGCTGCCGTATCTTCCATCGATTCACGTCCAAATTCAGATCTAAAGGTTGACTAGCAGGCTCGGCGTCACAAGAAGGGGCAGTCCTCCGCACTGGCTTAGGCGAACTGCAAGTTTCAGTGAACGCGGAGCCTGACTGGTCGCTGTGCCCCCCGGTTTGCTTGGCTGCTTACGCCTTCGCGGCTAGGGATCCGGACATTCCACCCGGACCGCCAATATTTCTTGCACATGGTGAACAAAGCTGCTGTGACAGAATGTCCCTAGAAACTTGTGTCCATGTTAATAAAATAAATTTGCCAGCCTCAGTCAAACTAAGTTTCAGTCGCGTGTTTCACGAGCTAGGAACAACCAGCGAAAGTCTATATGACTGCGCGTACTTATGCACTACCGCTATCACTTTCACAAGGTAACCTGTTTCTGGGTTTCCTTGCCACCTCATACCTAGGACTATCTTTCGTGTAGAATTGACGTGGATCTCTTACACAGATAGCTTAGCATGCAGCATTGTTAGAATAGCCAACGGAATTGACACAAGAAGGTGAGCATCAAGAGCCACCCCAACGGAGGTCTGGTAGGTCTACATGAATAGTAAACATGGTACAATGCGCTACGCTTTGGTCAATATGATGAGGGACGCTAAGCAGAGCCAGAATGGTGGAAAAGGACTTCAGTGAAGCGGATGTCACGTGATATAGGATAGTGTGTAAACCATGAGTTGGTATTTGTACAGAACCCCGATACTATTGGTTGAATCTCAATCCAATTGGTTACAAGTGATGCATCCAACCAGATATTTGTTCATTCGTCGGGTCCTGAAAGCACTGGTCCGCCTTGTGGTCCTCCAAAGCATCCTGATGGTCCAACCCAACCTGGTGGTCCGAACCCTCCTGGGGGTGGACCTTCAAATTCTCCTGGGGTTCCGAACCCGCCCGGAGCCGGATGATTTCCTACAGGTCGCTCCTAGAAATGGTCAGTCATATTTCAGTAAAGCTACTCATCCTTGACGTAGCCGATCATCTACCTTCAGCTTTGCCAGCCACTCGTCAGCACCCCACTTATCGATCTGATTTGCAGTCGAGACCCTTATATAACTTCCCCATCCTCCCAATTCGTCGTCCTCGGGTTTCTTGTACGGTTTGCACACGACAGTGTTGCCGTAGTGCCTATATCCACACTTCCAGCAACGTTGATATCTAACCCTCCCCTGCTTCTTCAACTTGCAGAACTTGACTGAGCCTTTCTTATTCTGGGGCATGCTATTTTCCGCAATAGGATTGATTAGCTCGGTGATGAGGCGGCTAGAAACGATGCGGTTCCGGTTGCGGGTTTGCACGAGTTCGGCTCGCTCTCGCTCGTATTGCTTGTAGACATAAGGCATCTCGTCCCGAACATTGGGATGGATACTGGCGAGGATAGCGCAAAACTTTCGGAGCTGTAGGTTGGTGACGTCGGTAAGGACGTCGGGTGGAATGACGTGAAGAAGGATCTGCTGGCGGACTTCGCGCGGGATCCCGAGCAGGTGCGAGTCTGGGTACCCACGGCCTGCGCGAACGTCCTCGTTAACCCGCTGCATCAACAAGAACTTCATGGTTTCCTTTTCCTCGGTGTGTCTAATCTTGTCAACCCATTGGTGCCTCCGCTGTTTCGACCACCTTCTGTCACGGGTTTTGACGCTGTGATCGATCATGATCTTGAGTTTCATCTTGCGGAGCTGCTTTCGAGCATGATTTGCCTGGTTCTTCTTGTTGCGCGTTGACGCGCTGCCTCTGCTCATCTTCGAAGCGTTCCTGTGTTGTCGTTGGAGGTGGTTGTTGTGATGAGGTCCGTGTGCGATATTTAAGGATTTTGAGGCACGCGAGGCAAGCTGTCTTGGCGTACTAACCGTAATAGTATTAGCGTCAGATCTCCCATCCCTTCCTTCGGTCGACGTCCTAATTTTCGCAATTATCAATCGCTATACAAGCAGCTCAAACTGCCATGTTCAATCAGCGGAAGATTATGCTCGATATAGCTCGGCAGTCCCGCACACTTTACCAAAGAGCTCCCCGACTACAGGTACATAACTGAAGTCTTCAAGAGAGATTTAGAACAGGAGGCGGCCAGTTGGCACCTCCCAGCATCACGATCAATCACGCTTCCTCATCTTTCCTCATCTTCAACGCCTCCTTCAATCCCCCGTCATATCCCGTCCTCTTCATCCAATCCGCAACAGACTTTGGCCTCCCCGGATTGACTGCCTCCATAAAGTCCCTCTGCCTCCTCTCCACCTCCACATCTCTCTCATTGAACTTCCACAAATCCCACCACGCCCCAAAGCTCTTTTTAAACGTTGTCGCCGTCTCATCATCCTCCGCCACCCCCTTCGGCATCCTCTCGTCAGGATCAACATACCCCTTAATCCCCTCAAACCACTCCTCCTTCGTCAAATCCCTGAACACCGCTTCCAACCCCGTCGCCTCCTTAAACGCCTCCACCAACTCTGGCCAAGACGTCACAAACGGCGCCCCTGCTATTCTCTTCCCCACACTCTCCTCCGGATGCCCCAACACCCACTTAACCAACGCCCCATAATCCTCCAACGGCATCAGCGGCACACTGCCCTCCCCAATCGGCGCCGCAAACACAAGCGTCCCATCCCCCGCCTGCACAGGCTTCAGCAGCGACCCCAGCATCTCAATATACACGCCCCCCGTAACCACCGTCCACGCCATCTGCGTCGTCGGCTGCGCTTCCAGCCAGCTCGTTAAATGCCCCGCGACCGCATTATGCGCGTTCCTGAACTTTTCGTCGTAGCCGTGCGCCGCGAGCCGATTCGGCGCACCCGAGTAGACGAAGTGCTTCACCCCGCTCGCGGCGGCGATTTCGTAGGCGCGAATGGTCCAGTAGAGTTCGTCTGGTTCGCGGAGGGCGAAGGAGTTGAAGGATATGAAAGCGGCGTCTTGGTTCGCGAAGATGGCGTGTAGGCCGGATGCGGTGGTGTAGGATGCTTGGAGGAGGCGGGTGTTGTTGTAAGTAAGGAGATCTAGAGCAGCCGGGGTAGAGGGGTTGCGGGTTGGAACTGTGATGTTATAGAGTCCCGTAGCGGTAAGTTCTGCTAGGTTTAGAGGTGCTTGTGGAAGATATTTGTGGAGTATTTACGCTTCACGACGGATTTGCCTTGCGCGCCGGTGCCGCCGAAGACGACGACGTTTTTGATCTCCTTGGGATCCCACATTGCGGGTTTACCTTACTCTGCTGGAACCTTCATGAGTAGAAGTATGGAGGCATACATGTGTTAGGGAAGTGAGTTTAGAAGAGACGTAAAGACAGTCGGCCTGATTACTATTGACGTATCGTGTTACTTCAAAGTCGGATATGATTACTAACCCTCACCCTATACCACCCATACTCACAATCCGCTCGTTGGGATTCGGGAAGACTAATGTAGAGAAAGCTCCGCGAGTGTACTTGGAAACTCAATACGAACTTTTGAGGTTCGCATTCCAAGAAAACAGTCGTGGCAGCTGAACGCAAGAAATCTGAACGCAGCGTACTAATGACGGCGGTCTGATTCGATTCAATAGCTTAAGTTGGGTCCTCCGAATCGGTAATGACATTTGAACGAAGAAGCATTGAACTGCCAATATGAGCGTAGTCAAAATAGATGCTCGATAAGGCTGCTTGAATGAAAAGGAGCGTATCTCAATCCTCTCACACACCGCTCTGACGAGCCACATCCCGCTTCTGAATCACTCTTTTGATGCGTCGATAATAAAACCACCATACCACAAACGCAGCCCCAGTAGTGCAAATGCTGACCAGCCAGAAGATCCAGAAATAAGAGCTGACCTTGAACTCGGGCGTCCCATTGCCGAAATCCCCAAAATTGAAGAATTGAGTACCGAAAATCGTAGCTATGGTTGACGAAGGGAGGAAGAAAAGCGTGACGACGGCGATAATTTTCATTACGCTGCTGTCGCGCTGGACGACGCGGCTGTCTTGCTGTGTGACTAGATTGAAAGACTCAGGGTGTATCAGTGGGGTATGGGCTTAGTTGATGAAGTGTAGTCTTGGCTTACTAGATTGATAATGTTAGACATGCGTTTCTCGAGGCTTTGTAAACGCAATCGGGTGCTCCGAAATAGTCCGCGGCGATGGCGAATTTCAGCTTTCAAATTTATGGCGGATGTAGTGGCCGGCTGGCTCATTTTCTCATCGTATGTTGCTGCCATGTCTTCTAGCGTCAGTAGCATAGCGTCAACTCCTTCATTAAGGTAGGTGATGGCTTTAGCAATGGTGTGGAGGGAGACGAAATCTACGTGATCTGCCGCTTGTCCTGGACGGTCTACGCTCGTCAAAATTCGCTGTGGATTGATGATTAGCCAAAGGGCGATTTAGCAAATCTGTGAACTTATATCGGCATACATGTTCTATGGTGCCGAATGCATCGGAAAGATTCCAGGCGGAATGGTCAAGCTGGAAAAAGAGTTCTTCGATGACCATAGTGAAGAGGGCGTACGGATCACTCAGGAAGTTCTCCCATAGTTGCCCTCGCAACAGCCGATTGCACCTTTGCTTGAGCGAGTCTGGAGCTCCGAAGCATATGAGGGTCACGAGATCTGGGAGGGGCTGAACTGTAGCAGAACTGGATGAGCTGCCATTGATAGAGGTATTAGCGGAAACCCGAGGTACTCGTTTGAGCAGGTAGCCTGAACGTAGCCAGCTATAATCCGCTTGTCTAAGTGCGATAGTGTTTGGGATGACGTTTACGATTTCGCACTTGTCGGGGTTACCTGGAGAACTTGTGCGGTCGATGTGAATGTTTTTACACAGGAAATGAAGCCACGAGCCTAGGAGCGTAGTTTGAGTAACGTATTAAAGATGCCGCCGGAGTGGTTCTGCGATCGACTTACACATCGCGCCATCATTCCATTCATTCGTGCCGAAAGCTTGCGTGACGGAGTGTTTCCTTTCTAAAATGAACGATTCTGGAAATTCATAATACTTGAATAGTGCTGGTAGACCTCTCGTTTCATAGTTGAATTGGATATCCAGAGGTGCAAGTCTAAATCGTTTAGATTAGCCTCTGCCGCGGTGGCTTCATTAATGTGAGCATACATCACTCTAAGGTCACACGGTGGGAGGCTTCCTAACAAAGACACTTGTTGCAAATTATAATATTGCCCGACTTGAACCCCTTCTCAGACATATCGGATCAGCGAGGTGTACAAAGTATACCCATTCCGGGCTGTGAGCATGCCTACCTTGACTCCATTGGAACACATCCAGAGCTAGATCATCAGACACCTGGGTATTGTTGTTGCTACTGCATAGTGCGGCAAGCTCTGTTCCATTCTGAGTGACGGTGCTCATACCGCCAACCAATAAGATGGTATGGGCGTTGGGTGTGTAATGGAAGCATCTCCTCATGAACAGCTCTCTTACAGACGGAAACGATGTCTAAGGCCAAGCCGGCAAGACATACCCCACTTCGTGATTTGCGAACATATTTTCAGTCACAAGAAGTGACCTAGGCAGGGGAATAGATACTGCATGTGCTGGGGGCTTTGGACTTGAATGCGAGCCACTCGGCTGTGCTTCACGGCTGATCACTGCCTCCCAAAGAGAGGCCAGGAAACCGGCCAGCACTAGGCTGCAGTGATGGCGGCGAGTTGATACGAAGGAGAACATGCAAGTGTGGTGACATGGCGACAAGTGCAGGAAGGCTGAGGTTGAGGTGTGGGCAAAGTACACTGCTAGGCCGGATTCAGCAAGCGCCATTTTGCTAGCTGCATGGTCCGCTTCCCCACCTCCTCTCCGACCTTTGGGGCACGATGCAACCCTTCAGCCTTGCCAGGAATATCGCCATCAGCCGTTGAGTCTCCTCACTTGCAAACTCCAGTTAGAGAGCTGCGGTGCCTTTGCACCATACAGTTCTCAAGATTTCATCTTACTCAGGCGGACACTCAGGGGCGCTCCTAATCTTACGTTTACGCCGAGCTCCAGGTTGCAAACAACGCGTTCAGAAGCACGGAAACCTCGTTGCATGGTGTCTGTGGCTATTGGACTTTCTCACGGATCACAGGATCCATATGCATGGCAATGAGTGATAAGTACATGGAAGGTCAGCATCGTGGCTTCGTTCTCTAGCCGAGAAGCTGATAGCCTCTGTAAAATGGGGCGTAAAAGGCAAGGTCATATGATAGTGATGGGAAGTATGATAGGCAGGAGCAAGCATAGCACGGGCTCAGCATTTCTATGTTTGCACTCTTCGGACCGAAATGCACCCTAAAATAAGGCTCAGCCTGATGCAGACTTCCGCATTCTATCACAATCTGTTCCCCCGACTCACATTTCGCGCATGGGGCACCAATGGTAACACTCCGCCCCCGCCTTTGACATCGAGACAACGAAATAAGAAGAGGCGGGTGTAATGGCATATATCAAGAGCCGAGTTGAGCGACAGCCCTCGGGTTCTGCCGCACCTCGGGGACCATCTACCGTCACTTTTCAACGCACCTCTATCTCAAACTTACCCAAAGACTGGAACATCTTTTGTTGTATTGTAGTCCTCTAGCATGGCAGCACCAAGAAGGCATGGAGGTGGGCATGTCCCAGGCAATGTTTCACCAATTTCATCAAACACAGATGCAGTAAGTTTAGAGTCTATACATCGCCTGTGTCTTATCGAGAGATTCTAACCTTGCTCTAAATAGGCTCATGGTGGAGGCTTCGATCCTGCAAACAGACACGCTTATGCACAGCCTTACTCGAGCATGAACTCTTACCCGCCCCCTCAGACATCACAACCGCAATATCAAAGTAGCTACGGTGCGCCAAGTTCTAATACGCAATTCGCTCCAACGAGTCCTCCCCAGTCACAAGGTCAGCCTATATACGGCAGTCCGTATCCCACATCAAACATGTATCAAAGCCCGCCACTTTCTGGCCAACAGTCTCCACATCAGGCCCCATATCAGACCCCATATCAGGCCCCATATCAGGCCCCATATCAAGCCCCATATCAAGGCCCATATCAAGCCCAATATCCGGCATACGCTCAATACGGTGCGAATAATTACTATCAGAATGTGAGTCCGCTGGTGGCTTTTAACGAGGTCGTCCCAATAAGGTATAGCAGTATCCACCGAGTCAAATGCTTCAAATGGGCACTCCGCAAACAGTTCAAGCCGCGCCAGTGGCACCTAAGAGAGAAAGCCGTCTAGTAAAGGTAGTCAATATGTTTGCTCGTTGAGTATCTATTGATGTTTCGACCAGATGTTCCGGCGGAGGGGTGATGATGCCGAGAAGGGAACTTTCATTAATCCGGCAGAAAGGCCCGAGTCGGATGAGAATCACGAATCTTACGGTGTATGTCTCTTCGAAAATGATTATATTCTTCAAACCTGTTCCTGAATCGATATCGTGTTCTAACTCGTGCATGTCTAGCCGAAACGTGAAATTCCGCTAAAAGGGTACCTTCACATCTTCAGCAGCCAAAGCTCCATCCAATTCAAACATCCTCACTTCTATAAACCATCCCAGTGGGTATATGGTGGAGCGACAACTTACCGAAATAAAGACTCTATGTTGAGATACCGGGAAGGTTGGAAGCTTCTGACCGAATATAACCATAGCTGCTAACTATATGGCTCAAGGCAAGCTCGACGACAGATACATCTCACCATTCAACGGCCGAACGGAAAAGCTCACTGTCCAAGCGGTGGATACTATCTACGATGATTCGTCTAGCCATGCAACATGGAACCGTACCTTCGTACGCAACATCAGCCCCTTCCATCTACGTATTGCCAATTGGCCCGCGAGTCACATCCCATACGATGCGGAAAAGGTGACAAAGACACAGCTAGCTCTTTTATGCCTGAAATACCTACCTGCTGCGATGGCTTTGGTACTAGTGGTATGTCCGAAAGAGGTCATTCTGGGAAACATTTAACCAACAGCTGTAGATCGGTTTTCCGGGAAATGTTGAAGGCGAAGTCCGCAACGGAGGTCGTTACGATTGCTTCCCATACAAATTCCACGGCTACTCCAAGGCGCGTTTAGCATGATCCCTTTCATCTTGAAATAGTTCTCTGACCGCATCTTAGGTGGCGCGAAATATGCTCGAAGAAAAAGCGGCGAAAAAGCACACAGACCATGCACCTCAAAAGACAAACCCAGTCTCTAATCGTCTCTTACACCCACGCTATCTTTGTGTGATTCGAGACCTAGCCTCACCCACCCTCGGTGAGGTCGACAGAGTGTCTGTGGATGATTGGATCGCCGAGAACCAATCCAACAAGGGCCCGTTGCCATATCTTTTCATATCCTACTTCACGGGGCAGTTTCCCAGCGAATCTCAGAGCCACTGTCAACTGCTGATTGATATCGCCGAGAAAGCCGCTCGAGCCGAAGGTCTTTCCGCCTTTTGGATCGGATGTTCCTGCATGCCAGATTCCGATCAACTTCAAGACGACGTATGTTCCTCACTCTTCCAGAAAGTAATTAAGCTAAGGTGGTACTAACTCGACCGTAGATCTTCCGTCTCAGCGATGTCATTCGTGGAGCCAAGGCAGTAGCAATTATTGTCGGACCTCACGCGGACCATGACCCTAGGATGCCATTGCCAACCAGAGACATCATGTTACGGCAATGGGGGGAGCGCTTATGGACATTTCCGGAAGTTCTCCTTAGCCCCGCTCGTAAACCGATCGTAGTCTACACTGCGGATGATCTAGATGACCACTCGTCTCCGCTTATTCTGGAGAAGAACCAACTTGCCCCATTAGTTTGGAAGGACCAGAACGCATCTCGGCAGCTCATCGACCATTATGAGGGTAATCTCATTCTCAGCAGGCTAGAGTTGGTCACCCTTGGATTGCAGTGCCTATATTCGCGGCAGCATGGCAAATATATGCAAGGAGACCACTCATATGCTTTGATGGGGCTCCTTCGAGTGCGACCGGAAGTGGATCAGACGGATAGCGATTTCCAGGCTTTTGCTAGGTATTAAACCACAGACAGGCTCGAAACCCTACAATGCACTAATATAATCGCTTCGCATAGGCTTTCTCTCGCAAATGATAGCGACCTCCTCCTCGAACGCCTAGCTTGCATCCTACCTAAGAACCCGACACAGGCATGGCACAACATGGACGACGCATACGAGGTCAATCTTTGGGACATATACCCAACTTGCCAGATCGCTGGGATCGGCGAAGACAATACAATCATCGTAGACGGTGCTCGAGGCGCAAACGTCCGCTGGAAATCATTCGCCTCCGTAAACGTCCGCCGTCGCTGGTCCTGGACTCGATTACTCGTCCGGCTCATGCTACACACCGCGTCCCTCGCCGTGCTTATTGGTGGTGTTATGCTCTGGATTGCCCATCGACTTAAGAAGGACGAGCATTGGATCGCGGATCATTACACCATTCCATGGGGGGTGACTACTGATTCTCGCGAACGAAGAACATTTGAACTCGTTCAGTACATAGTACGACTTATCATAGACGACCGTGTCATCAAAGGCTGGGGCATCGTCTTCGTTCTTTACTCCGTCCCAATGTTGTTCGTGGCTCCAAAGCTTATCCACACTCTGTATGGGGGCAAGCTGTGGAATACTCAGCCATGGCTCTTCGGCTTTGAAGGATATCTCCCGATCGACCAAATTGAATTTCTCATTTTTGGCGACCGAAAAGGTCGACTTCGATGGCATCCCTTTGGCTCTCCGCTCTCACGCCATGAAGTTGATGACGAATACGAGGATGGCCACTGCATTGCCGTCGATCCGACTACGCATGCAGACGTACGGGATTTGGTGGAGAGAGCACAGAAGAGCCAGTTAGGGGAACAGAAGGTATGTCTATTCCACTCTACTGTGTTGCAACACTTTCGTCTCTCGTATGGTACCTTTCGTAGACCAAGCTAAACCACCTAGATCTTTACCCTCGTCGACACAAACACTATGACAGTGACCCTCTTCGAAGCCGCTCGACCTCCCATTTGCTTCCTGCTTCTCGGTAGCGAAGGCGGCATGCAACGCGCTGTCGGCTGCAGCTACGATTGGACAAGTGGCACCTTGTACCGCGAGACTGTGCTACGAATGGAGACGTCGTGCAAGGATAAAATGGATCTTGTATCTAGAGCGAGGATATCGCTGGAGAAGAAGACGAAAGGACCGAAGCCCAGCCCTGCTCCACCGAAGCCGAAGGGTATCAGGAGGAGGTCAGGGAAGCCTAGTCCACCTTCTCTTTCCATGGCACGGACGTTGTAAAACCTCGGTTATCTCAAAGGGGCATATATTCTTTCCCAACTCTCAAACGCAAACATTCTTTTCAAATATAGCAGACTTTATCCCTTATATTCGACTAACGTATTGACCGACACCTCTATAGCCCACACTAAAATCCCAGCTGCCCTTCTCTTCCCGCCTCGACCAAGGGAGACCATCCTCAACACCACCTTGCTAAGCGCCACAGCTACAAAGCTCTCCTATCGTCTCCCCTCTAGCCTCCCGCCTTAGCCTCCCATTACCCAACCCACCAACCTCTACTCAACACCTATCCCCCATTAGCACCCCGTCACCCCACCACCTCAGAAACAACAACTCACCCGCCGCCCGCCCCCGCCGAAGCTCTCACAGCCCCCGCCGCTCTCTTCTTTCTAGTCTCCCAATTCGCTTGCGCAACTGCTGGGCCATAGTTCCGAAGATCTTCCTCATATTTGCGGCGTTGGATTCTTGATCGCGGGAGTGGGACGGTCGAGGGCGCTGATTGGACGTCGGCGTGTTGCATCTGTGGGTATTGATCCATCGCGGCACCAGGTTTTTTCTTCTTAAAGCATTTTAGAAGAAGAAGGAGGCACATAGTTGATTGGTTTGGGGGGGGATGGAGAGGAAGAGGTGGTGGGTGGAGTTGTGAGGGCTTAGAGGGTGAGTAGGGGAGCTAAGTATATAAAGACTTGAACGCAAGGCTATGTAGCTGAAAGTGTTGGTTTTACAAGTGCTCGGTCTTGCGGGAATTGCCCTTTTCGGATGCAAAATGCGAGGGGATCGGCGAAAGTACCAGAGTAGGTCCTAAGAGGGGTACAGCTAAGAACAGTTATGCGAGTATTGTAGGTTAAATGGCATTGTACTCGCAGCAAATAAACAGGGTTTCAATGATAAGGGGCGTCGTATCTGGCATTACATCCAACCAACCCTCAACCAAGTCTTAAGCTCAGCCGAAATCATGACCATGGAACTCAGCGTAAGCCTGGCAATGCCGCTTATAGTTGGCCCGACGATCGAACATGACCGTACTTCTGACAATACCGCTCGGCACATGCGTACGTTTGCGCTGGGTTGGCAGGATGCTTTTCGTGACTATGCCGATTGAGGTAAGATTCTGAATCGCACGCGTAGGTACAGTCGCATTCGGTGCACTTCCAGTCTCGATGATGGTACCACATCTGATCCCCTCGCCATCTTTCATTTTTACTTCACCTCCTACGAACTAGAGCGGGATGAAATGAGAAAAGCATAAAAGTCCGGTACGATAATCTAGTAGGGCAGTGCTGTGAATTACATAAGCGTGGAGAGCCTACATATGAAGTTTAAACTTAGCAAGGTTTCAGAATCATGACTACGTGACTCGCTCACCAATGTGGCCCAATGGCCCCCCGATGAGTGCAACCTTACCCTCTGTGTCCTCTGGGACCGCTGGTATAATCGAACCCTCTGTGTCCTATGGGACCGCTGGTTCGAAAGGCGCGGCAGTCGTGGTTTTTTGCTTTTCGATTTTTTAGGACTTTCAGCATTCACCGTTGAGACTCGAGGGTCGTACAAGTGACCGAAAGGACTTGGGACGGCAAGGAAGAGAGGTACGTTGGATTGATTCTACTTCGGCTATTCATACTGGTTATAAGTGTTATAACTGTACCTCTCCATTCATCCTTAACATAATTTTTGAACATTAAATTTCCTCTAAAATGCGAAAGCACGATGATATGCATGATCTAAGCCCCGCCAAGTGTCGTTATGAAATACAAACGCGCTCTTTTTCTTGCATGGCCTCTACATCCTGAACACGCCGAAGGTAGTCTCCACCTCCTTCGCCTGCCCGCCCATCGCAGCTTGCAACCCCATTCCGAGAACTCTCCGGGTGTGCTCTGGTGGAATGACACCGTCGTCCCAGAGCCTCGCTGAGCCAAACGTCGCCTCGCTCTCGCGCTCGATTCTTGCTTTTAAATCGGGATCTACTGACTTGCCAACCGCTTCCATGACCGACGAAAGTTGCTCGGGTCCCATGACAGAGGTTCGAGCATTTGGCCATGTCCAAAGGAAGCGAGGAGAGTACGCGCGACCGCTATAATACGTTAGCCACGTGACTCCATCAAGACCATGTGCAATTGACGTTAAACAGAGAAGTCGACACAAGATCGGGATAAAGGAGATCAGCAAGGTACTCACCACATGCCATAATTCCCCGCGCCCGCACTAGCCCCAAACACAACGGTAAATTTCGGCACTTCCGCACAACTGACCGCCGTAACCAACTTCGCGCCATTCTTCGCAATGCCGCCCTTCTCCGCGTCCGCGCCGACCATGAAGCCTGAGATATTCTGCAGGAACACGAGCGGGATCTGCCGTTTAGCGCAGAGCTGGATGAAATGGGCGCCCTTGAGCGAGCTTTCGGAGAAGAGGATGCCGTTGTTGGCGACTATGCCGACGCGGTGGCCGTAGATTTGCGCGAAGCCAGTTACGAGGGTTGAGCCGTAGTTTGGCTTGAATTCGGCGAAGACGCTGCCGTCGACGATGCGGGCGATGACTTCGTGGGCGGGGATCTGGCGGCGGAGGTTGGTGCCGACGATGCCGGAGAGCTCGGCGGGGTCGTGGATGGGTTCTTTGTAGGTTTTGGCGACTGCGGATGAGGGAGGTGTCTGGCCTCGGATCCAATTGAGGTTACTGATGCTCCGGCGAGCGAGAACGAGGGCGTGGGCGTCGTCGACAGCTAGGTAGTCGGTTACACCTGAGATTTCGCTATGAAGTTTGCCGCCACCGAGATCTTCTGCGCTGACAACCTCGCCGGTGGCTGCTTTTACTAACGGAGGCCCGGCGAGGAAAATGTGACCTTGTTCGGCGACAATGATGGATTCGTCGGACATGCTGGGGACATAGGCACCTCCGGCTGTGCAGGGACCCATTACGACGGAGATTTGGGGTATTCCAATGGAAGACACTGAATGATATCAGCATTGAAGCATAGAGAGAGGAAGGCATTGCGTACTCCGAGCTTGATTGAAGAAAATACGACCAAAATGATCACGATCAGGGAACACATCCGCCTGATGAGGCAAATTGGCTCCTCCCGAATCAACCAGATATATGCAAGGTAGCCCTACACACGTTAGCAGCCCACCCCCCCGAAAGGATCAATCAACCTACTGTTCTCTTGTGCAATCGCCTGCGCCCTCAAATGCTTCTTCACAGTGATAGGATAATATGTCCCACCCTTAACCCTACACACCCGGTCAGCTCCCAATTCCCCAAAAATTCCCTCTGAACATCTTACGTGCTATCATTCGCCACGATCATACACGTCACCCCCTCCACCGTCCCTATTCCCGTCACGATCCCACCCGCCGGCACATCCTCCCCGGGATACACCTCATACGCCGCGAGCTGCGAGAGCTCCAGAAACGACGTCCCCGGGTCTATAAGCGCCGTGACACGGTCCCTCGGCAACATCTTCCCGCGGGCTACATGCTTCGCCCTTGCCTTCTCGTGCCCGCCCCGCGCGATCTTAGTGTGCAGCTCCGTCATCTTGCCCATCAGCTCGTCCATCTGCCGCTTGTTCTCCTTGAAGTCCGCGGAGCTGGTGTCGACGGCGGTCGGGAGGATGGAGATGGCTTCGGCATGCTGCGAGTGCGTGTGCGTTGCGATTGCGCGTGCGCAGGTTCGGGGGTGCAGGCGGAGGTGAGGGCGGGCGGGGGAGCTGCGTAGGGAGGAGCGGAAGAGGTGGAGGAGCTCGCGGGAAGGGATTGCGGTGGCCATTGTTGCGGACGGCCTGGGAAGTAGGAGAGGTTGGGAAGTACAGAGCTTTGAAGCTTGAAAAGTGTGAAGGTTGCTGAGGGTGAGGTTGTTCTTGATGGATCGCGAAAACGCGGGGACGGCTAGCTTCGGCTTCTGGGTTTCCGGGGTATTCCTGTACCTAGGTTGATGAATTGGGATGGTAGCTTGCAGGCCAGCTCGGATCAGGAACTTTGCCGGAGTGTAGATTTACCGAGAATGGTGAAGCATTGCTGGAGGAACTTGGATGAATACTATAATCGCTTTAGTGTTGAGAGTTTGTAACTCATAGCTAGCACTGATTGGAGTGAACGTAGTTAGATTTGCGGGTAATTCATAATGTCAAAATACATATCAGCCTTCCGAGGTCTAGAAGGGAGATGTAAAGCCCTGGGTCAATCGAGTACCCAAGTAAGTAGACAAGCACTCTTTTCATTAGTTCTGATAGCTTACTATCAACAAGACTACTGTGCATATGGTATCATTGCAGCTCAGCATCGAGCTCAAAGCATACAGAGCAACCCTCAACGACTCTATACAGGCAGCCAGTAACTCGCCTGAGCAACCTCAGTCATACCAGATAGCGTTCATACCGAATCCTGGCTCTGGTATTTCGAGCCTCCCAACCCTCGCAAGGAATTCCTCATTCCATCGATAGATCTCTACACCACCCTTCTCATCGTCCGTCAAAGCCAGCCACTCATCAGTCCACGGACAAGGGCTCACGGCGTTTGAGTGACCCCCGCTGGTCGGGGTAGGGTTCAGACAGATCTGGCGCTCGATTGCGCCAACTGAGTTCAGCTTGAAGGCGGCGATGTAGCCAGTCAGGGAAAAGGAGTTGGCGCGGGAAGTTGCGAAGAGATACTTGCTACTCTGTGTCAGGAAGACGACGTCGGAGCGGTATATTTTGGGATTCGGGATGCCTATACCACGGTCAATTTGAATCTAGCCCTAAAATCGGGGCGGCGTACCTGGCGGTATGAGGGGATATGTGATGTGTGTGAACACGGGCATGTGTGTCTTTTCGTCAATCACGTATACCGCGAGATTGTTCCCTCCCTCCATCAGCGCGTACAGATACTTCCCACTAGGATGTATCTCAACCCAGCGCGGGTGGTCCCCTGAAGCTGGCGCATCAACGCTACCAACGAGTGTCAGATGACCTGTTTCGCTGTCCTTCTTGTGCGTCCAGATCTTATTGGCCCACATATCTGCGGAGTAAATATATGACTCTGAAGGATCAAAGACCATGCCGTGGATCGCTGACTTCTCGGAGTACTCGTAGTTTTGGACATTCGATTCCAGACCTCCATCTTTGTTCACGGAAAAGACATTGCCGTACCCTGCATAGTCGTAGAATGGGTTCCCGTATACATGGTAAGGCGGCTTCTTAGAAGCAAGGACAAATATGGCCCGCGTTTTGGTATCGGCAGAGGCCGCTTTCGCTGGAGGAGTTGAGGTCAAGCCAGCTCTTCGAAAGGGGCGAAGTTGGACGTACGGTGGCCTCCTAGGGGATGCGAAGCATGGTGTATAATCTCAGTAGGGCTCTTCACAGTATAGCTCGACCATTTTTTCATTGAAGCTCCATAGATGTTCTTTCGAGCATGCTGCGGAATGTTAGCGGTTGCTTCGCGTTTTTAATAGCAGCTTACATCAAAAGTCATCCATGATATCGGCTCATCTTCTGGGATATTGGTCGTTTTGATCAAAGTTATACTGAGAGCTTCATCGTCAAACTCCACGGTATAGATGCTGCCAGGCGGGGTCCAAGTCCCTATCATCAAGTGGTGCTTCATTCTCCTGAAATGTGAAGCAATGCAAGTAGAACGTCAGCACGATCTTGCGACCAAAGATGTCAGCATGGTTCGACTCCCGGATAATCCGACTCGGAAGCTGTGCTCGGAATTGAAAGTAAATAAAACGCGAGTAGAAAAAAAGTATATACCGAATTAGCACCCGCATCATTAGTGGGGGTCTAGTGGTAGTGTGCGGGGTGCAAGGACGGGAACACGACCGGCAAAGCATTCATCCAGGGATGATTATTCCTACCCCCAATGCCGCTCTTCTGATTGGGTAGTAGCTGCCCCAGATGTGGGGTTCTGGGGGATCGAGGGGTTTTCACGAAAGCCTAAGGGATCCGGTCGAATAGCCGGTTGATATGCCGCCAGCTTCTAGCTATGATTCGTAGCACTTGTGACCTGACACCGGCCAAGAGGGACGGCTGTGACGGGATCGTGCAATGGGGGAGAGAATATAATATAGACGGCTGGTCGTGGAATAGTCCTCGAACAAAGCATTGTTACTTCAACATCATTTCATATTACCATTGCTGCATTAGCATTTCCCTTGTCACTTTGTCAACACAGCTCATACTCACTACCGCAAACATGTCCGGATCTGAGCGATTCAACCCACACTTCACCCAGAGCGTCATTGACGCGATGGGGCCCAAGACCGACCCTCGCACCAGGGAGATCATGGCCTCATTGATCAAGCATCTCCACGACTTTACCCGAGAGGTTGAGCTTACTGTTGACGAGTGGATGGCCGGTGTCGCCTTTGTTAATTTAATCGGTCAAACTTCGACTGCTACGAGGAACGAAGCCCATCGCGTCTCCGACGTTGTTGGTCTTGAATCGTGAGTATCCGTGAGCGTAGACTTGCGACTTCGCTGATAAAGAGACAAAGACTGGTGGACGAGATCGCACACAAGCACATCAACGAATCTGGCGAAGAACCCACCTCCTCCTCTATCTTGGGCCCCTTCTGGAGCCCCAATGCTCCATTCCGCGAGAACGGCGGCTCTATCATCATAAACGCTCCCCCGAATGGGCAGAAGACGCTTATGCATGGCGTGATTACCGACCTTGACACCAAGAAGCCTATTCCCGGAGCTGTTATCGACATCTGGCAAGCATCTGCCAATGGCAAATACGATTTCCAAGACCCAGACAACCAGGCGCCCAATAACCTGAGGGGAAAATTCAGGTGCAACGAGAAGGGCGAATACTGGTTTTACTGCCTGAAGCCGACTGCGTACTCCCTCCCTACTGATGGTGCTGCTGGTGCTATTTTCCGAGCATTGGATCGTCATCCGATGAGGCCGGCTCATATTCACTTGATGGTAAGTGGCTCCAAATCGAGATATATCTTGAATTTGGCTGCTAATACCATTTCCAGATGACTGCCGAAGGATACAAGCCCGTGACCACCCAGCTATATCCCCGCGATGACCCATATGTCTCCAACGACACTGTGTTTGCCGTCAAGGACGACTTGCTCATCGACTTCTATCCTTCCAAGGACCCCAACGCCAAGCTTGATCTTGAATATAACATAAGATTAGCACCGCGGGGAGAAAAGACTGCGCCCATGGAAGGCGTTGCTCGGTTGTAGATTTGATAAAGCATGATGAATGTAGCGATGATTTTGCATGGAGTTTGCGTTTTGGTTCCTGAGTCTGAGAGATGGGTGGCTTAGTCAGCTATGCATTCCGGGAGAGCGACTTCTTCAGACGATTTCCTCTCCTCTACATACTTCATTGAATCATGTATATACTGTATATGAACCACATTTGAATTTCTAGAACGGGGCACTTTTAAGCCCACCGATAACACCATCTCATTGTAATATATAGCTCTAGAACGAGCTACCTAGATCTCAGCAATCCGAGTATCGGAGCGCCGCAATGCTCCTTCGATGCCGCAACAGTCATCTTGAAATGCCGATACCTAACTAACGCGTATGAACTACAAGTACTTAAACCCAGCTAGATCCCACCTCTTCTCGCTCTTCCCTCCGAGCTCTCATCCTTCTCAACCCCACCGACTACAACCTCAACCACACGCCGCCCCAGTACCTACAACACACCCGCGAACCCCACAATGCGCCTCCCTTACGCCCCCAAAACCCCTCCTTCGCCTTCCCTCGAGCCCGTCTACAGCCGCATCGCCGCCCGGCGTGCTCCACGACCTCTAATCCCCCTCGACCTCGCACTCCTCCACTCCCCACCCGTCGCCGACGGTTGGAACTCCTTCATCGGCGCGCTGCGCACACAGACCCAATTCGATGCCTCCATCCGCGAACTCGCCATCTCCCGCGTCGCGGTGCTAAACTCCGCCGTGCACGAGTGGAACTCGCACGCGCCGCTCGCTTTCAAAGCCGGAATAAAGGCCGAGGGGCTAGCGACAGTGCTGAGAGGGGAGGATGTCGGGAAAGGGGGTACAGGGGGAGAAGGGGGGTTGACGGAGAGAGAGTGGGCGGTGGTGGCTTATACAGATCAGATGACGAGAGGGGTGGTGGTGGAGGAGGGGGTGTTTGGGGAGGTGAAGAAGTGGCTGGGCGAGCGGGATGTGGTGGAGTTGACGGCGGTAGTGGCGGGGTATAACTGCGTGAGTCGGTTTTTGGTGGCGTTGGATGTGGGGGAGAATAATGGGGGGAAGATGAAGAGTGTGGAGGAGATTGTGAAGGGGGCGTGAAGGGTGAAGATGTTTGGTAGGAGGCTATAGTGAATGGGACAGCGTGCGGGAACTTCTAAGAAGTGGGTATATAAACGGGATGATAGTCTAGAATATCAATTCAAAGTGTCAGGACTATCATTTTCATGGTAGCGTTGATACATGCAATTCTCGATTCCCAGGTCGTATTCAGCTAAATCCATGGATACACCTAACTCCTCTGAAGCCTAAACGAACTCCATCACAGCAAAAACAGCTCGGATGCCACGGCACCACACGCCTAACACAGAAACATCCAAAATGCACCATCCGGTATCCGGCAGGTAATTCACACATCTCAGCCTCGCTCCGAGTTGCGAAAACCTAACGCCGACACTGGCCGACCCCACACTTTCACCTCCGCATCTTTAAGACGCAACGCCATCACAAACTCGCCGCATCAGCCCTCACAACCACAATGGCCGCCATAATACCACCCCGACTCTTCGCGCGCAGCGTCCGCCAGCTAAGTCGCCAGAGACCCGCCTTCACACCCCTCAACACGCGGCGAGCAGCGAGCTCCAAGCATCCGAAGGGCTTCGTCGCGCCGGCGAAGGAGGAGCTGGATGAGCTCCGGGAGAGCGTGCAGGAGTTTACGAGTAAGCCCCCGATTTCCACTTTAAATATAACATCTGTGGCCCAAGCTAAACGCACCCTCAGGACGCGAAATCCCCGAAGACCTCGCCCAAAAAACCGACTCCTCCAACGCCTTCCCCAACGAGATATGGCCAAAACTAGGCGAAGCCGGCTTCCTCGGCGTGACGGCCGACGAGGCCTACGGCGGCCTGGGGATGGGCTACCAAGCCCACTGCGTGATCATGGAGGAGATAAGCCGGGCGTCGGGCAGCATTGCGCTGTCGTACGCCGCGCACTCGCAGCTGTGCGTGAACCAGTTCATGCTGAATGGGTCCGAGGCGCAGAAGGCGAAGTATCTGCCGGGGCTGATTGCGGGGGAGAAGATTGGGGCGTTGGCCATGTCGGAGCATTCGGCGGGGTCGGATGTGGTGAGTATGAAGATGACGGCGAAGGAGGTGGATGGGGGGTATTTGCTGAATGGGACGAAGATGTGGATTACGAATGTGAGTAGGGTGGGGTTTGGTTTAGAGAGGATGGGTTGCTGATTTGATTAGGGTCCGGATGCGCATTATATCATCGTCTATGCTAAGACGGTACCGGATGCAGCGAGTAAGGGTATAACGGCATTCATCGTTGAGACTACCACCAAAGGCTTTTCTTGCGCGAAGAAACTCGATAAGCTAGGAATGCGGGGCTCAAACACCGGGGAACTAGTCTTCGACGACGTATTCGTGCCGAAGGAGAACGTGCTGGGAGCCTTGAACAAGGGTGTGACCGTACTGATGGAGGGACTGGACCTCGAGCGACTCGTTCTGAGTGCTGGACCGCTAGGTCTCATGCAAGCCGCTCTCGACGTCACTCTCCCGTATACCCACACTCGCAAACAGTTCAACACACCAATCGCCCACAATCAGCTCGTCCAAGGAAAGCTCGCAGACATGTACACCAAGTACAAAGCGGCCTCCTCCTACACCTACGCCGTTGCCGCAGCGGTAGACAACGGCCAGCCCATTTTAACCCAGGACTGCGCAGGCGCCATTCTATACGCTGCTGAGCGCGCGACAGAATGCACGCTAGATGCCATTCAGCTCATGGGTGGGATGGGGTATATGAATGAGGTCCCGGTAGGGAGGTTGCTGCGGGATGCGAAGCTGTATGAGATCGGTGCTGGGACGAGCGAGGTTAGGAGGATGGTGATAGGGCGGGCATTCAATAAGGAGTATCGAGAGTAGGTATGGACTTGAATGTCGTACTTGTGAGCGCAAAATCGGGGTTTGGGATTACAGGCATTGCTTTGGAGTTGATATTTGGGAGTGCTTCGATAGGTGTAGAACCATGGCCTAGATGTCACAGGAATCATTGCCGTGGGGGTTTCAAAGCAAGCGGTATCTATAACGATAACGTATACAGGACGTAATGAAGACTGACAGACCACTGAATGAATATTCAGGGTGTAAACCTACATATAGTCAAGTCACGTGATCCTTTCTTGGCACGCTTATGAGTTCGACGTCCACACCTATCTTCCTCATCCTTCAATCATCCACAGTCCGCCATTGCCATCAGATCACGATTTCCATGCTTCGACTGTGCCTAGACCACACGATTTAGCATAGACCGTAACAAGCAAGCTAATCCCCTTGCATTCGTGTAGCAATGCTTCCTCAGCCATCATGGACCCCAAAACGGCGCTTTCAATTATAATCGACACGAAAGCGGCTGTGGCACCCGAGTGGTACCTTATGCAGACGCCTCGAAAATGACCACTGCGCCGTCATCTCGTACCTCAGCCTTACCTCGAAGTGTGGGATTAAAGTAATCTCCATTTTGTGCTTCTTCCTGACGTCTGCGCTCTTCCTGTTTCAAGTGCAGGATGTCAATTCGTCATGCCAGTTTTGTAGCACTATTAGTGCTATCTCGTTTTTCATCGGGTTTGTAAATTTCTCTGTGACCCTGTGTTCTCTTGGATACTCTTAAGTCTCTTAAGAATAGGAGAGTATATCATTTTCGAATCACTGGTAGTTGTAGCAGTCATGAAATCCCTTGCGTAGCCGCCTGTGTAGCATGGCTTCACGACTAACATGATAGGGGCTTCCTCTGCTGGCTTTAATCTATGATGGGAGGAGGAGCCATCGCGCTCGTCGACTTATTCGTTAACTATTTCGCCTCGTAGTCGTCTTGCTGTTACGATACGTATTGCCTGATGTGAGGTTTGCAGGGCGGTTTTTGGGAGCAATAGGGCGTTTGATGCGAGGGATTCTCTCGAAGGCAAACCCATGGAGCAGGCATCAGGGGACTTGCAGTAAGAGACGAGCAGTCACTGAAGTAAAAATGAACGCATTCCATTCCTAACCATTCGTCTAATCCGGACATCCATCCCAGAAGGCCAAGTTAACGAAAGACCAGTCTACCTCCGACTTCACCTACACAAGACCAAGTACACAGGCGTTTACACAAAGTCAAACATACACACTGCCGCCGCGCACCACTACGTATGCGCCCCTCCACCCCCAACCGCCACAGTAAACAACTTCGGACTCCCCTCCATCACCGCGCCCGACTGATCCACGCCCCCATCCGGCGTAACATCATCATACGGGAACGCATACCCCTTCCCATCCAAATTCGCTGCATGCACCACGCGCGAATAATGATTCGTCACCGGATTCTGATAATACTCCCCGCGACTCACACCATTTGGGAACGTATCCGACAACAGCAACGTGCTACGATTAAACGCCGCCGACAACCTCGGAATCACCGTGTTGCGCTCCGCATTCGACCCCGTCGCAAACGGGCCAGTACTGCACGTGAAGATGTCGCGCGCGGAGGGCTGCGCGAAGGAGCCCGCGGCGCCGAGGCTGAGCTGGTGGTTGGCGACGCTGCCGGAGACGGTGCCGAACGCGGCTTGGGAGTTGATGTGGATGGGTGCGGCGGAGAACTTGGCCCAGACGCTTTGGATGTAGGGGGTCCAGTAGGTTTGGAAGGCGGAGGGGTGCTCGACGAGAAGGTTGTTGGGGCTTAGCACGCGGAGGGGGGTGCCGTTGTGGCTGTAGACGAGCTGGTCCCAGGGCTGGTGGTCTTTGGCGGCTTGGGCACGGAGGCCGTTGATGACGGTGGTGAGACCGTTGGAGGGCATGCCGGAGATGTGTTGGGTGACGTTGGAGGTGTTGGTGAGAGTGAGGGAGACGGGGATGCTCACGAAGTCGACGTAGCTGATGTTGGCGAAGAGTTGGGAGTCGTTGTAGGTGAACTCGCAGAAGGCCCAGGAGAGGTTGATGTTTGGATCGCTGGGGTTGGTCACGGAGGGCTCCACGATCGCTGGGCCGGGGTTGATCTTGAAGACGAGGGGTGCGTTCACTGAGAACCAGATGCGGCCGCCTGCTATCTTGGGGATGTTGACGGTGGTGGTGGATCCTGGTGCTCCGAGACGAATGGCACAGTTCGCCGCCAGCGACGCCCCAGGTGAGGATGGTGATTTGGGGTAGTATATCGTCCTGCCATCAGATTCTATGAAAAGCGGGGCGTTGTTCTTCTGAAGAGCCAGTCCAGTGATGTATGCATACACCGTGTTCGAAGAAGTTCGATTTTGAAGAGCGATGTTCAGTGTTCCTGAAGCTGCTGCCAGAACTTGCTGGTTCCCGGTTGCAGCTCGCTGTACGAATTGAGGAGAGTCGTCTGAAGGGCCATCGGATTGAGGTACGTCATCGGAGGGGGACTCGTTTTTAGAGCTTAGCTTCTGAAGGAATCTCTTCATGCTTGGATATGGAAAAGTGTGCTTGAAGGTCAAATCCTATAGGAGCCTGCCAGGTACGCTGATTGCGATGAGTGCGATAATAACGGACACGAGGATCGCGGCTGTTATCCGTGTTCTGCGGCCTGTTTTGTAGTGGCGGCCACTAGCCATCATAGACGCCGGATATCGGCGAGGGTGCGATGGGCAATGATTGGGTGCGTTCAAAATAAGCGAGCTAAGGTGAACCAGGGTAGAGTAAAGATAGGGCGTCCTAAGGGTGCTGTCGTTGAGGAGAGCTGATGATGTCGAGGAGAGGTGATGATGTTGGGGAGAGAGTGAGAAGGCGAGAAAGAAAGTTCAGGAAGGATGAGGCGTGAGGGTTGTGCACCTTCCACGGCTCCACAGCACTTCCTGCCACTGCATAGGGTGCCATGCCGAAATGGAAGGATGTCTGTTCAACTCTACCAACTTGGGAAACTGGTGGAGTTGCGAGGCTACTGCAGCCAGCGGACGAGTGGGTGTGTCTGCGTCCTACAGAAAGAGAACCAAGCTCAGTATCACCAAAGTGATAAAGCCGATGGTCCAGAGTGTCACAAAGGTTCCGAGCACTATGCGTCTTTCGATGTAGCGGCCACTAGCCATGATAGACTTCGGATTTCGGTAAGAGTACGGCGAGGAATGATTGGGTCCGTTCAAGATAAGCGAGCTAGGTTAATCTGACCCAGAGTAAAATAGAGATGAGGCGTATCAAGGGCGCTGTCGTTGAATAGAGGTGATGATGTTGAGGGAGAGAAGGCGAGAGAGAGAGAATATTCAGGAAGGACGAGGTGTGAGAAGACGTGCGCCTTCCACGACTCCCCAGCTCTTTCTCCACTGCTTATAGTGCCTCGCCGAATTAGAAGGGAGGAGGTTCAACTCTACCAATATGCTTGAATGTAGCCGCAAGGCCACTGTACTTTGAAGAGAGCGAGTATGTGCAGTTTGTGGGGAGCCAGAATTCGCGGTCCACGGGGAGCAAGTATGCGTATTTCGTTCGGTTCGAGTATGTGCAGTTTGCAGGGAGCCAGTATGCGTAGTCCGTGGAGAGCGAGTACGTGCAGGCTTTAGGGAGCGAGTTGTTGTTGATGGGGAGCGAGTTGTTGATGATGGGGAGCGAGCTGTTGTAGATGGGGAATAGGCTACTGCAGTTCATCGAGAGCCCACTGCAGTTAGTGAGGAGCAGGCCATGGCAGGAAATGTGCGAGTGAGCGTCTTTGTTGAAGAAATGGAGTGCACCAAGTACCGCAACTGTGGCCACACCGAGGATTCCGATTGTCAAAAGGAGCGCGAGTGTTGTACGTATCCTGTCGCGGCGGCCGATAGCCATAGTAGACTATCGATATCGGAGACGGTGGAGGATAGTTGGGCGCTTCTTAAGACAATCGAGAGCCGAGAGATGAGGTGGAGGAAGGATGGGGTTAGTGAGTCGGAGTGTTGTGGCTGAGAAGAGAAAGTGAGAAAATGTCGATATGTGAGCATAAATGAGACGAAGTGCACCTTCCACGACTTCCGGCTCCAACTTGCCCACTCAACACTACTGTTGGGGGCGGCCTAGCTGCTAAGTAGGCAATTAGTCAAGAGGCAGTCTAATTTGCACTGCTTGAAGCTTGACATTGCCGTCGAGTCTTCGAAACCCTATGGGGGTACCCCAAGCAGTGGTAAAGCAGTGTGCGGACTTCTGGCCTATCACTAACTGACAAACCATAAGTCGAGGCCCACGATTTTATTTATTTTTGGTTCAAATATCGCTCATTATGTAGACACCACTTCAAGGGGGAGCCTGGTTGCTGAGCAGGCAATCAGTCAAGAGGCAGTAAAATCTGCACTGCTTGAAGCTTGACATCGCCCCTGAGTCCTCGAAAGCCTGTGGGGTACCCCAAGCAGTGGCATACCAGTGTGCCCAGACTTGTGGCCTGTCACTGTACATTGAAACACTGCACGTGCTACAGGAACGAGTGCAGATATCTCTGACGAGACACCGCAGTCAGTATATTTAGTCTAAAAGAAGCCGTCGTCCATGAATTGATTCTATCATTCATTGAGAAGTTGCATCCACGCTACGTAACGACTTGTTAACAGTTTCTAAAGTATGCTAGTTTAACTAGACAGTGGGACATTGACATTTACAGAAGGATGATGCGCCAACCCCTCAAAACGGCTTCTGGGCCCAGAAAATGTCACTGATTTAGATAGGTGATTAGTACGTCGCGGAACATAATTGTAGCGCGGGGAAATTTGGCTTACACTGGAAAATACGTATGAATCTATTCTCACGATTAGCCACTGCAAACTTTGGCGACACAGGAAAACCACGAACGTACCTTTGGGTTATACATGTCATCCTGCGCCTGGTTGATGAACACCTCAAACTCCTCCTGCGACTGCCCCAGAACCTGCGTGAAAAGCTTCTGGCTAACGCCCTTGAGATTCCCAGCAATGTCTTGCTGGAACATAGCACCAATCTGCTTCTCCTTATTCCCCTTCGGCCACGGTCCGATGGGCCATTTGATATGCGTCTCCTGGACCTCCGTAAACCCGATTTCCCGCAAGCGTTCTGCGTGCTTCAAGCTCGCGAGCATGTCAATGCCAAATTTCAAGCTCGCTTCATAGATCTCGACACTCCACTTGATAATCGCAGAGTTCGGAGAGGCGGTGCCGTCATCACACTTGATAGGCATGTGCAGTTCATGAAGCTCAACCCAGCCGCCTGGATTCAGGTGGTCGAAAGCTTGCTTCAACAAGCGATCCCAGTCTTTGATGCCCGAGGTGATGGAGCGGGTGTGGATGTAGTCGAATTTCTTGCCAAAGGCCCAGTCGGAGCTTGCGTCGTCGACTATGAACTCGGCGTTTTCGGGCACGGCGGTGGGCTGGATGGGCGAGAGATCGGTCCCGACTATCTTGCATTTGGGGTGGGCGTCGGCGAAGTCCATGACCCATGCTAGTATGAAGTTAGATGTGATATTGATGAATGTAGAGTTTGAGAAGTACCGCCGGTTCCGCAACCAAGGTCAAGCGCATTGTGGAGGGTGTCTAGATTGAGAGGAGCAAGGTACAGTCTACCGCTGAGGACTATGTACCAGATCTTATGCTGAAGCTCTAGGGGACCGTCAGGGTCGTACATGAGAAGATAGTTGTACGGATCATACCAAGTCGATCTTTCTCTTCCTATGGCAAAACGTAAGCAAACGAAAAGTTGAGATAGAAGATTACATACATCGTCGTTAGGAATGAAGTATGCTTGATATCGCGTCAGTAGCAAAGGCCCAACAGGGAAACTATGAAACCTTACTGCCAGTTTTGTACGAATGATACCTTCTTCCATGCTCCCAGTTTCCCTGCAACACCGAACTGGCTACAGAGGTGGCATTACTTTCAAAAGTCAACTACTAAAAGTCTCATTCAAAAGATCAAGGAAGTCCGCACGAGTTGAGTTCATCTCCAAGCGTCGAATCTTTGTCCCCCGCAGACTAGCCAAATAAGCTCGCCCGTGCTTAATTTATATGGAGTAGGATTGGCCATACATCTACCTCTAATTCCGTTCCTACAAGACTGGAATGATCCAGAGAATCGTACTCCCCGGCCGTGTTCTGCTGCTCGTCGACGACTAGCTGCTCTTCTGCGGCCTGCGCAGCGGCTACCGTTTGCGCAATGGCCTGGGGGTCCGGCAGGGTGTGGTCTGCCATGGTAAAAATAGTATTTTAAGATGCCTAAGACGGTACAAGGTCCCCGGAGCTGATTAGATCAATCTTCGAAAGACGCCGGTGTTAAATGGAGGTACGTAGTACGCTCAGGGCTCAAGCCGCTGGGTTACCCCTCCCTCGGGATTCATGTACCGACAACGAGGTTCTCTTGTTTCCGTGCAACAGAAAAGAAAGCCGGATTGACAAGTCCACCATTTGATTGAAATAGTTTCGTGTTGAGAGTAGACCTCTGGAAGATTGACCTGGAGACCATTAGGATCATTGCGTCACGTGATGCGCACGTGAGCGCTGAATAAGAAATAGAGATTCTTTGCACTATAGGATCTCTCTCGCTGGCTAGGTGATCGTCGACCTTGACACGCCATTTTCATCGAACACGCCATTCCCCTGAGAAACTAGAGTATGTAGAGTAAGGAAAGACCCCTCGAATATCCTCTTATATTCAGAATATATCCCTGTACTCGTAGCACTGAACTAATGCAAAGTGACACTCGTGACCTTCCCATTTAGAAGTATTCCGCCGTAATGGTAACGAGGTAGTCGAGCATGTGATTAGGATCATGTGAGCGCTGACGAATCCTTTCTCAAAACTTCTGGTGGAGGGGTATAAATCGTCCGCTTGCAATTAGATTCCTGGACAGGAAGGAGGCGCGTTGAAGTTCATTGCAAAATCGGAAGATGTGAGAAGGCTTGGCCTTGTGGGCCTTGGGAGATCAACAATCATCGAGATACTGTGTGATGCCCTCGGAAGTCCTTGTGCGGATCTTAGTCCAACAACATCCAACAATGCCATGGTCTGGAGGACTGGCGGGAGTCGAGTGCAAAATCGGCATTGGACGAAACAATGGTTGGTGGAGGTTTGGCGGTTTCAGTGATCAAATGGTGGTGATGAACAGTGAAGCAACTAGATACTGACTGAAGTATTAAGTCCGTTTCATAGTGGTGGTGTTGAGTATCTGTTTTTGTCGATAGAGCAGAGCATAGGCACTTTTTAGACTAAGAAGAACCTACCTACGTAGGAATTGAGTATCATCATCGTTTAGTCGCGACGACGGAGCCTCTATATGGTAGGGTGCGACTGGGTGTTTGATCTGATCCACCCAAACTCACACTATTTCATTGCCCTGGCCTGCCACTTTTTTCGAAGCGCTAAGCGACAACGATGCGATGAATAGGTCGATCTGTCGATGAAGTTCTTCAGTAGACCCGAGAAGCTCTCACCACAGAGAAAGGCAGTCCCCGCGTGCGCTTTATACCTAGACAAAACCGGAATTTCTGGGGCGGATCTAGCCTCACGTGAGGCGACCTGTTCATCATTTACCAGAGAGGTTAGGTATCCAAGGGTCACGCGTCTTTGACCTTCACAAGCTGTCGACAACATTAGATATATGTTGACATTGATAAAATTACGGCGTAAGCCCATCTCCGCTACACAGAGAATATCTCCGAGATCTCCGTCTCCGTTGCGGATATTGCCAAGTTATTGTTGTCGGATTGTACGTGGACAGTGGCTCTGAAGGGAGGGTCGGGTTATCAGCGCTATTGAGGCCGAAAGCAGAGGTGATGTACAGAGCCCACGCGTTGACTGGCAGTCTCTTATCAGTATGATCATAAGTACGCTTCCGGAGGTAATGACTTACGAAAGGACTCCCTCTTCTCCTGCTTCCACCACATGTCGTCTTCATCTACGCACGTCATAGAGCCTGAGCTTCGTCGGTTTACGTTCCACTTCCAAGCACTCGCTTGCGGTATTGCTGGGCTGCTCTGCTGGCTGATGATGGGCGACCTCGTTGAACCAGGCTTTCGGCTTGTACTTCGACTCCCTGGCTCACTCCATCCCATTGGCATCCCCCTCGAACCGTCTGATGTGGGCCGGCTCTCTCTCGTCTCTATTCTCTGCTCCATAATTGTGAAGATGTGTATTGATTCAACGCCCATCAAACTATTCGGAGGCGTTGGATGAATCGCTCCGTTGAAATAGTCGGATTGGCGATTCCCTCCTACAATGACGTTTAGATCCTCTCGATCGTGCTCGTCGCTTCGAACTCGGCAGTGGTTTGCTCTTTTCAGCTTGCTTAGGCCGCTAAGGTCGAAGTCGTCCTCCTCCGACATCTCGGGAGTTGAGCCGGTATTGATAGTCGTGTTGTTCAGTGTCGTACCTCCTCCATATGTGGAACGACGGGTGCGGGATGAAAGAATTTCCGAGGACCGGCGCCACACCTTCGGGAACCAGCGTGCAAGTGGTACACGCAGGGCTGGGAGACAGGCGCAGAAAATAGCCACGTTCAGCTCGACCCGAGACCAGATGATGAGTCCGTGGTTTTGGTATGTTGAATCCACGGAGTGGGTGGACAGAACAATGTATGGTACGCGCAGGAGACAGGTGACCGCCGAAAAGCCACCTAGGGCGAAAATAACGATCAGGCTTCGCTTTTCTGCTTTCCGGAGTTTCATGTTTCTGAAGATTGGCATTGGTATGGCGAGGAGTGCGAGATCCGTGGCGACGTTTATACCGACGAAGATGAACTGAACAGTGTCGAGGTCATAACAGTGATGTCGAGCATTGACATCCCAGAACCCTTTGACTGGAGTGCACTGGAATGCGAAGAGGAAGCAGAATGCGATGGTGAAGACACCAACGAAAACCTGCATCGCGAGACATATTCGTCGAATGAAGGTTGAGAACACACGACGGTATTGGCAAAGGATTGAGAACTTGACAAATGCAAGGCATAGGATGTAGGGAGGCTGGCTAATAAAGACCGCCTTGCTTTTGTTAGCGGTAGAACTCTTGAAGCCAGGATGGAATTACCAAAAGTTGATTCCGGATATCTTCTGGGGAAAGCTGCCAGATATGTTTGCCACTGCCGAATTTGATTTCTATGACAATAACTTTGTTAGCCGGGGGTCATAGCGATGGATCACCTTCGAGACTGATCCTTGGGAGGCTGTCAATCCCTCAAGTTCAACAGCACTTACCGTAAAACATGGAAATTGTTTCGAGGATATTGAACAGCTGATCGTACTTAGCAAGCATAGGATATTTTCCACCCAGAGGCCACCCACCATAGCAATGAAGCAAAAGAGATCATCTTTTCCAGGAGCCCGTACCATAAAGAACCGGATGGCAAGACGACACCAGACGAACGTAGTTGATACGGCGAGCAAGACAACCGCAGTAACAATTGCGGCCGTCTCCCTTGACATAGGCATGGTTGCGAGTAGTCAAGATTGTTGAAGCTCGAGGTTCACAAGATTGCCACGAGAGCGAGGGGTCGCCTAAGGATATGCAGAGCATGACGCTGTGTGGCTATGGAGACCGCCACGGACGGAGCTCAGGACGCCTCGAGGATCGAGTGACATCCGACCGGACTCGACCACCAAAGCGCATCTTCCCCAAAATCTGACCTCGGTCGATCACCCACGTTGCGGACAGGGAAGATAGTTAGTGGGGATCTAATGCGTGGGAGTGATGCTTTGAGGGCTCAGTAGTTCAGAGAAGATTGATTTTGAATAGTCTTGAAGATATGACGACCTTTTCGGAACTTATGCACGCCACTGGACTAAACATATTGAAAACACAATCGAACTTCGAGAGATTGAAAAGAGCGTCCATACGTTCGACAGAGAGGAAACGGGAAGGAAACCGACCAGAGGGCGCCCTAGCATCATTCCGCATGGAATCCAACAGCCTGGCTTCCACGTTGAGCGGATGGTTCCCGGAGTGGGGGCTACCAGTCCCTCGGTGAGTACCACGGGACCACAGTACGATTGGGTAGTACGCGAGCTGACAGTGTGATATGAAGTCCGATATGGCGCGACGGAGGTTGATGCTTCGGACTGCGAGGCTGAAGGCTAGAAATAGGGTTGCCCCACCTGAGATCCTCCGATTGGCGGCCGCGGAAGATCCATCTGCCTAGCGGCTTGGCCGCAAGATCTCCCCAGCTACAAAACCCCGCGCCCCGCCAAAGCTTCCTCCTCCAGCTCGCCCGTGTCAACACCAAACCGTTGCTACGCTTGCCTCGTGTCGCGCCTCTTCCTCGAGGACTCGCACGCCGTGACCGTCACTAACGCGCGCATACTCACGACCGCAGCGAACCTCTGGGCTAATCGTCAATTGTGCCAGTTCAATCAGACAGACCAGCGACATCATGTCCGACGCGACGGAAACCTTAGCGGGTGGGTTGAGGAAGCTCAAGATGACTAGTACAGCTAGGTAGGTCCCTCCATATCGTCTCACGGTCCTTCAATTGCTCACAGCTCTCGCTATAGATCTCCTACTCCCGCTACAAGCTCTCGGTATGTCGAAGAAACCACAGCCAGCACCACCGACTCCGAAGTCTGCGACACTACTCCTCCCGATCTCGATCCGCTTCATCCATTCGTTGGCCCCGAGTCGTTCAGTCCAGACATCGACTTTCAAACCTGTCTCAATTCTTCCTACTCGTGGAGCCCGACCGGCGAGATTTTCGCAACCGGCTGCCAGAATTGCGGCAAACCCAACTCCAAGGCTTGTGTCAAGTGCAAGGCGGTCAGATACTGTGGCACGGAATGTCAGAGCAAGATGTGGCGAAAGGAGCACAAGGAGAATTGTAGCATGTCCTTCGCGGCTCGCTTTGAGAACGTCCTGAGGTACGGTGAACCACTATGGTACTCGAGCATTTATCGAATGTTCGGCTTCTCCAAGGCGACCACCGGAGGCGATGCGGAGCGTCTTCGTCAAGTCTACCTGGAGATCCTGGACGCCAAAGAACTCAACATCACGACCGACGACATACTCAAGTGGCACAACAAGCGCATCATGAAAGAGAAGGTTCAGGCCGCCTGTGAGCTTCTTCTTGCAGATCCAGACTGCAAACCCCGCTTCTCTGCTTGGTTCACCAAGAACACCCACATCCTCGATCTAGAAACCAAGGAACATGACACTCATCTGACGGCGTGGCGTGGTCTTCATTTACCGAAAGTCCAGAGCCAGCAGCAGTACGCAGCAATCACGAGCGCCTGGACCGACACCGAGGCTCGTTGCTACATGCTGTTCTACAAGCTTTTCTACGGCATGGCGCCTGATGTCACCGAGGAGACGTACCGCCTCTTTGCCTTCTGTGTCTGCAACATGACACAACACCCCAACATCACGGATCTCGGCAAGCTCTACATCGAGCTGATGAAGAAGTGCAACTTCCGACAATTCGTCGAAGCCGCCAACAACAACAACAAGCGCCCAGAGCCTGGCAACGAGCCCGCCTTGGTAACGTTGTTCAAGTCAAAGGGCCTCGATGGCCCCCTCCAGGGCTTTCCTCACGTGGAGACGGTCCTATTCAGTCGAGAGTTCCACCAGGCGGTGTGGTACCTCAAGCAGTACGTCATCTCGAAGAAGGAGGACTTGCGCCCGGAGGGGTTCTTCGGGTACAAGCAACTGATGCCAGAGGACGCTGACGAGACTCTTACGGCCATTTACTACGAGTACCTCGTCAAGAAGGGTGGAGACGCAATGGCGCTCCATGGGGCCTCGGTGGACGACAGCATCTACGAATGCGTCCACGCGGTGCTGCCAAAGTTGGACCCGAAGCGTGGGGAGTTGATGCGAAATGGGGTCAAGCGCGTACGCGGCGTGGAGACAAAGTTCTGCGGTTGCGTGGACGAGATCCGTCTCTCCCACGAGGACGTCTTCCACCCGATGATCCCGGCCGAGCACGACCTGGTCTTGGGAGAGCTCTGAGCAGACTGAGGCGCTTCTGGTGAGTGTTCTGGGGTGGAGATGTGGTGGTGGAGCAGTGCTGATATTGGGCTTGGTGGAGATGGATACCCGGTTCCGGCTTGAGATCAAGTGGATAATGCAACCTCTCTCTCAAACATCGTAAACCTGACATGTGAAATCCTGGGCTCGTGAGTTGGATTAGCGCGACTGTCGTTTTGGAGGCTTCGATATCACCTGAATACCCCCCAGCAGGTGGCGACGCTGAACGTAGACGATGTAAAGGTAACAAGCGTGCGAATCAGGACTACTCCAACGATGTGCTTTGAGCACGATGTATCTGCTCAGGTCTGTTAATCATATTAAATCTGGCATTCGTTTGGTGCACCCCAATAACACCCGAAGACGCGCCTCCACGTGGCGAAATGAAATGTGATGGATGTAAAGGTACGAGCTCGCTGAATTAGACCTATTTCGATAACATCTAAGAGATGCTATATATTTCCTCGACCTCGCAAATCGTATAAACTCCTCAACTTGTTTTGCACACATGGATAGTGCCTCGAGACACCCCCGCACCTACTATAATTTCTATCAACGAATGTAAAGTCTTTTAGAGTGCGAATTGAAGCTGCGTCAAACGCTCCTTTTAATGCTTTGAAATTGCTGATACCCCAAAACTAGACCGTGTCCACAGTTTCTTTGCACCCCCTTGTGGTAGGCTGAGGCACCTCACCGTGTATGAAGTTTGAAATCCTAAGATGTCACATTCTAGAGCCCATAACTTAGACTCGGTCCAAGACTGCGTAGAAATTGGATGCGAGTTCTCGAGCGTAAGAAGTGAGTCTGTTTTCTATGCCCTCTGCGCACCCTGACATCTGCGTGAGCCACCCCAAAACGTATTAGGTTCGAAATTATAACATGTAAGGGTTCTAAGTATAGGAATTAGACGTGTTCCATAGCAATATGTGATTTGTATTCGAATTTGAAACTTCCTAGATAGAGCAAGTTCACTGTTCATTCTGCACGGGTTTGTAACAAGCCAAGCCACCTCTACACTTACTGAAATCTAATGCTTAAGATGTCAAGATCTTGACCCTGTGAATCAGAGTCGAAGTCAGATTTCTTGAAAAATACAACTAGACTCTCGAGTTCCTGAATCGATTGAATTGGTTATGCATTTTGGAAGACGTTTTAGCATATCAAGACACACCTCGCTCATTTACCTTAGATTTCTCTTCCAGCCCTTCTCCCTCCAGTTCCTCAGATCCATCAAACCCTGGATATCCCCCTTTCCCTCATTCAAAGCTTCCCCAACCTCCTCGTCATGCGCCCCAATAACCCACACATTTTTTCTCTCCGCCATTGCTCTGGCCCGCCACATCATCTCCACCGCCAGCCTTCCATCCCCATGCATCCCACTCTTACTCTGCGGTGGCCTCGCCGTTCTCAACGGCTCCCTGAGCAAGTCGGCATGGTGAAAGCAGTCGCCGGCTATTAGTACCCAGTCGTCCTCCTCTCCCTCTTCCCCTTCACCCCTTCCAATCCTCACGCGTACCAGAACCATAACATGGCCCAGCATATGCCCCGGTGCATCAACCAAATACACACTCGCATCACCAAAGAGGTCGCACGCGCGCTCAAATGCTCCCAGAGGCTCCCACCCGAACTAGGGATCCGTCGTTCCACACCCTCATACAACCCCTCCTCCACTGCATCTCTCACAACGCGCCCCCTTTCCCCATCCTCCTCGTCCTCAGGTATCGAGAACTCCACGATCTTCCGCGAGCCGTCGCTAGGCAGGTCACTCGACCACATCGCCGCCTCGGGGTTCTCGGGATACCCTGGCCGCACCTTCGCCACGCTCCCTGGGCCCATCCAGAGTTCTGCGTGCCCCAACCCGCCGGATTGCGCGCCGTCGCCGAAGTGGTCGAAGTGGAGGTGTGTAAACAGGACTGCTCTAACCTCCTCGGGCTGCTGGGTCGGGGAGCCGTGGTGTCGTAGCACGTCCGCAGGGCTTTCGGGGTAGCAGTCGAAGTTCTTGAGAACGGTTTTCTGGAAGAAGGGGGTAGTTTGGGAGAGATTGGGGTGTATGCCGAGGTCGATGAGGTAGGTAGTGTTGGAGGGCGGGTGCGTGAGGAGGAAAGTGTATACTGGGACGAGGAGTTTGGAGTCGGGAGGGTTTGGGGGAAGATAGACGAGGTGATGGGGGAGTGTGAGAGAGCCGGCTTAGAGAATGTGGAGGGTGCAGATGCTGTTTGTAGGGGATTGGGGGAGGGGATGCCAGGAGAGCTTTGGGGAATCAGTGGAGGGCATGATTCGAGAAGAACAGGAAGGTTGTTGAAGTGATGTTTATAATAAAATCAAGGAAGATTAAAGAGGAGGAAATCGATTGGAAAGGTTATGTGACAATGATTTTTCCGAGAAATAAGACCTTAAGAACTGGCAGGAAAGACATGCATCAAATTAGGGGAAATAAGCTTTGGGGGAAGGAGATCGTATTTATAAGGAATTTGGATTGTAAGTAGTAATGAGTGTATGAGTGTAGAAATGCTGACGTCACGCCTCGCAGAACCTCCACGGCCCCCTTTCATTAACGCTTCCACCTACAACATACCGCGACAAGTCAGATAGCAACAGCAATGCATGCTAACAACGTAACTCTACTAAGCTTGCAATGATGAGCCCGAGTCAATCTCTCGACAACGACTTCTGCCATGCTATACGAGATGGAAACGACGTCGGTATACTTAACCTCAAAATGCGCTCGAGCTCGGCCCAAGCCATCTGCCACAGAATCAATACTGGACACCCAAGCTGAACTCTCCTCGAAATTCCCACCTTACTCAGACGCACTCCCGAGATGACAACGGGAACGCGACACGGATCTCGATGCATCCTCGCTATTCCATGCTACTCTTTATATGCAATTGCCTTTAAATGCAAAGCAATGTTCTACAGTTACCTCGAAGAAAGAAATCTTTGTTAGAATGGTGCCACCATCGACGAAGTGCTGAATGTTCCTGATTGATCCTGCCAGAGAGCACCTGCCTAAATCTCACATTCATGATCGATCAACTTCCGATTTCTCGCTGCCGTTCCGATTTTCTTTCTCCTTCTCCAATCCAAACCTGCTAAAGTCACGTAATCCTATTCCAAATCCTTATTCAAATTATCAGACCTACGTCTCTTCTCACCCTACACGCTCGGGCTTTCTCTACCTCCAACTCGTTTGCGCAGCCGCGGTAATCTTGCGTCACCTCTATACACGGCTATGCAACCCGCACGCATGGGGTACGTGGTCATCGGTGTGATGGTCTTTCAAAGCGTTATGACCTTCTGTTTTGTCTTCATCAGAATATGGGCCAGGAAAGTGATTCTTGGTGGTTTCAAAGCCGATGACGCCCTTCTGGCGTACTGCTATGTTCGTTCCATGTCAAACACGAGTACTCATTTGCCCAAAGCGACTGATGTGTTTAGATGTCCCTTGTCGTGATCACGATTCTTTGTAGCCTGGCGTCCTTCCAGGGTATGGGTACACATGCCCGCGATATTCCCCACAAAAATCTTGTATCTGCAACAAGATACATTATCATAGCGCAAGTGGTCAACTGCTTCAGTCTCGCAAGCTCGAAAGCATGCGTGGCTGGCTTCCTTCTTTATATTGTCAACCACAAGGTGTAGGTGATTACTCCTACTCTGTTTCCACGATGCTGCTGAGACAATCGGAGGCAGCCACAAAACGATCCTCTGGGTTTGCATCATCACAGTTGCTATCCCATGTATAACACTTGGCATTTCTCTCATCACACACTGCCAGCCCGTGGACTACACATGGGATGCGAATGTTGAAGGCAAATGCTACCTGAACATGGGGCTTTTTGGTGAAATTACCAGCGGTGAGTTACTTCCCTCATTTTTCCAACGAAACTGTTCTTCTGGTAGTTGCCGCTAACACCATTCGAAGCCTGGACATGCATCGCAGATTTCTTCCTCGCTGCATTGCCCTGGGTCATTCTTCGAAAATTGAAGATACCACGCCGAGAGAAACTCCTCATCAACCTCTCACTCAGCGCCTGCGCATTGTTAGTAGCTAAAACCCCTATAAGACTCTGGGGCCAAACGTTCCGGTTTTGCTAAATACCCTCCAGCGCCGGAGTCGCCGGTATCTTCCGCACCATGAAAGGCAATACTTTATCTGCGCTAGCCGACTATACCTGTAAGTTGATCCCATCCCAGCTCAATTCTCGCATCCACACCATGAATGTGCCTGCCTATCTCACCACCTACCAACAGATGAATCCACCGACCTTGAGCTATGGAACACCACCGAGCTGACCCTCAGCATCATATCCGTATGCGTTCCAGCAATCCGTACTGTATATCGTCACTACAGTCCATCGGCGAGAGAGCGCAGACAGTCTGCCTCTGCCCCTCTACCTTTGGAGTTCTCCGATCGCTCACGGGTTGGCACGGCACTCAAACCCCTCCGGGCTAAGACTAAGACCACCATTATTGGCGGAGCACAAAAGGCAAGGGACTCCGTGGGTACGTGCGACTCGGTGTTTTCGGCGACTTCAACAAACAAAGGGAAGGAGGACGAGGGGGAGTACACCGGGGAAGGAATATCTGCGAAGACAACCGTTGCTATCGATTATGAAGAGCGTGGGGTCGCACATGGGAATGGGGGAATGGAGCGGCAGAAGCAAGACTTTGAGAGAAGCTTTGAAGACATCGACTCGGTACCGCCATGAGCGCGACCATTAGATTCGGTCATTCATTCAGGAAGCCCTTGAGGTCATTTCTCTCGGGCCATGTAAGCACATCTCGACAGCAATTCATACCGCCCACACAACAAACTCCACGCTGAGAAAGTTATAGTGCTGTTATGAAAGTCTTCTTACCCCGTTCGACTTCAGACGTATCGTATTGTTACAAAGGTTTCTTCGTCAAGCCAATGGCTGAAAGGTCGTACGCAGATATCTAGACAAGGATTCCTCATTAGTAACTTGCAATCTCCAGGTGTTCTTATAGCACTCATGCCCAGTCAGAACAGCCGTGACAGCCTGGAGACTCATCCCTTAATGACTAAATATCACCGCGGTTACCCCTATTCTATTCTACCAAACTCGTCTCGGAGGGAGCGAAAGTGAATAACGGGACTCTTTCAACACAAACTATCCGTCAGGCCAACCTTCTATCGATTCTTAAAGCATCCCGAGTCCCCGTAGATATATTCCAGTTCGCCGTGAATATGGTCCGACTGCCCGTGAATCAATTGGAGAGAACGATAGTACATAATTCGGCCCCGATAGTGCATGGTTCGACCCCGGTAGTGCATAGTTCGGTCCCAATAGTGCATAATTCGGTCCCGAAAGTGGTCTCGCAGAGTATTGCTACAAGCGACAGGCGGTAAAAGCATTCTGCTCATTAAATGTACCTGCGCAATTCTACAAGTCACTGCCTTGCGTTTTCGCGTCGCGTTCGTGTCGCTAAGAAAGAGAGGCCGCTTGTCTGCATTAGGAAATACTCTACGAGCCAACGGAAATCTATGACGATATACAAACCACTTCTGGTAATCTATTGATGCTTGAACGATACAAGCTTCTAAGCATCGACCTCAATGCTAATATATTATATATATTCCTTACCCATATATGAGAGAAAAACATCCAACAAAAACGTCCATTCGACGACAAAGAAAATGTCCGCAACGAAATTGAAATTTCTCATATCCGGGGCAGGTATCGCCGGACCTTGTCTCGCATATTGGCTTTCTAGAACACGTCTCAATGCAGCCATCACAATCATCGAGCGATCATCCGTCCCTAGGGTCACCGGCCAGTCGATCGACATCCGTGGTCCAGGAATCGAAATCGTGAAGAGAATGAACTTGGAAGAGGCTGTCCGCGCCCGGAATACGACAGAAGAAGCCACAGTGATTCTGGATTCCTCAGGAAAGCCATTCGCTCTCTTCAAAGGCGGCGACACCTTCACTGCCGAGTACGAAATCCTACGGGCAGACCTGGCGGGCCTATTCATGGAGACTACTGAGAGCTTGAGCAATGTAAAGTACGTGTACGGCGATTCGATCAAATCGCTCGACCAGAGAGAGAAGAACGTGAACGTGACCTTTGATGGGGGATCAAGCGCCACGTTCGATCTGGTTGTCGCTGCAGACGGGGGCACGTCGAGGACTCGGGACATGATCCTGGACGAGCACATCACCAAGAACAGCTACGACTTTCTTGGCCAGTATATCGCTTTCTTCAGCATACCGAGCCGGCCGACTGATCCGAAGATGTGGCAGTGGTACAACCGCCCCAAAGGGCTCTGTATCATGCTGCGTCCACATCGAAACCCTGCTACTGTGGGGGCGTATCTGTGTATTACAACGCCAGCACACGGGCAGCAGGATCCGGCCGTCGAAGCTGCGCTAGACAAAGGAGTCGAAGCCCAAAAACGCATCTGCCACGAGTACCTCGGAAACCTAGGATGGGAAGCAAAGCGGGTGCTGGAAGGGATGGACGCCGCTGAAGACTTCTACATGAGCAGGGCTGCGCAGGTGAAGCTTCCGAAATGGACGAACGGACGCGCGCTCGTGCTGGGAGACGCAGCCCATGCCACTTTCGGAGTGGGAACGACTTTAGCTATCGAGAGTGCGTACATCCTGGCCGGAGAGCTCTCGAAGATACAGAGCAGCGAGGACGTTCCGCGGGCTCTAGAGAGGTTTGAGGAGGTCTACCGCCCGTTGTATACGAAGAGTGAGGATGGCCCGCCCTTCTTCCCGCAAGGGGCATTTCCGCAGACGAGTTGGGCGTTGTGGTTGAGAGACTCGCTCTTGTGGTTTGTGAGCAAGACTAAGCTATACAAGCTTCTCCCGGCTGATGACGAGAGTGGCTTCGAGCTACCGAGTTACGACTGGGTGGATATCCGATAAAAGGATGGGTTTAAGACAACTTCGGCATAGTCGGCGAGTGTTTAGATTTGGTTTCCATGATATCTTTGTTGTATACCTCACGCGACATTTTACTCTCCGTGTCAGTTACTCTAGAAATTCTGCTTCTTCGTTCTCGGTTCAGTCGTCAGCATTTTGATATTTCTGGGACATAGTTGTGATTTCCTTGAAGACCTGAAAGGGTCCAGAGCGCATACCAGACTATGTGTTGAAGCCTTCTTTGCGAGTACCTACAATACGCCAACTAGAATATCCTGTGTGCAGCCTCAAGAACCGAAAACAAAACGTACCCATACCCTCTTGACAAGCTACTTGCGGAGATGCAACTTTCCGACGCACGAGTTTTCTGGGGCTCTTACTCTCCCCTTGTACGTCTGCTCCATTTCGTCCACCTTATCCTCGGCCAGATACTTCTTTGAATTCCCTTTCACTTCCCACTTTCCACCATCTCGATCTCCAGTCAACGCACCGCACGGCCATCTCACCGCCCCCTTACTCCCAGTATTATTCCCAAAGTGGCGGTCCTCGATAGAGCAATGAATCATCTCGTTCGTACCTCTCAGACTCATCGGCTTCCTATACCCACTTACTAGCGGTAAAGTCCTCGACGCTTTATCCACAACCAACGTCATCCCCTTCTTGTCACTGCTCGTCTCCCCCTTCGCCGTCCCCCACTGCCCGTCTAACCCCTCAGCAGGCGGCAACCCGAGATCCAGCAAATACCCCTGATCAAACGCCAGCAACCCCCGCCTCTCACACTGCGCCACCATCCACGCGAGCGTGATATCCGACAACCACCGCTGCGAATACCCGCCCCCGACATCTGAATGCCTCCCAGAGAACCAGCACTGCTTCATCTCCCTCAATCTCCACTCCCCATCTCCCGCGCCGCCATCCGCCTTCGGCATCTGCCACAACGTCGGCCGAAACGCATTCCGCGTTTCATCCAACGCCAACGCGTGAAACCCATACCTTATCTTCGCACTCAATTCCGCATTACGAAACTCCAACCGCTCCGGCGCGAGCCCCAGCAGCCGTGCGATCCAGCTCGTCGAGAACCACGTTAGGTCGAACGCGACGGTATCCCAGACCGCGACGACCTCGATGGCCAGCGCGGCTTTAGGTTCCAGCAACCCGTTTTCTGTAAGCGTCTTCAAAAACCGCGTTTCTTTCTCCCCATACACCCTCTTCTGCTCCCCCGTCATCTGCGCATCCGTCCCATGCTCCTTGTAGTACAGATTATACAGCTCGGGAAAACTATCCATCCCCTTCTTCGTAAGCAACCCACACGCCGCGACTAGTCCCGCGACGGCTCGTGCCGTGTATGCCCCACGCGAAAAGCCGACGAAGTGGATCGAGTCACCCGGGGCGTAGTTATTGGCGAGGAAGCCGTAGGCAGCGCGCACGTTGGCGGAGATGCCGATGCCGGCGGCGCCGCCGAGGAGGCGGTCGAGAGGTGAGGAGCCGACGCCTTTTTGGTAGTAGACGATTTGCTGGATGTCCCCGAAGGCGGCGGGGGCCCATTGGCTGAGGGCGCGCGCGAAGCGGGTGACGTTGGTGGGCGCGGCGGTGGAGGAGTCGGAGGTGGAGTCTTGCCATGTGTCTGCGGGTGGCTTAGGGGCGTTGAGGGGGAGGAGGTGGTGTTGGGATTTGGGAAGGCGGAAGGATGAGCGTACCGTCGCAGAGGACTATGAGACGTCTTTTGAGGCGGTCTTTTGGTGGGGAGGGGGGAGGGGAGGTCATGGTGTCTTAACGGAGCTGTGGCTTCAAGCAACCCCTAGAGCGAAAGATTCAAGAAACTGACTTAGGTACGAAAGAACTGTAAGAATGTGAAGGATGAAGACTTATATTGGAAAACTATCCAGGAAATGAAGTGAAGAGCGGACAACGCGAATAAGAATCAAGTAAGTGACACGCAATGAAACAATTGGAGAGATGGCTCTCAGCCTTTCAGCCTCCGTGTCACACCACAGGAGGGCGCGAAGGTTCTGTGAGAAAGCCATCTCGAAGCCACATGATAACAGGGGCCTATTTCTCGCCCCGGCTTTCCCTTCACAGCTATGTCAGCGAGCTGTAAATGTTGGCAACGTCCGCTCATTGGATGACTAGACCCTAGAGTGATGAGCTCTGGAACACACAACCTTTCTGCCTCTTCATGGCGGAAGAGGCAGCTGATGAGGGTCGTTGCCTTGTGCGGGGAATGGAGGTGGTGGAGGAGGGTGGACGTGTGAGCGCCACGATGCGTGCCTTGCTTTCAGCATCTCGTATTGGAAGAAAACCCCCCCCAAAGAGCAAAAAAAGGGTGGCTTCTCACTACGCAACCACCTGACAGGCTGGACACAGAAAAATGTAAAAAATAAAGTTCTAGATCAGCTATAAGCTGACGGACATTGCACTGTCCGGGAGTCGAACCCGAGCCTCTTGCTTGGAACTAATGTATATTAGTAAGAGGGAACAAATTACGCTGCTGTAGGGGAATTCTTACGGCAAGAATCCTACCGCTGGACCAACAGTGCGGATTGATTATTTTGGAAACTGCAGAAATACTACGCAATATGATCTCTCACACAATGCTCTACTACCTATGAAAGAACCTTTCAAGCTCCACACTTTTCGAGTGAACGTTGATCGTTGATTGTGTGTGGTGTGCTTAGCGAGAGGCGAGCTACTCCTCGCATAGACTATCCCTGGAACGTCAATGGCGCCCCTCATTCACACTTCATCTTTACATCTCAATCTCTTAACTTCGCAAAGCGACAAAGCCATTATACATTGCCGTCATCACCGTATTACCTGCTCCGTCATTGCCGCACTACAGCAGCCGCATAACTATCAACTCCTACCCTGGAAATCTGCTTACCGACAATGAGATATTTCGTATGTCAAAGGCTTCCTGACGCAGCTCGGTCGCTACACCCCTATGGATCATCTCATCTCTAAGCTTCGAATCTTTATATTGGGACCAAGGACCGGCACTTAACAGAGCTGTTTATGACAGCGTCACGCTGGTTCGGTGACACTAGCTGGAAAGAGAAATGAGAACACTTCGCTGTTTCTAACAGCGCATTCCAGACATAAGCATAAGATGTCACCTTCGTAACATCTCTGATTCCCACGCTTCAAGTCTTCACATTCACGTCTGGAATGTTTGAGTCTTGGAGCCTACATCGAACAGCGGTGCTGCGGTTTAACGGGCTACCAATTTATTTACCATCTAAGGGTAACTTATCAAGGGCCATGCAATTGCTCCGCATCATATTCAAGGCCTTTTTATATAAACGTTCCCTGCGTGCTTTCCGCTTTGACCAGCGGTATCTTGTAATTCCAGGGATGATCCTCCACAGCTGCGTAAATACTCAGCCTGTTTCATCGCCAGCATCTGCGCCTCTTCACGTGACCCCAGAATGCTGCCTGCATGTCCGCCCCCAACCCGTGGGGGACACATTAAATTGCAGACCTCCCCACTGTCTCCACGTCCATTCAAGCTAAGTCAACTCCCTTCCTAAAAACATACAGTATGCCTTGGGACACCTCGTACGGAACGTTGTCACCCAGAACTAGACCACCACCAGGCGCGCCAGATAGAATTCTAGTCATCGAGAAAACGCGTCGTCGACGAAGAAGATGCTGCAAAAAGATTCTCCGTTCGCTTTTCTTCAAAGTCCTTATCGTTCTCGCTGTGATAAGCACTTTATTGTGGCATTTCGCTGCGTTTGCAGGAGAGATTATCTGCTATACGAATTTCCTCAGCCCTCCTTTCCCACTCCCACCAGCCCGTAGCAACTTCAAGAACCAAACCTTTTCTGTTGGGTTCGACTTGACTGCTGGTTATGCGTACGTCCATCCTCAAGTGCGACCACGTTAGCGAAGTGCTTGATATACTAAAAGTGTCACAGCACCGCCGCCGTTCTATTCGACAACGGCACAATCGTGAACGTAGCCCGCATCGAAGGCACTCCCGAATACAACGCCGCTCTAACCCGCCTATCCCTCGAATCCTCAGCTCAAACACCAACGTACGCTCCCCCTCCCTCCTCAACTCCTCCAGTATCCTAACCTCTCCCCCCCGTGCTAGCCCCCCCTACTACAACTGTACCGCCCAACTCTCCGACCTCCCCCGCCAATGGCTCCGCTACCTTCGCGAACTCACCCACCAGCCCGCTTCCCCCGACGCAGCCGTTCTCGCTAGCCTACTCACTCAACTCAAAGCCGCCACAAACACCTATCTCGGCCCCCGTGGCCCCCTAGAACAAGTCTTCCTCACCACGCCCCCGCTCCCCGGCCTCTATAACGAACCCCTCCTCGACGCCGCCGACGCCGCGGGGATCCAAATGCTCACACTCCCCTGGTACATCCACCGCTCCGGCGACTCCGCACAGTACCCCGTGACAACTATTAACGCCGCTTTCGCGGGGATGTGTCTAGGCCTCAAGGGCCTGAACATCACCACCCCCTGTAACGAGGACTCAGAATCAGCGTCCGACGCTATCTTCTCTGTGCTTTTCACCAAACACGCGCTGGCGGCTCACCTCACCCCGCTGGCCTCAGCGCCACATTTCTACGCCGCGAAGGGCGTGGTGGATTTCACGCTCGGGTCTGGGGCCAAGCGCAATGCTCCGAATCGGCCGGCCCTGCCTATTGATGTCTACTGGCGCGCTGTTCGTGCTGCGCTGCGCGAGGCGCTGGGGTCGTATTATATCGGCGCGCGGCTCGGGCGGGTGGTGGTGTATGGGGACGCGGCGGACGATGAGGATTTTAACAAGATCTTGCGGGAGGAGGTGCTGGCGGCGCAGGAGAGTGATGAAGAGGGGGAGCGGCCGGTGTTTGTGAGCAGTGAGGCGGTCTACGCGGGCGCGAGGGGGGCGGCGATGTTTGCGAAATTGTGTTCAGGGCTGCCGCCGTGGGGAAGCTGTTTCCCAGATCTGAGGCCGGCGCCGCAGGGGTGGTAAGAAAGGGGCGGCAGGAAAGTAAGGGGAAAGGGAGGGGTTGAATGAGCGGGTGCTGATGGGTGGAGAGGGGGAGTGGCGGCGTATGGGGGGCGTGGGGTGGTTGCCTTGAGGTATAGAGGATGTTCGACTTAGATCCGGAATTTTTGGAATGTGTATAGTCCCGGTCGCGCGAGTTTGCAAGACGCTAGAGTAGAGGGGAAGTTATATTAGACATTTAGGGATACGCCCTCCTTAGAAAATTTTGACTTATGAAGGAAAGCTGTAGAGTGCTCTGAACCTCTGGGTCCTACACTTGCTTACTGTCTTTATGTATAGGCAGTGACAAAACAAGCTCTATTCTACATCCAGATATGCGAAACTGCGTCTCAAACTAGTCACTATATTAGCAAGACTCGGCTAAGCATCTTCGAGACTTAAAGAAAACAAGAAACGTCTTACTTGTAAGAGAAGCTACAACAGGGCTTCGTCTTTAGAACTCCGTGTAGACTTGCTAAACACTCCCCGAGATACCCCAATGAATTCTTGAGAATCGTGGCCCAGCGTCGGCTCGCCAGTTCCACGAGGCTCCAGACGGCGGTATCGGTGTGGTCCTGTGTTTACGCGTCTGAATGTTCGACTGCTCGACTGCTCGAGTTCTCGAGCATTCAAGCGTTCGAGCCCCTCATAACCCACATTACCACCCCTCGAAGCCTTCTGGTGGTGTTAGCCAAACGCCCGTATTCTACCTTCCCTTACCACAAGTCAATACCAATATACTCAACCCCCTCATCACCCCTCCCCTCCCTCCCCTTTCTCCCTCCTCCAACAGCACCACAACCCCTCCAACCCCTCTCCCTCAAACTCCGGCACCCTCCTCCCCTCCCTGCCCCTCAACCACCCGCTCGCAACCTCATTCGCCTCCTCCAGCAATGGGGCGGGTCCCCCATGCGTCAACGCCGTCATCTCCCCCTGAATAAGATTCCCAATATACAACGCCGGATCCGTGCCAGGTAGAATCACGAGATTCAGAATCCGCCAATCGACGAACGGGACATAGAGGAAGGAGGAGGGGGTAAGGTGGGACTTCGCCGCCTCCGTCTCAACCGCAATTCCCAGGGATGCGAGGAAAGCGCTATCGAGGGGGGTGTAGAGGGGGTCTTGGGCAAACATCCTGATCGCGACTGTTTTCTTGACTGGGCGCGGGGGTGTTAGCATGGCTACTTAGCTTCGGGATGCCTCTCTTTTTTCTTGAATGAAGGGGGATAGATACCTGATGTAACTACATCCACAAACACAACCAGCTGCCACAACGCCCTCCCCCGCATCGCCCAGTCGAGACTGAAACTCCCCGTGCCAAACGCCACTGCCTCTGTGATACTCCAACCATTCCCGCGTGCGGCTTCCAGCATCCCCACCACCGCCGCCCGGCACGCAGAACTCCTCCACACACGCCCCAACCTCTCAAACTCCGCCCCCAGCTTCTCGACCGTCAAGTCCTCAATCACCGCGCCCACCACCCCACCCCCCATCGTCCGCGCCATCACAGCATCGTTGTATTCGCGCGGCGTGAGTGTGCCGGCGCGGAGGGCGGCGAATAAGGTGGATGTGTCTGTGGGTTTCTGGTGGGTTGGAGCGGTTTTGGGGTGAGGGATCGAGGGGGTTTTTCGGTGCGGTTTGGATTTGGAGGATTTGGAGGATTTGGAGGGGTTGGAGTGCGTTATGACGCTCCAGCCGTCGTCGAGGGGGACTTGGATGCGTTTAGCGGGCATGGTGGACACACCCAAGCGCCGGCTGGCATAAGGAATCGGGACGCTCGCGGTTCGCTAGGGTTGAGTTTGCGGGGTTGGGGGATCTGGGTCGGGAGGGGTTTGTATACTATAGTAATGGAATGGTGGGCGTTGGTGTTGCAAATGAGATATTTTTATTAGAGGGGTCGAAATTCGAGGATGGCGAGCTTCAAGCTTTTCGCGGGAACGGGACGCTGAAACGGTGCACGTGGGGTGCGCGGCACCCTGCATATCTCTTGTTTCTGTTTCGAAACCAACTCTCTACTCTAATCCGACTCTCACGGTGCACATTCTCGTTGTCATCACAGTTCAGAGTTTACGATTCACAGTTCGCACGGTGGTGATGAACACGAATAGCGCAGGAGCTCTGTGGCTCGCTGCTGGTATTACCGCGACACCCTCGTCTTTCTTCTCCCGAAAAGCAACACGAGCTAGACACCTCGGACTCCCCAGCACCGTGCTATATACAAAGTGGCGCTGTGAATGCGGAATCGGTCACCGTTTCTTCTCCGTAGCTACACCTGAAATGCCGACTGGCTCCGCAAAGATTGAACGCCGCGCCCACCCTTAGACAACGCCAAATGCTGTACAAAAATTCCCTTGGCTAAAACCACAAATGGATATCTCGTTCTTAGATCTTTCTTAAATGTTCAAAAGCAGCGAAGGATGAGTTTATAACCAGATCCACGCCGCGAGCGAAAACAGCGACGGCGCGAGGGTGGATGCGTATGTGTTTAGCCGCACGGATGCAAAGCCTGCGGATTGGAGGGCCGAAGTGTAGACGTTGTTGAAGCTTATTTTGTCGTTTGCCCCGGAGGAGTTGAAGCAGTTCTGGGGCGTGACTTCTTCGACGTCTTTGGGGTCGGCGAAGGTGATGTCGACGCACTGCGAATTTATTAGCTATTGTTCATCGCTGCCCTCGTATAGTGGGTGTTGCTCACGTTGTAAAGCGACGCTCCGTGCTGAGCGGCTTCGATAACCTGAATGGTCGCATTGTCGCCAATCGCCGGCGTGAAGTTCGCGGGTAGAGGCACTTGCGGTAGACAGATCGTGCCCGGGTATTCGACATTCGTAGGACCCGCGATTTGAAAAACAGGTAGCATGGCGTGGGACATATTCAGCGGCTCGTTGCCGTAGCCCATATTGAGGTAGATGAGGGCCAGCGAGTGGCCGGGAAACCATCCGGGCTGGATGGCAATGGCACCGCCGCCGACGGGCCACTTGGTGCGGTTGCGGGAGGTGGGCATACCGCCGCCTGGAGGTCATTAGCAACTGAGGTGGTTCGAGGTGTGCGAAGCGTGCTCACATGGATACATCCATTGCATGCCGTAGGGAAAGCCCAGGGTGCCGTTGTCGAAGGTGATGCCCAGCGAGCCCGGGATGATATCAACGCTGCCTGGCTCGGTGCCGTTGGTGTGGATGTTGTTGCCTCTCCAGCCGGGATAGGTGATGACTGTGTGGGCGCTGGCGATGGCACAGGTGGCCGCGAGGACGACGAGGGATCTTAGGGACATCATGGCGGTGGTTGTTGCTTTTGCTGTGATTGCCCTTCCAAGCTCTTTCTTCTTAGGATCTCAGGACGGTGGATGAGGTGCTCTAGGACATGTAGTGGACTCGACGACGGGCGGATTGGGGCGGGGGCTTCTTGCACTTATGGGTGGGCAGCGTTCTCGTGCTCCCCCAGCAAGCGGTGCGCCTTTTCCGCCATGGGGCTGCAGCGAATGGCGGCGCGTGTGAGCCCAGCAGGGCGGCATCTTGGCCGGCCAGCGAGCACGCAGGTCAGCCGTAGGAGTTGGTTGTGCAGCGAATTGGCAGACTGGCCGCATATTGATAGCGCAAGGATAGCGAAGGGGAAGACGGCCACTCACAGCAACAGCACCCTCGAGAGCAAGAGTGCGGCGCGGGAGATCTAGCCGAAAGCACGCAGGACAGACATCGGCCCGGGGACTTGTGCAGGTCGCTGGCCGGGGTGGGTGAGTGGTGGGCCGGGGTGAGTAGGTCGACGTTGCCGCTGATTCGCCGGCCATGTGACATCTCTGCAGGCTTCGGCAAGGGGCGCGCCGGATCCTCTCCACCACAGCTTCTCTAAGCGCCCGACTGATATCGCCCTCTTCCACGCCGTGCAGCACCCTCTCAAGCGCGCGACTCTGAGTGGTGATGTGATGAACACGTTCGCATCACGCCGCAGCACCGCAGCTCTTGCCAACGGCGGTCGCAAAAGAGGTCGCCCGCCCACTCGGGACCTCTCCGCTGCCTTCCAGACGCGCGCAACTGAATCCTGATGTGACCGAAAGGTGATACAGAGTGACTGCAACGGCGGGCGTGCAGAGCTGGGGGAAGCCTCAGCCTTATTGCATGGAACTGGAGAGTTCGATGTGAAAGGGAGTGCGAGTTGCATTATTGTCTGGTGTTGAGTTTGAGGTTTCCAAGCTTCATTCGGACGGCGCGGGATTGGCCGATGCGATGTGATAGACGTTGGGCGTGGAGCGAAAGCAAGGCGGGGTACGAAGTAATGCCGCCGACGATTCGATAGATTGGAGGAAATATTGACCGTTACCTGTATATCGCATAAAGGAGTGGTGTTGAGGTGGCCGAGTTAAGGTGTCGTTAGCAGAGTCCAGACCCATGGATGGCCAGCAGCCAACGTGACGCCCTTATTAGCCGTCTTCGTCCAAGGCGCGACTTCTCCTTTGCACTGTTCAAATTCAATCAGAAACCGTCAAGCGAGAGTAATAGTGACAGATCAGTGTACATTATTCAAGCCCTCATATCCAAAGCGCCGACGCTGAAGGGATAGTAATACAATGCACCATCGTTGACTCCTCCGTCAAATCCTCATTTCCTAGACTATCGCAGCCATCTTTTCCACCCGGTCTTGCGCACTATCCAACATCGCCTTCTCCTTCTCGAGCATCTTGTGGATAGTCTCGACCTTCTGCTTCCGGAAATCCGACGACACCAACACGTGTCCGTTCCCGTTTAGCCCAGCGTCCGCTTGAGAAGTATCAGTATCTTTGGCCTCCTTAATTACTTGCTCTTTGATCCGCCTAACTTCCTCCACGCGTGCGAGCGTCGAAGGCTTATCGCTATCATCTTGCTGCTGCTGCTTGTTGATGGCTTGACTCATCTTCTCAACCTCCTCCATCCACATCTGCTCCTTCTCAGTGAGCTTACGCGGGTTTGTCTGCGCTAGTTTGGCGCGGATACGGTCGTGTTGTGACACGAGCGCCGCCTGCCGCGCTTTCACTTCCTTGAGTCGATCGTCAATCTGAGTCTTCCCGACCGCCCGGTCCTCGCTGGCGTCGTCCTCAAACGTGTCCTCGTCCGCTCCAGTGGTCTTGTCGATCTGGTCCGCAAGCTGTGCAGCTCTTAAGATCTGAGCCTTGAACTCCAGCTTAAGGCGCTCACACCGACTGAAGAGATCGGATGCAGCAAGACCTAGTTGGTTGGTTTCGTGACTTAGTATACGATGTGCGTTGGTCATGATTTCGAGCGTAGCTGCTGACAGTCGGACTTCCTGTGTCAAGGAAGACTTATACCGCGCTGGTACCTTCTCATCCATGAAAGAAGTGAGTTTCGTGTGGTGATAAAAGACTGCAGGTGGCTGGTAGGTAGGTCGCAGAGGAAGATCTGGGATATCCAACTCTTCGCTGGCGGCATCCCTGAACGGTTGACTAATTCCACGAGAATCAAGCGTTGCTGCGAGGGGCTGTCCGTGAACCGCTGTGAGGACAAAATGTCCGAGGTCTGCAACATCGTAGGCTACGCACGACGCAATCTCGTGCGTCGCATCTTGGTGCTCTTTTTCCGAGAGGGGGAAAATCTTCTCTGCCGCCGACTGAGCGAGGTTGAGGAACCCGTTCAATCGGAACTCTGCGCCCTCAATCTGCGCTCCACTCAGCTCCCTCTCCAAATCCGGTACCCACGACAGCATGCTCAAGTGAAACACTCCACTCTCGTCCGTCACGAAGAACGCGAAGTCTGTACTGTCATCGAGAGTGAATGTCGGATGGGAGGAGAGCGGGCGGCCTTGCGATGAGCGCGGAAGCAGGTGTACAGTCTCAACGACGAGTAAGGTGTGATCCTCGTCGCCTTCCTCTAGTGCTGTTTCTGAGTCCTGTGCCGAGGTTAGCGTCGAAAACAACTTCATTAAAAGATAAACCCACCTCTCGTGCAGGTAGCCACTGCCCTTCAACCCCCTCGAGATCCAAGCACATGTGTACATCACAGTTGCTCGAAAGCAAACACACAACGGATGCTGAGAGTCCCTCTGGGCTCCCATCCTCATCAACGCTGTCTAGATTGCTCAGACCGAAGACCAGTATATCTGAGATTTCGAAATCTTTGGAGTCGTCCAAGTCTGGAGTCAGTTGTAATGGACCTTGAAGCTTAGGAAAGATGGGCGTGCTCTCTGGTCGGCTATAAATCTCTGTGACATCGTCCAAATGATCCTTTTCAACTACCGGCTCCTGGTCTAGGATATCTAACAGCCAAGAAAATTGGGCCTGGGATATCCGCTGCTCCTTCGTGCTAGACTCTTCGGTATACGCGTTTTGAGATTCGATTGCGGTTGTCAGGTGTTGTAGAATCGTAGACGTTCCAGGCGACTTAGTCACCTGCCATTTGCTGGGTAAGAGAGGGCACAATGCGTAGACATCTCCCTCTTTCATAGCCACCCAAAGGGTCATTGGAGACCACCCATTGATGCCTTCTTGCTCGAGCGAACCTCCAAAACACGCGGAAGCAATTTCCCATTCGTATGCATCGGGAGAGAAGCCCTTGCTATGTGCGTAGCCTGACACGCTCAGATCATCTTCGGTACTCGTCGCGTCGATAAGTTTCCGCAAATCCACCGCGACGGTGGGTTCACTGAACGAGTACCGATTGGTACGATTTAACTCCCATAATCGCACCACCGCATCGGTTGTGATCGTGACCAGACATCGCCCGCGGTAACCTAGGGGGTGCCATAGAACAGAAGCTATTGGGGATTGCTCTAGTACGTGTGCGGTTGGGCCTAGTTGGAAGGTCTTCAGCTTCAGCGGGCTAGTGTCCTCGGTGCCGAGGTGTGAGGAGTTTGGTAGAACTGCAATGTGGATGGTATGCGTCGTAGCTATCGCCATAAACTCGCCCTCTGGCGAAATGACCAGCTGTTTGATGGCTCCATGGACACCGACTCTCAAGACCTAGAGAATATGTTCAGTGCTTTGCCCGTTGTCTTAGGACGTAGAGACTTACCCTATGTAAGACTTCATCTTGAGCAGCACTCCTGCCTGGTCGCGATCGCGAATGTCCTAGTCTGTTTGCTTGCTCCTCGCTCTTCTCTTGTAGTAGGACCAGGTCGGACCACCGAATCTCGTTGCCCACAGCCACGAACACTTCGGTGCCCCGCTTAGCAATTGTCTTGTTCGTTCCGGAGTATTCCTGCGCAGCTTTGTGGCCGTTCGTAGCTTTGGAGGAGGCTTTCGGAGCGAATAAGTCAAACCCTGGTGAAGGCCTGGACAGCCACGGCGGCGTGTAACTGATGACTTTGGGCATCGTCGCGGGATGCGGGAGACGGGCCCAAAGAGCGACAGTATAGTAGGAGGTATGGTGGAGGGAGTCAGTGGCGAGTAGTGCAATGGGAAGCTTTGCGCGGCGAGGAAGACGACATGAATGAAATGTAAATATGCACCTTGAAGTCAGGCAAGTCGCGCGGTTGGTCGAGCTCGGGCCATCTTCAGCATTTCGGGAAAGAGCGACGCGACAGGCCGCTTCAACCTCCATCTACATTCACCTCGTAACACTTTGCGCCTTTGCTTGCTGCAGTCGGAAGGACTCAATACTATCGCAGGAGACCATACGAGGTGTCTTAGATCTCTACCACCTTCTAATCATACATGCGCTTCTCGAGCTAGGAGGAGCCTCACTTCGCGCAACCTACCTCCACCAACTTTGAACGAATCACGCCAGCCATGGCTCCCACGACCCGAAACACCGTTGATCGGATGGACAAGCCGAGCTCCTATGCTGCCAGCAAGGTATACGAAGCTTTAACTTATCCCACTCGATGCGCAGCCTTTCGAAGTCTAGGTTGAGCTTCTAAAACCATAGCTAAATCCTCACAGAACAAGCGGCGCAAGTACAATCGAGACGGCGACGATGGAGACCGGTACCAGCGAGAGCGGACCCCAGAGTTCGAGGACAAGCTGAAGGATGCTACCACGCTCTACGTTGGAAACTTGTGAGCCCTCAGGCCAACACTTCGATATGGCGGCAGCTGAACAATCACAGGTCCTTCTACACCACCGAAGAGCAGGTTCATGAACTCTTCTCCAAGTATACCCCTCACTGCACTCTCCACTGGGCCTCGCTCTAATGCGCGAATCACAGGTGCGGCGAAATCAAGCGTCTGGTCATGGGTCTCGACCGGTTCAAGAAAACACCTTGCGGGTTCTGCTTCGTGGAATACTACAGTCATGAGGATGCGCTGGATTGCATGAAGTACATCGGTGGCACCAAGTTGGACGAGCGGGTCATCCGCACAGACTTGGATGAAGGCTTCTCGGAGGGTCGACAATATGGCCGTGGCAAGTCTGGTGGTCAGGTTCGCGATGAATACCGCGACGAGTACGACCCTGGACGAGGTGGGTATGGGAGGGCGCTGGGTGAGGATCTGGATGAGTAGGGAGGTTAGGCGGGGCTGTGTGGTAAGATGTTTTCTCACATGTCTCATTAATTCAAATCTAATCCCAGTGCAATAGTACGTCAGACTTCTCTAGAGGGCATTTGGGCTATGCTCAGACTCGATCCAATTCAAGCCGTCTGCATTCAAAAAGGTAGTGGTAGGATACCCTCTGTATAACATAGGCAGGAAATACGGCGTTTTTGGGGACACTTCTATATTTTGGTTCCCTATGGGCCTCGAATGCATCCTACAAAGCCGTATAAGGTCTCCAGCTCCGGAAGTGCTTGCCATGCAAAGTCTAGAAAACGTCTACCAGGATCGAAGATCTAAGATATCGTAGCCTTTTCAAGTCTATAGGTATCGTTCCTTCGTTCCTTTCACCTCTACGGCCGAAAGTACCAACACCGTCTTCTCAGGTGGCCCAGGAGCTCTACGGACCATTCAAAATGATGAGTTTCCGTCTTTCTCAGATCTTTGAGGGAACATCGAAGCAACCATGACAGCAAGCGTCTACGACGCTATCTGTTTCCGTCGATCTAAAGCGTTCAGAACCTGCTCCAGCCACCACACGTGTATCCGCGAGTCTCCAGTAAGTTCAGGATGGAAGCTGGTCCCGAAGACATTCCCTTGTCTCACCGCGATAATATCTCCCTCTTCTCCGGCAGCGCGTGCAGTCTTCTCCTCATCTTTAATCGCAGTCGCATCGCCAGGTAGCCTCGCCAACACCTCTACTTCAGCTCTAAGCTCCTTTTTTGCAAGTTTATCAAGCGGCTGCTTCGAAGGCGCAACGACAGTCTCCTCCCTTTCAGCCTCCCCTGCTTGGATCCCATCCACATGCGGCAAGATCTTCTCAACTACTGGCGCCCGGATGAAGACGCTCCTGAATGGTCGAGTAGCTTCGCTGCCTGACACTGCAACGGAATCTCTAAGGAACGGCAAATCGAGATTGGCCTGGAAACTCTCCACCTGTCGTCCGAAATGATTGCGGTTCACTCTAACGTCCAGCCCGCCAATCAACTCTTGGCCGCCTTTCTTCGTACGATTAGCAGACTCCGCGAGCAGAATCAGACCGGCGCAGGTGCCCCATGTTGGCTTTCGAATGACCCTGCAGCGTATCAATAGGATTCACGCATTCGGTTTTGATATTGAAACGGTGAGGGTGACTAACTTGACAAAATCGCGCAGCGGCTCCAGCATCCCCGAGCGCGCGGCTACGAGCGAGATTGTCGTGCTCTCTCCTCCTGGTATAATCAGGGCATCACAACGTACAAGTTCTTGCGGCGTTCTGATCTCTAGAAAGTCGAACCGCGTTTCTGAGTCATGTGCTTTGAGCGCAACCGCAGCGTGGCGAAGCAATTGGACGTGCTCGCTGAACGCCCCTTGCAGCGCGAGCACGCCGACAGTGACCGGTTGCGCGCTGGGCATGTTGTGGAACTGGATGTATGGCGGGGCGGCAATGACGAGGAATTCAGTGACGAACGAGAAGAATAATTGATGCAGGTCGGAATAAACTGACGGATGTAGGGCTAGGGTGGAGGGCTTATCGATAAGCTTGTTTCCCGAAATAGATCCCCGCGCGCGAGCTTCCTGGCTTCCCCGATCGGCGGGACTGCGATCAGATCTCCACCTCCACCTCCACCTCCACCAAACACACGACACGAACAACTCGAGACCCTCTCCTAAGCCCACAGAACCGGGAAACGGACGCGACAATGACGGACGAGCCAGCACTCACCTGCTGGCTCCTCGACACGCGCAACCTCTGGCCCGGCGAGCGCATCGAAGACTCCGTCCGTAATCTCCCATCTCCCTCAGCTCCCTCAAGCTCCCCTTCACGCTCCAATTGCGCAACCACCTAACTAACCCCCCTTCCTCTCTAGGCCGCCGCCGCCCTCGCCCTCGTCAGCCCCGAAGAACGCGACCACATCACGCGCAAATACCACATCGCCGACGCGCGCATGTCGCTCGCCTCGGCTCTCCTCAAACGCCTCTTCGTCCACCTCTCCCTCCGCATCCCGTGGGCCGACGTCCGCTACGCGCGCAAAGGCGACCCCAAGCACGGCAAGCCCTGCGCCATCCTCGCCGACGGCTCGCGCGCGCCGCTCGAGTTCAATATCTCGCACCAGGCTGGGCTGGTCAGCTTGATTGGGTGCAAGCGCGGGGATGTGGAGCTAGGGACCGACATCGTGTGCGTGAACGAGCGCAATGATTATAGGGTCATTGATGAGGAGGGGTTTGAGGGGTGGGTGGATATGTATGGCGAGATTTTCGGGGAGGAGGAGAGTTGGGAGATGAAGTATACGGTGGATGGGTTTAAATTGTTGGATGGGACGGTGGTGACAGCGGCGGATATTGGGCGCGGGGATCGGTGTTGTGTGAGGGGCAAGGAGTTGAGGGCCGTGCTGGACAGTGGCGAGGAGGTGGGTTTCTCGAGTGATCTGGTGGTCGAGGCGAAGTTGAGGAGGTTCTATACGTATTGGTGCTATAAGGAGGCGTTTATTAAGCTGTCCGGGGAGGCGTTGTTGGCGACGTGGTTGAGGGAGTTGGAGTTTCGGAATGTGAGGAGTCCGGCGCCGGGGACGGTGGCGAGGTGCTCGACGCATGGGACGTGGGGGGAGAGGGTGGGGGATGTGGAGGTGTGGATGCATAGGAAGAGGTTGGGGGATGTGAGGATGGAGATTCAGGCGTTTGAGGAGGAGTTTATGGTGGCCGTGGCGATTCAGCCGGTCAGCAAGTTGCCTGAGGGGGGGTTTCCGGGGTTTGTGGGGTTGGACTTGGAGAGGGATGTGCTGGAGATTGCTAGGAGCTCTTAGGGAGGTGCTCTGTGAGGAGTGAAATGGTGTTTGACGGGTCCATGGAGCTGCATTAAGGTAATACGGTTGCCTACGAACATCTGCAACACATTTAGGCGTTGAGGGAAGCGGTTTGAAGCGACAAAAACGAATCTCGAAAAGCAATGCGAGAAAGGATATCAACACCTGCATAACGGGTAGCATTCATCTTTTCATGAGCCCAGTAATAACAATAATACTTCGACATATCATCAGTATCGACGCCATTTGATTATGTGCCATGGTCTGCGAATGATTCAAATCTTAAAGAGATATGAATACCAATCCTTTCATATTATTTTAGAGATGGTCTTGACTGCGCTTTTTGTGGACGACTCTGCCTGCCAAGCGTTGTCAGAATATGTACATCAATCCAGATTTATACACATGCTACACGCCAGATTCATATACAGGTAGATTCTCCCAACTTCCTCGTGTATGCCGCTTCGGGCCATTTGGTTGATATTGCCCCTGAACTAAACATTAACAGTTGTCAAGGATCTTACATAAGACTGGAAATTTGCAAGTATCCAATAAAGGATTTAGAACTAGCTGCCAGATGAAGTTAGAGAGGCATCATAGGGTCCGAATGCAGAATTACCCTGTAGCTCCACTCCAACCACGCAGGGAGCCCTATTGGATGCAATTCCCAAAAGACTGGTGATTCATGAATTCGACAGCACGGAAAAGGCCTGTCTAGACGCTTTTGCTCAAATTCCCCGGCATCCCTCGGCGGCACCAGCGATGACGAGTGGCTGCAAGTGGCTGGTGCGTGAAGGATGACGACTGGGGCGTTTGCTAATAGGGAGGGCTAAACCTTGGTGGAAGTTCATCGTGCCGCGCTCCAAGTCGCAGATCCTGTTGAGGCTCCATCCTGTTGTTTTCCTTTGCACATTCACATCCTCGACTGTGTTGCGAATCCTCCACCCTGATCTTCGCATCTCTAGCCTCGTCGTGGCCTGAGTGCTTGTCAACATCCCTGGTCGTGCTGCATTGAAGCTGTCAGCCTGCCGCGCTCTCGCTTCGGAGTCTCGCCCGCGGCCACCTCTCTCCTCCAGCGCATCCGCTCCACATACATGACATCAGCCGTCGCTCGACCCTGACGACCTCACCTTTTTTTATTATCTGCGATTTTGCTGGCCATGTTCATTGCGCTCTTTCATAGTCTATAATCTGTCATGTTTCATCGCCGGCGCGCTGCGTCTAATCCGGTGAGTGCCCTCTTTATCCTGTCGGCAGGAACAAACCTCATGAGAGCTCCTTTGCGCCTGTCCAAGCTATGCTTCGAAACATCACACTAACACCATCTCCTCATGCAGCCCATCCGTCAGCCCACTGCTCCAAGCTCTGCAGCCGCTCTAGCCGCGAGTCAAGCGTTCCTCAAAGACCGCGTCCCCAATGCCTCCCTCTCCAATGCCGCCGCCGCGGCAGCCCTGCGCACCCACGCGACATCGCCAACGCCGGTTGGCGATATACAGACAAAGCGGATGATTCGGAGGGGTTCGACGTCGTCACAGGGCAGCGTTGGAAGCAATCAGGCGCCCGGCTTGCGTAGGCAGTCCAGCTCTGGCTCGATGAGTGAACGCACATTTCGCACATCTTCGCCTAATAGGAGCAGCCCCGTAGTCGAGGCGGATCCTAACGCGCCTCCAGTGCCTGCAATTCCACGTGATGTCCCGAGTCCTGTTTCCCAGAAGCGCGCCTCCAGCCTCGAACCGGTCTTCCGCGGAGCCTCGCCGAGGAGAGGAGGTGGGAGAGGTGTTAGTGTTGATAGAGGGATGCCTGCGGCTGGCCGCGGCCATGTTCGTGGTGGGAGCAATCTAGCTCAGGTCATGGAAGTCGATCGCGAGAACAGTATTCGGTCCTCTGTCAACTTTTCCAGGCCCATGTCTCCGCCGGCTAGTCCGACGCCTTCTCCTGTCGTTGCCCCGGGACGAGCTGGTCACAGCGGATGGTTTGGTTCGCCAGTCGTTGCAAACAAGACTTTCAGAGACGACTCGGCTACGCGCCCGAAGACTTCCGACGGAGCTGGTATCAGAAACTCTTTCGCCCAAGAGTCGATTCGGAACGCGCCGGAAATGCCAGTACATAAGAACAGGAGCCAATTTTCTGCCGGAGTGGAAGGGGCTCGCCTGGCTAGCGGCCACATGGGAGCTAGACCTACGGGAACGGCCGTGGACGAGTATACTCGACCTGCTACCTCATCTGGGCTTCAAGCCGTCGACCCCAAATCTCCGGGAGCGGTGTACGACCCATCCACGCGGAAGTTCTATCAGAGAGAGGTGGCACAACCGGCGTATCAAGAACCGGTTTACCATGCTGTGGAGCGGCCACAGAGTCCACCAGTCCAACGACAAGAGCGACCCCAGAGCCCTCCCATGCGACAAAACCTATCCTCGGGGTTCCAAACCCGAGCTGGAGCCCTCCTTGCTAGAAGAAACTCCGAGGACTATGGAGAAAGCGATCAAGAACAGGGTGGCCACGATGCAAATACCAGCCGGAGACTAGAGCCTAGTTCATCTGGCCTGAACAGGGAGCAGGTTCAGACTACGCCCGTATCGACTGGTCCACCAAGTACTCCCGCACAACCGAGGACTCAAACGCCGACCAACACCTTATCTGCGGGAAAGAATGGCAGTATACGTGGTGATCGACCCCAGTCTCTCAGTCCAGGACGGTCGGCACATTTTGCGACTTCATCAGTCGAATTGCCGAATGGATTCAAGCACCACCCACCACCAAGGTCGTATTCACCAGCAAAGTCCGCTCTCAAACACTCGCCCTCTTCCTCTATCAGGAACAACTCGCCTGTAGTCATCGCTGCCAGGGGAGCTCCCAGCGAAGGCTCAGATAATATGTCGGATGACGGCTCCAGGTCCACTCCAAGAAGAAAGAAGAACGTGCGAGTTAGTTTCGATGAGGGTCCCGTCATCGCAGGAACTTCGGCTTATGGGGAAACATCGCCGTCGTCGCCAACCGGAATTGACACTTCCAAGTGGAGTTCTCGGTCGCCTACCTCGCCAGACGACAACCTTGATGATGTCATGACGCCGCGCCCGGCATTGCCATCTTTTGGAAGTGTTCGTGAACGTTCGAGACGTAACGACGACGATGATCTGGCCGAGAAGGTCACTGAAACCATCCCGTCTTCGATGTCGACATCTGCTAGTACGATTGCAGAGCCACTTGAGTCTTCAAATGACCACGCGCTGGCCAATATTATCGCCAATGACTTCGCATCCAAGAAGAGGACAGACTCTTCTTCGCCCCAAGAAGCAGCTCGCAAGAGCAATTTGCTAGACCCAGTGCCCCCGGAAGTAACATCGGTCGAGGGCTCAGGCTATGTCTCCGATTCGGAACAGAGCGTGGCTACTCAAGACGAAGGACCAGTATCATCACGTAAAGGGCCGATCACTGCACCAGCAACATTAGAGGCACCACCCAAGCGCGAAGAGATGGCGGTTCCGGACATTGCCATTCTTCCTGCTACCCCCGGACCTGAGGATGCGCCAGAACCGAAGTACATGATGCCCGGAGGGTTTCCTGACCAATTTGAGGAGACTCGCGCCATCGTCAAGAATACAGAGCCTGCGAACGCTGAACGAAGAACCAACAGTTCATCATCCACACCACTGAAAACGATCGAACCCGTCGCTCCCCCTCCTGCTATCATCCCTTCGCAACCGGTAGTCAGCCAAGAAGAACAGTTAACAGTTGTTCAAGAGGAGCCCGATAGCGACACAAGCAGTATCTACAGTGATGCTGCAGAGGATTTCTCAGATGACGAAGCTCCGTTTGCTTCAATTGACGCTGTTGTGGATAGCCCTATTACGAAACCCGCTAGAGGTCTTGCTATTACACCTCCCCCAGATAGTCCCGTCATGCCCGCACCATCCAACGCAAGTCGGGCTCTACAAGATAATGCCACTCCCCCTTCTCGTGAGGAAACCGATTGGAACGATGCAAGAGATCACTGGACTAGCCTGACCCAGGCGCAACGAAAAGGCCTGGGACGGGAAGCAAAACCCGAACCGCCAACAGCAGTAGCAACATCATCTAATGTACCCATCCTACAAGCTGCCAAGCCGAGGAAGAAGAACGTATCCAGTGGTGGCGCGTCGCGAACAGGACCGCCACCAGCGGCTGCTCAACCACGGAAATCTGCAATGAAGAACTCGATGCGTCAAGCACAAGAATCGACGGCAGCTGAGCCTCACATCAGAAAGACTATGCGATCAGGGCCTGGTTTCCAAGGAAATAACGCGTCTTCCGCTTCAGAACCCCACATGAAGAAAAGCATGAGAGGTGGTGATACTATGCGATCAGGCATGCGGAACGAACCTGGTCTAGCTGCGTCGAGATACAGCAGCCCACCGGCGAGTCGAGAGCCCAGGGGTGCCCTACAGAAAAGGGTGATACCACCTGCAGCAGTACCCGCCAAGAATCGCCCTCAATCGGCGTCCGGACCACTGGGCACCTCCGCAAAGCCACCTCAAATGGCTCCTCTAGCCCGCACGTTTTCGAATGACGATTCGGACTTATCAGACAGTAGCTTTAAGAGGGAACGGCGCCGACCGAAAGGATCGAATGGGGAGAGATACTCTATGCGACGATCTATGAGAGGGGGACCAGCTGCTCCATCAGCTCCAGCGCCGACCATGAGACCACAATCTGCTCATGCGCAGCCTTTGTCGCCACCGCCCACCATGCGGACTTCGATGCGACCCTCGTCGCCAACGCCTGAGGCCCCCGCAGGCCTCAAGTCGTCTCGCTTCAGTATCAGGTCATTATCACCCAGAGGTAGGGGGATAGGGAACTCAAACCGTAATGGGTCTATCGATGCAGGCGTGTCTACCCTAAGAGCTCAATCTGAGAAACCGGGGACAAAAATGGGTGGGTTTGGCAATAAATCGAAGGCTAAATCGCCGGCTCCAAGTAAACCTGCAAAGCGTTTCCAAAGCCGTTTCGCCGACTCCAGTGACGAAGACGACGATAGGCCGGCAAGATTCCAGAGCCGATTCGCGGATTCCGATGAAGACGACGACTACACCCTACCATCTGGATTAGCCCCTGTTCGCGGTATACCGAGGAAGCCAGGCGAAGAAGATGGTGACTCCACCGATCTCTCCGACGAAGACAGCAGCACAGAAAGACCCGCTGCTAACAAGGACATAGAGAAAGGGACAACGACCAACGGCCAGCCATCCTTCGCATCGAGTACTCTCCGGGACGGCAAGCACACCGCTGACCCGTCAGACAACCAAACCACGAAGAAAGAGAAATCCAAGCGCGGCTTCTTCGGCCTAGGCAAGAAAAAGCAGTCCGCTTCCCAACCCGGCGAGTTTGCTGCCCAACCTCTGCCCATCCCTGAACCCCCTCCACACACCGTCCGCTCCCAACCCCAAGCCCAGCGCCCCCTCACCCCCATCGGCGAAGACGAGAAAGTTTTCGACGCCGCCTCCCCTGATACGCCGCAGAGCCCCGGCAGCATCCGCAGCCCCAAGCTGCAGCGCCGCAATACGCCGCAGTGGGGCCGCTCCACCTCGGACTCGTGGCCGCTGCCCCAACCCCCGGCGATCGGGCAGGAGGTGCGGCCCGCGAGCTCGGACGGCGTGTTCCCCCAGGGCGGTTCGAAGGGGCCGAGCAGCCTGAGACCGACGCTGAACAAGCGGTATAGTTCTGCGGTTAGCGAGGCGCGCATGGGAATTGATCCGAAGACAGGGAAAGAGGTTGTGGTGGGGAGGACGGGGAAGAAGAAGAGGTTCCCGATGCTGCGGAAGGCGTTTGGGTTGCATGATTGAGATTGGCTGATATCGGGACAGAAGCTGAGGTGGCGGAGGGGCGGAGATGTAGGGTGGGATTTTTACGCCTATTTGAGGCCTACGGGTGTACCCCCTTTTTCTTTACTTTTTCGATGGTTGGGTGGAGAAGGGGCTACGAGGTCCGCGAGAGTGAAGGGGTGGAGAAAAGTGTATCATCACAACCTTGATTTCGTTTTTGGGGGGTGCGGAGCGCGCGTGTGCTTTGCGATAAGATTCGGGGATGATACCACGGATCCCGATGATGGGATCTATTTGGAATTACGGGACCACATTCGCTTCTTTGTATATGGTTTTGAGGTGGTGGGGCGGGTTTTTTTACCTAATTTATAATGGAGCGTTTATATGTCTGCTTGCTTGAGAACTTGATATGTTCGATCTGTGTCTGTGGGGGGGTTGAGTAGGGGACGATGGATCTGAGGTGTGGCAAATTTACGGCTGGGGATAGGAAGGACGTTTGATAGAAAGGAGCCTAGAAATCTGCGACTACGGGGGAATTTGTTTTTGCTAGATTGTCATTGCGGCAATGAACCATAAGACACAACTGCATGGAATTCAAAGAATCGTGTGCTAGGTCTGGGTTTGCGCTGTAAGTTTTGTCCCGAACAACAATAGGACGGAACGGAAGGTTAGCCGTTCGTGTCCGAAGCTATACGTTCTATTCAGTACATACAAGAAGCTATACCATATCCACCAGGATAATCAAGTAGAGAGCCGCGCAGACTATGCTTGTGTAACTTCTCTGCTCATAGGTGCGAACTAGAATGAGCACCTGCTCGGGATCAGGGCGATCAGGTGAAACCGCTGTGGTTTATCCTTTACGAGCAATCCTGGATGGCTGTCAGATTACTGTCGGAAGACAGCTCTCTAAGATGAACCAAAGGAGCCAACGTGCCTCTGTAGCGCGGGAAGCGTTGGGGAAGAAGCCCAAACGTGCTGCAGGCTGCCTCAAGTGCTCGCAGGTGTGCCTAGAAGCTTCAACGAAATCGTCAACCGTCCAAATAGTTCACACCTTTCGATCGTACTTTCGAAAGCTCATTGAAGCACCCGAAGAACGTGGTAGGTGTGCGAATGAGGCGATCTTCTTGAAAGTGTGTTCCGATTCGACATAGAAAGGCTCAAAGACTACGCAATTGAAGCTCCCGAGGATTATCATCGTTATGGGAACTGTCGCCGCACGTGTGGGTATGCTGTAGCTTGCGAGGGAAGATAGTCGTCAAGGCACCCTCTACTCATGCCTCGCAAGTTGGCGCGACTTTTGGACAGATTGTCTCATGCCACCGGCGTTACTTGCCTAGTCGACCCCCTCTTCATACTCCTGCGCCTTGCTGCCTGCGGTCACCCCGGACTTTCAAGGTCCTCAGAAGGTTCATGGTGAAGAAAACGGCCAGCACCGCAAGAAGCCCAACGATGCCCGCTAGCGGTGCGATGATGGCGAAAAGCGAGAAGACATAAGATGCCCTGCCAAAGGCATAATCCTCGGACAGGAAAGTGGTTGCCAATCCAACCTGCATGGCTGACAGCACAATCGCCGTATAGGCGAATATCGTGATCAGAGAGTTCACATTTTCTTTTACAAACTCTCCATAGGTTGTACAACTGCTCAAGTAGCCTCGAGGTGCTCTTTGGATAAGTCGATAGATCCAATTCAGCCGTCCGAGGCGGAGTTCACCGTAGTAAAATCGAGGGTTGACCGATGTATGTAGTGCGCGAGTTGAGAGGATATCGATAGCAGCATTGCCAGTTGGATATGCAGCTCCCTGTGATATTGTTGTAATGATTTCTTCGACTAGAGCAAGCCACCCTGCCCAAGTGATGCTTTCGGGTATTAGACACTTGTCTTTCGCAATTTTCAAGTCGATTTCTCGCTCAATCAAGGCGATGTAAGAAAGAAGGAATCCAAGCGCGGTCTGATACAAAAGGGGGTGCGGACAAATGTTTGCATGCCAGAAGTGCGGGCAGAACAAGAATCTCGAGAGAGGCTTGATGAGTATCCGGGATGGCGACCACACCATGTGCAAGTCTAGTTGCTCAGCTACCACAATCTCTCTCTTCTTCAGGCGCTGGTAGTGCAATGGTCGAGGTGATGATGGAAGGCCTGCGAGCCAAAGCCATTTGTGGACGGCGTTCAGCCTCTCCACACTTAGCTCGCATTCGAGAAAAGACTGGAGATCCGCACTGACGAGCCGAACGGAGTGCGATGGAGTACGATACGTTGCTGGAAGAAGGGGTATCTTGACCTCTTCGATTCCCATATCAAGAAGCTGAGTGTGGAAAGGAGGCGCCAAAGGGACGCTTTTCTTTGCTTTGTCAGCGGGTATCATCAGTGCCAGAGGTCGGAATAAACTCACCGGTGAGTGACTTAGCATCCTTCGAGATATTATATAAGTCGAGTAGCGGATAGATCCGTCTTTGACTAATACCAAAGAAGTCAGGAGCCCTATATATTTGGAGTTGGGGAGCGCCAAGTTCGCAGGATTGACCCCCCGGCTCCCGGGGTCAGCCGCTTTGATTTAGTTCTCCTTGGCCCAGGTTTTGGCCCCCAAACGACTCACAGTGCCCCTGCACGAAAGCAAATCAAGCCGGAACGCATGTTGGTCATCCAAAGCCTCATTCCCTCCCCTCGAGCTCATTGGCCCTTAAAGCTCGGTTGTGCCCGATATTCCCTGTGGGTTTCAAATGGTTTTCTGGCCCCCAAATACTGGCGGGATGCATGCGGACGCGATATTGGCAGGAGCAATCAACATGACGAGCCTTTTAGCCCAGCGTGGGACCGCAAGAATCTGCTTTCAGTCCTTTAGCCAGCAAGACCACCCACATGGCAACGACAACGAAGAAGGTGAGGTCGAAGTCCGATCATGTGGTGAGTGAGCCAACAGCCTGATGAACACATGTGTCAACTCGCTGACATGACTGCGCTCCAAAGGCCATCAATCTTGGTCTGGAGGTGCTCCATCCGAGGCCAGATGAGCCATCTAAATCATCCACCAAGTTTGATTTTGAGTAATGTACCAAGCCAAGCTGCCAAGTATTCAAGGCTGATCAAACCAGCATCGTCGCTATCCCCGGGTTGGGCGCGAATCCAGAATGGACCTGGAAATACGGCAAGACTGTACACTGGCTGCGCGACAGCAACATGCTTCCCAAAAAGATTCCGAACGCACGAATTAGTGTGCTCCATTATGAGAGTCAGTGGTATGGAAAGGACCCGATCGACCAAAAGTTAGAGAATGTGGTTGATCAGCTGCTGTATGCGCTTGAACGTTCACGTGGTGTAAGTACAGTCGGGATACGATGAATTGGGGCGTTAAGTGCTTACAAAAATCAAGCACGACTGCAAAGCCCCGATTATATTCGTGTGCCATTGTTTTGGTGGTATAGTTCTTGAACAGGCACTTCTAACAGCAAAGTTGCGGCAAAATGACTTTCCCAGCGTCTTTCCATGGGTTGTTGGATCTATTTTCCTCGGTACGCCCTTCAACGGCACAAAGACTCAGTCAAAGGGCATGTTGCTTGCCGGAATCGCAAGCGTGTGGGGTGGGGCAGTACAATCAAGCTTGCTGAAGCTGCTTGAGAAGGATTCCGAGACCTTGAAACGGACGCTTCATGACTTTGTTCGCTTGTCTACTGAAGCCCAGATACGCGTATTCTGCTTCTTTGAGGGAGAAAAGAGCGATGTGGTAGGGCTCGTGGTGAAAGGTTTTGCAAAGGTAATTATTCTAGGGTCCGTTGGGGTGGATTAATGTGTGATCGCTCTAATCTATCGCGTAGGAACTCATGGTGGACAAAGAATCAGCGACATATCCTGGTGTAGAATGCCTCCAGCTCGCGTTAGATCATTTCGCCCTGAACAAATATTCGGGGCCTAAAGATGGTAACTTCATCTCGGTATCAAACGAGATCAAGGTTACAGCTAGTAGGGCGGCTAATGTTATCAAGTCGAGGCAGAATGGTATGTTATTCTGGCTTACGTATGGAGATGCTTTTTAACACGTTCTCGGTGCAGCTAATCGGCAAGCCCTTATTGGCGACCGCACATATCATGCCATCATTGATGCGCTTGGGAAGGGGTTCTCAGATATAGATGCCGCGATGAAAGGCACTTTCCAATACCCAAAAGCCACCGAAAAAGAAAAACCGGGTGATCAAATGACAACCAAGAACTCTTGGGTTGTTTTAAAAGACAGTTATAAGAATTGGAAAGAACAACATACATCCCAGCTTCTTTGGGTACACGGCAGGGCTGGCACAGGCCAGGACACGATCGCGTCATCTGTCATTGACAGCCTTCAAAAGTCAGCCAAAGACTTGGACGAAAAGCCGGATGAAAGGTCAGACGAGGCTGGCCCCATAGTTGCGTCCTTTTTCTGCGATCAAGGCGACGAGAAACGCAGAACTCTGTTGGGACTACTCAAACTCATTGTCCGTCAAATAATTGACCGGAACCAAGACCTAGCTGTTCATCTCCTTACCGACTCGAAGAAAGGCAAGAAGGGCAGCGCCCAAGATTTTGACAACGAGTCGCTATCGAAGGTGTCTTTTCTTTGGGACGGTTTGCAAGCAATGGCGAGGGATCTCTCCTTTGGATGCATCTACATCATTATCTACGGCCTTGACCTTCTCTCTCAAGACTCTCTGGCTGAGTTTTTACAATTTACGGACGATATCTCGGCCGCCTGTGTTCCTCCTGAGAGCGATGTGCAATCAAATCCTATCAAATGGATGGTGTTGAGCAGGTCTAGTCGACCCAACATTGAGAAGGCATTGAAGCACAAAGCTCTCGAAATAAACCTGGACGATTCGGAGAACTCGGTCCACGTTAAAGACGAGCTAAAAGAGCGCATCTCAGCAATGGTGGACGAGCTCGGTTTAGTAGCCTCGTTGGCTTACTTTGTGAAGCGCCATATTCACTCTCGCGCGGAAGGCAACGCTATCTATGTTCTTCTTGTGATACAAGAATTGAAGAATGCGCAAGAATCGGGGAAGGCCTCGTATGTCGAATTTCGAGCCCTATTGGAATCGCTCCCCTACGGCTTGACCGAATTGTATGAGCACATCCGTGGAAGGGTGCTGAAACCAGAATCCGAAGGCATCGAATACACCAAGGAGATCTTACGTTGCATGATTCTCTCCCAGGAAACCCCCAGTATGCGAGAGCTTGCCGTAATTGCTGGTCTCCCTCGCGAACACTGGGAAGAATACGCTACACTGAAAGCCCACATCATTCGATGTGGCGCGTTCCTCACTATCCGTGGTAGCAATCTTGCCGAGGACACTAATACCGTGGGCTGGGTTGATATGTCGGCTAAAGAACACTTGGAGCATTACTCTCAGGATGATCTTGGCTTAGATCTGAAAGACATGCATCATGGCATTATCGCACTTCGGTGTCTAGAGTATCTCTACGAGAGACATGAAAAGAGTGAGGATGCAAAAACGATAAATCAAGCGATAGAAGAAGATCCAGATGACTCTCGAGAAGGTAATAGCTCTTACTTTAACACCCTATCGCACACTTTCCAGGTCTTGCAATTTGGTCTACCTTTTTTTGGGCAGTCTAGGGCACATTGGAGCAATAGTCGATACGTGCAGCTGCAACAGGAGCAAGCAAGCTCGGGATTTCGTTCTTTTCCCTTCTCCTTTTTGACACAGAGATCTTGCTGATTGAATGTCTCCTTCACAGAGCCGATCGAGCAAACCGACCCACCAGCTGCCCAGTCCGAAGGAGTTCAGAGCGACTGCGGAGATCATAGCGATTCAGAGAGTAATAACGACACTGATGAGGACGAAGCTGAATCGGTGCCTCAGACCGAACGTCCTACCAGCCGCACTACAGGCATCATCGATGCTGATTCCTGGGAAGACGCATTAAACTACCCTGTCAAGTACTGGATAGAACACGCTAAACTCGCGCCTGTGGATGTAATCGCAGAATTTGGGGTACACCAAGACCACGCCTTTTGGGAGGACGAATCGACGGCAAGACAGGCATGGTGGGGCGCGAACGACCAGCTCCACTATATGTCTGAACACGCAGACGTATCTGTGTTACACATCGCTACGATCGCTGGATTCTCAGCATTCGTTGATTATCTTTTGACTTACGGCTGGGAATCCGATGTCCACAAGGAGGACTCGCTTGGTTTTCAGCCACTGTTTTATGCATGCGGCAATGGCAGTTACGAGATTGTATTAGCATTACTCGGTGCTGGTGCAGACGTCAATGCATGCAGCGAGGAAGGCGAAGTGACTCCACTGTGGGAAGCAGCATCCGAAGGGCGGAATGAAGTTGTTGAATGCTTGCTCGACCGAGATGCCAACGTCAATGCAGACGAAGACTCCTGGGGGACACCGCTATACGCAGCAGCTGAGGAACGTCATCTCGAAACCATGAAGATTCTTCTGAAGCGCGGCGCAATGGTGAACATGGTTGGAGGGGAGCATCGCAGAGCGCTCAACATAGCCGCGTACAACGGCGACCCAGAAAGCGTTCAGCTCTTGGTAGATCAGGGCGCGGATATTGACCCCGATGAGGAATATGAGTACGGAAGCGCACTCGGTGCTGCTTCCCGTAGAGGTCATGCAAATGTCGTCAAGCTATTGCTCTCGAAGGGGTGGAGTCCGAACAAAAGCATGACGAGGTACGGTTCGTTCCTGACAGCTGCCGCGACATACGGCCATGTCGAGGTGGTCGAGGCGCTCGTACAGAAAGAAGCCCGGATCACCGTATTGGAGCAAGCGTTGCAAGCGTCGTCGCAGAATGGCAAGGCTGCGGTTGTCAAGACGATTTTGGACAGCGCTCCAACCCTGCGTCATGAGAAGGCTTTCATGCTAGCAGCTTCCTATGGACGTAACGATGTCCTGGATCTCCTGCTCCAGCGGGGCATTCCAAAAGATAAGCTGAATGCCGCGCTATATCATGCGTCCGACCACGAACATACCGAGACTGTCAAGCTTCTTCTCGAATTTGGTGCGGACCCGAACGCCGAGGGAGCTGAGTAAGTACTCCAATACCACAAGAAAGTAACACCCATTGACAACATTTCGGTAGGTATGGCAATGCCCTAACAGCCTCAGCGCACGATGGCACTAAAGAGATTCTTGAGGTTCTGCTCGAGAAAGGGGCAGATGTGAACAAGCGCGGAGGAGATTACGGGACGGCCTTGCAAGCTGCGGCCTTCCATGGCGACTCCGACAATGTCAAGCTGCTCCTAGACTATGGTGCTGAAGTCAATACCGACCCCATCGGAAAATATGGGAACCCTTTACAAGCCGCTTGTAAGACCGGAGATGCCTCTACGATTAAAATATTACTGGATCATGGCGCCAACGTTAACGCGGAGGGCGGCTGCCATAGTTACGCCATCATCGCAGCGGTAGACGAGGGAGATAGTGAGACGACAACGGTCCTTCTTGAACACAATGCCGATGTCAATGTACGTGGCGGAGAGGACAATCACCCGGTCATCTCCCTTGCGGGACTAAACTTGGTGAAGGAAGATCTCGAGGCGATTTTGGACAAGGGCGCCGACATCGATGCTACTTGCGACAAGGGTACGACCGCGCTCATCAATACAGCATGGATGGGTGACACTGAAGGCTTGGAGTTCTTTCTCTCCCGAGGCGCCGATATCCACATGTCTAGCGACGAGCTCGGAACGGCTCTCCATGCTGCCGCAGGGGAAAGCGAAAAAGAGTGCTGTGAGATCCTCCTCAAAGCAGGTGCAAATGTCAATGCTATTGGCGGCACCTACGGCACAGCACTGCAAGCTGCCGCTTACGATGCTAGTAACGACATTGACACTGTCAGAATGCTACTGAACGCAGGTGCAGATGTTGGGTTGACGGCAGGCCAATATGGTTCTGCACTACAAGCTGCTGTCATCTCAGGTAATATTGAAGTCGTGCGAGAGCTGATTGACCACGAGGCCACCATCGATCACCGAGGCGGGGAGCATGACTTTCCTCTTCAAGCAGCAGCTTCTTTGGGACACAAAGACATCATGGAACTGCTTTTATCTCATGGTGCGGAGGTAAATCTTAAAGGGGACGCTCACGGAAACGCCCTTCTTGCCGCCGCATCGAAGCCAGATAATGAAGAGTGCATACAGCTGCTTTTAGACCACGGAGCTGAAGTAAAGCTTGAGGGAGGACGTTTAGGTTCGGCAGTTCAGGCTGCTGCCTATGGAAACAATCTTGGTAGTCTTGAGCTACTGCTCGACCGCGGAGCGAGCGTTCACACTAAAGGTGGGAAATACGGTTGCGCGCTACAAGCCGCTGCCGTAAAGGCTGACGTGGAGTTCATCGATGTCTTACTCGACAAAGCTGTGGACGTGAACTACTGTGGAGGGAAATACGGCACTGCGATTCAGGCTGCTACATGCGTTAATCGAGTTGACGTTGTGAAGAAACTCCTAAATCATGGTGCTGACTTCAGGAACAAAGGTGGCCTTTATGGGAACGCTCTCAATGCTGCTGCTGTAAGAGGTCATAAGGATGTGCTGGGTACGTTACTGGACTTGAAACCTGCTCATCGAATGCTTGACGAAGCACTCGTGGAGTCGTGCTATAACAGACAAACGGCAAGTGTTGAAGCACTGCTCAAAGCCGGGGCGAGCGTATACGGCCGACATCCCACCCTTGGGCTACCTACAGAGGCGCTCCAGGCAAACGCGCCTGCCGATTACAACAGCGATGATGAAGATGAGGGAGATCTTGATGACTCCGACTCCGAAGACAGTGATGATGACCCTGATACAGAAGATGAGGAAGAGTGGGAGGGTGATGACAAGGGTTCCATCGATGGAGATACTGAAGGAAGTGTCACAGACCTTCAGCTAGAGGATGAAGTGAGCGATGAAGCCAAGATTGAAAAGCTGCTTCAGGAGGCAATGGCTCGAGTGAAACGCAATCCGAGTGTCAAGCGCTTTCGATCTGTTAAACGCAAGCCGGTAGCCCCTGGCCACCTCCCGCAGAGCCTTACAACCGGCCCGCCGCAAAATCGTCCAGAAAGCACAGCGGGGACGCGGTTGAACCCAGCTTTTACCACTGAGCCCTACCGTATGCCCGCATACGCAAGCCAAAGCCTACCACAACGAGACTTAAGGCCGGACCTAGGAACAAATCCTTATGGCAACATTCCATCTCAACGAAATTACCCAACGGCACCTTTGGGCCAGTCTTATGCTCCGTACCAAGGCTCTGTCAATAATCCTCCACAGCCCCGGCCATCACAGTACCCTACTAGTAGCCAGCATTCTCAAGAGCGCCCTCAGGTACGACCCAATCAAGGATACGGTAGCCCTCAGCGCCAGTACTCAAACACTCCTCCTGCCCATGGAAGCGCTCCACCGTTTCCTCCAAGACAAGTCAGCCAGGACTCATCCATGTATGGCCGTCATCGTTCCCAACCTTCCGAGACCGATGGATCTCCAGGCCACTATGAACAACCGCAGCGTCAATCTTCTTACCAGATGCCACAAGCGGGATACAGAGCCTCGCCCCCAGCTGAAGACACGAACCGCGCATCCGTTCTGCCCAATCGATACAGTATGAACCCTCCGCAAAGCAATTACCACAGCAGCCCGCAATATTCAGCTCCGCCACAGCAAACGCGGCACTCTCCTTCACAAATCGCTCCATTCGATACTCGTCCGCCGCAACCCCCTTACCGATCGCCTCCAGTTCCTCAACCGCAATATACAGGGCAAGAGACAGGCTACGTGGCGTACAACAGTACTCCAGGCTCGCAGAACTCGGCGCGAACGTCGCAGTCAAGTCAGTACGTGCAACCCACGCAATATAACGGGAATCAGAGACAATCGCAGATTGGGACGCCAAATGCAAGTCAGACGAGCGGGGCGGGTGGACAGCAGAGCTGGAAATAGGGTTGAGGTAAAGGTGGTACAAAAGACAGGGTGGAATAAGTTCAAGCCGGACGACCTCAGAGAGGGGCTAACGATAGTGTACCGCATTGCAAATACTTTCTGAATGTCTTGGTTGCGTGACACTATGGAAACCCGCCTTCAAATCTCGCCTTGCTGTTTGTCCAACCACATGTCTGCATCGCACTTTTCTTTCTCTTTGCCCTTTCCCTTCCCTATATTTGCACTCCTAGCCTCAATGTGATCCTCTCCATGGTCCGTGCTGGCGTGCGGAGGTGGGCAGGATAGCCTCCGCTCCATGTGTGGAAATTCGGATTGGGAATCGAAGAACGGCAGCATCCACGATTCATCTGTTTCTGGCATATGTGAAGTGTCTTCCGTCATTGCAGAATCTCGAACCCGATCAAGAGAACCGTACGCCGAGTCAGATGGCTCCCCTCCACCTATATCAGAGCAAGCCATGAAATCATCCCACATCTCTAGGCACGCCTCCGAAGGAATCTCGAAGACCGCCATGTCGTAGTGGAGGATAGATGGGCCTGGTAATGAGTTCGCATTGAGTCGTTCGGTTGGTGCAGGTGTTTCATCTTCCGTGGCTTCTTCTGTAGTTGGAGACTTTCCTTTGTATGTTTGGCAGAGCTGTTCAAGGCAGTTACGAACAATGGTGGACAACCGGCTTTTTAATCGTTCGTCGACAAGGCCAAGCTCTTCTTCCATCTCGGCTTCGAGTTCTTGTCGGACCCTTTGAGGCAGTTCGCGCCGGAGGTACGCGTCATACCGAGCGAACCCTGCAGAAGAGGGTGAATTGATGGGTTGCCGACCAGAGTCTTCATCGTAGTTGTAGTCTGCAAATATGTTAGTTGATGCTCACAGCTTGCTGCGTGGTAATTCTCGCAATGGTAGAATGGAGTACTCACAAGGCGACGGAATCTCCGACAAAAGAGCATCTGGGAAAAGAATCAAATATACATCCCTCCACTGGTCTTCTCTAGCATCACCCAAGAGACCTCTCTTCTTCGATCTTAGTCTCTTCTCCTGACTTAGATCAAAGCCTTCTAGTCGCTCTTCGTCTCGAATTTCGCACCCTTCTGGAATCCTTGAGTGTGCTTTCAGCTCGGCTTCGGACTTGAACGTCTGACAGCATCGCGTACATTGCGGCGGAAGCGCATGGCGGCGATATAAGTGTTCTCTGCACTGGTAAGTATCTTATACCCTTGAAAGGCAATACGAAACCTACTTCAGACGAGCAATGGCAACCCAGCCTGGTCCCAGGCAAGAGTGAACATTTCCATATTTTCGCGGGTTGCGTTTAAAGTAGGGGCAGGCTAGCTTCCTCTGGCATTCCAGGTCGTCATCATTACTGGGTTTGCTTCTTTTACGTGGCTGATCATCCTCATTTTCACCGTCATCTCGACCGTTGTTGTCGGCAGCTTTTCGCTTCGCATTCTGAGGTTTCGCAGATTCGCCATTTGAGGTATTCACACAGTTGACAACGCCACTTTTTGCGGACTCTCCGGACGCAACCTGGCGGATACCAAACGTTGCATCAAACATACGATAGAACTCCATCATGGCAAGGTCGATCATCCGTTTTTTTCGCGCCGGTATATCGAATGACTCTTCTTCACTAGATTCATCATAACTACTGTTTGTTGCCGAGGTGGCTGTACCAGCGGTGCTGGGTTCTGATTGCATCATGGGGGAAGCTTGAAAGTGACTGGTTTTGCTTTCAAGGTCTAAATCCGATTGCCCTCTCTGAGATTGGGTGACACCACCGCAGGAGTCTGCTTCACCGAGATCCGGGATGTCTGATAGGCGTTGGATGTCGTCAGCATCGTCCAACTCGACGACCTTCGAAGTCATAGGTGGTTCCACTTGGATAGAGTAGTCAAGCGTAGAAGGCAACGGCTCGGTCTTCACCTCTAAGGCCTTCCTTTCATTCAACGTGTTCGCAAATTCCGGGGGACCCATTTGCCTTTTGACTTCAGTTAGGGAGTGTTTCTTAAGACTCATAGCCTCCGCGTCTAGAATTATTTCATCCCATACAACAGCACAGTTGCTGTTGTAACCCTGGCTAGGAGGGCACCATTGCGAATCATGTGGGAGCGGCGAGCCCGGCGGGGTTGACACGGGAGTTGCTGGCATAGAGCGTGTGTTGCTTAGTCCGGTGTCTATGTTGAGGGATTGGCTTCCAGACATTGACTGGAAATCCGACTGGCCCCACTCAGATGCAGACGAGCTGCCCTGATTTCCCATGCCTATTATACTAGACGCGCTGGTGGGTGGAGTTGGAAAAGGATGGGCTCTATCCAGCCCTGGTCGCGAAGCCGAAGGATGTGGTAGAATAGAGTGGGAAGGCTGCGGCGTGTTGCTCATTGCTTGATGGGGATGCTGCAACGGCGACTGGAGGCTCGCGGAGGCGCCGAGAAAGTGCTGTTTAGTAGATTAGCCCTGCAACTCCAAACCGCTGTGCCATTCTTGGACTAACACCTGCACCGACGCCAGCATGCGGCTGATTTGTGGGATGGTACAAAAAAGCACCAATGTCATGAACGAAAAGAGGAAAAAGTTGCTCTGTTATCCTTTCCCTATTCGCAAAATCTAAAGCACGCTCAAACGGTATCCTTTGACTATTAGTAGGTTGCTAATTACTCCATATAGGGAGTACAAGACGTACCATACACCCTTTAGATGCATAGGGCCTATCTTCACCACATGCCTGGTCTTCTCCGATTTCAATATCCCGTCTCGCCGGCCACGCGTCATTCCAGCGACATTCAACAGTTTTGTGCCATTTATCATGTGGTTGTCTTCCCTCCTTGCGACACAGACTCCTTTGGCTTCCACTTGGAAGCAAAGAGACCCTTCGTCGTCCCACAGCGTTGCTGTAACGCGTGGTTTCATTCCAGATGGACATAATTGTCCAGTTGTATCAAATTGGTGTGCAGAAGAGTATCGGAGCGGAGGCAGATAGGAGCCTGGAGCCTTGTCTGGTGCATTGGAGATTTCGTCCTGGAGAACTGGGGCAGGCGATGTCTGAGCGGGGTGAAGTTGACGTACGTCATTACCGTATGTGTAAGTATTGGGCCCTGCAAGTAGTAGTTAGGCAGTGAAGTGTTGGAATAAAATGAAAGCAAACTAACTAGATGCCGGAAACGCGCCTAATGAACCATCTGCCGTAGCAACATGTGGTTTTGTAGAGTACATTCTTCTGACTCGATATGGAACATGCAACCTTTATTCGGTGAGCTTAAAGGGCGTGGTGTTTCTTCGCGCGGGAAACGCTCGATGATATCGCGAATCAGTCAGCGACAAGGCTGAGAAACGCGCAACGGCGCAATATTCAGTAGGCGACCGCATCGCCATAGAGAATACAATACAGCTATCCTCAAGTAGCCAAGAGACGGTAGGTTTAGTCTCAGAGGTCACCTTGACGTCGAATTCGAGGCTATGAGCTCAAAAAGTGGACTCCGCGAAGACGAGATGTTGTTTACTTAAGGTTGTGTGAAGGGTGATAACCAGATCTATCTACACGTGGTCATGGGCACGTGACCTCCAGCGTCTGATAGCGATTCTCCAAATAATAAGTACTTCGCGCTCTATGATAGCATGGTTAGACTGGTGAACATGAGTTATTGCGCAAAGCGCAACGTTAACTAGATGATAAAATTGTTGCGACTGCAGGTGTTACTATCTAGGTCGACTTACCACACCGCACTTCAGCCTGCGAAGGATCAAGCCTCTAGACCCCCTCCCAAACACCATCCCCAAACATCGTAGCACCATACAACCTACCTCTCTACCTTCCCTCTTCGCCCATCTGCGACCGGCGAGTGCGCAAGCTCTCCTGCAACGCGCCCCGTCTGAGTCGGCGATCAGCGTTTCCGGGCCTCAGGCATAGCGCAGCCACTCGTGGCCCCGATCAGCGTCAGACCGGCCGAAGACCGAAACTGGGGATTCTCAAAACGTGAACACGCCAGGCCTGCTGGCAGATTTGAATCTTATGCGTTCTGAGGAGGGCGAGAGAGGAGAGAGAGTAGTCCGGCGGACTAAGGCTAGGGGGGCCGCATGAAGCGGGCTTGAAACGCATGGCGGCCGAGATCGTGTCTAGCGGATTTTGGGAGGGGGGAAACTGAACATCTGGCGACGAGGCTTGTATGGAGTTTTGGCAGTCTGAAAGTTTGTGTTCTTGCAGTGAGTGTATTCTGGATGGTGAGTTGTGACGTGTGAGGGTTGAAATCTTTTGGTGGTCCGCACCCCTGACTTCACCATCGTTAACCCCCAACCTTCTCTATTGCTACAACACTCCTTTTTCGGCCTCTCAATTCATAATCATGATCATGCCGCACACATCTCCTCACTTTGGGGCCGACGACCAACCGTTACATTCAGTACTCGCGCCCGCAGTCTCGCAGAATACTACGTTGGCGCCCGCGCGCCAGCTCGGCCCGTTTGGGACTTGAGCCAGTTCCCGTCTCAGGGTGTATACAGTCCCAAACTAGCCTGACATATCGAGACAGCGGGGTTTCCAGCTACCGGGGCCAGCAGATCCAGGCGCCACTTCCTAGTTCAGGCTCCACAAGGCTGACATCTGTATATAATAGCCTGAGGATGTGCACTGGGAGAGCAATATCCAAGAGCTTCAATTCACATCAATCAATTCCTCTTAATCACTCTTCTTAGTCTCTACATTCCTTTGAGTTGATCTCAAATACTGTCCTTCACATCTTCTTCTTCTATTACATTCTTTCGAGTCTGCGATTCTTAGCAAATTCTCTACTTTACCAGACCGATCACTCTAAAGTACTCGAAATGGCGTATAAACTCATGACTGTGGCCTTAGTGCTTCTCAATCGTATGTCTACTTACGCCCCAACCCCCTCAAAACATAATCCATTATCAATGAACGCCCCATATCTCTTTCGAACTCGACACCTCTCTCACGGCACCCATCTCATCACTCTTCACAATCACTGACGTCCCAAAGTCTCCCTCCCTACCCTCGCCCAAGGCACCGGCACCCAATTCATCACGGGTCCCTGCACGTCCGACGCCTCCTGCGCCTCCGGCTGCTGCGGCTTCAATACAGGCAAATGCGCCGGCGCGATCATCGCCCTGACCCGAGACGGTGGTTGCGGCTTCGGGGACGCCACGCCCAACGACAACGCCGCCCAAGTGCTGCGCGGGCAAGCCCCCTCCCCAGTGGCTGTCTCTGCCACCACACCAGCCGCCACGGCAGCTGCAACTCCCGCTGCAACTCCCGCTGCTACTCCCGCTGCTGGCGGTAATGGGGCTGGGAATGGCGCGGGAAAGCAATTCATCACCGGCCCGTGCACGTCGGATGCCGACTGCGCGAATGGGTGCTGTGGGTTCAATAGCGGGAAGTGTGCGGGCGCAGTGGTGGCGCAGGAGAGGGATGGCGGGTGTGGGTTCGGGGATGCGAGTCCAAATGATAATGCGGCGAAGGCGTTGACGGGGCAGAAGAACAAGAGATTGATTGTGAGGGAGATGATTTAGATTGGCTAGCGAAAATGCGCAGAGAGTAATTGAGTCGTGTGGAGAGTTTCCATGGGGATGGAAGAGGGGTAAGGTGTGGGCTGTGTGAGAGGAGGAGCAGCGCGGGGGGGCGGCGAAGACTGTACCGGAATCAGGTGTTTGGGTATTCTAGAGGTTTGGATAGGAATTTGCATTGGTGATGAATCTATGGGTTGAGTTGTTATGAGTGGGCTGTTGAGCAAGTCTCTGAGGCAGTGAGACCGTCTGTCGTCTCCGGGTAGTCCAACGTAAGTCCTAGTGAAACGGGCATTGAATCTGAATCAGTGTTCTCCCGTGTAAACAAAATTATGAATGGACGCATGAGAACTAGCCAACATACTTTGTTGAAGATAACGTGTCTTTTCGGTGACTTGAAAAATGAAAGAGTTACAGCTTTACCAGCCACTAGCCTGTGTAGGCACGTACTCAACTTACTTCAGTGAACACACCAGTGCGAAATCAACGAGGATCACGTGCTCTGCTGAATGCAGCTTAGCTCAAGATGCGAAGTAGTTAAGCGCCCTGCTCTAGCTGTGCCACAATTTAATCTTCAGGAACTTTCCTCCCTCTTCTCTCTCTTCTCTACCTGTCCTCAACATTTACTGAAATCCCCATAACAATTATGTTTGCGCATATTCTCGAGAAAGTGCGGACGGAACGCAAAAAACGCAAAAAGCCCAAAAAGCCCCGATTGAGGCCAGGTATGGTCCCTCCGCAAGTGCATGCGCCTTTGAAACCGCCAATCACACTGTCTCCATGCCATGACCAAGCCCAGTCGCCACTGTTTGGTAAACGCTTTCCAGCAGAATTACGCATCGCTATTTATGAAGCGGTTCTCGGCGATCCTGTTAGGCTAATGCATATCGTCCCGCACGAAGACGGATCAAAGCGCGTAGGTCACCGTCGCTGCATCGAACTGGATTGCCCGTATCCGACCTGGCAACACAAGTGCTTCGGAAAGTATGAGGACGAAAGAGGAATGCATCATCGGCGTACGCCTCAGACCCACGACAAACTACTTTCTCTGCTCGTGAGCTGTCGTCTAATGTATGTATGATTTTCGTCCGATCTCGAAATCCCGACGCTTGAGATCGAGGCTAGACGCTTATGGGTCTAATGTCGCGTTACTGAGTTCTTGCATAGTTATTCTGATGCGATTGGCATCTTGTACACTGCAAATTATTTCAGCTTGAAAGGCGCAAGAGGCATGCTCGAGATGAGATCAATTGTACCAGCCCCTCAATGGCATGCAATACGTTATTTGCATGTCTCAACGTTGTTCTTGACACCGAGGTCATACTGGCTGCACCAAGATTTCCCGCCCGAGAACTACATCAATTGGGCCGACGGTTGTAAAGCTTTGCAAAAGCTACAAAACATCCGCTCTATACGCTTTGAGATTCTCGTCAAGGCCTATGAAGAGAGAGAAGATGGCCCTGCGTCGGCAGATGTTGAAGCATTAGTGTCGATTTTGGAACCGCTCAAGGACATCAAAGCCCCGTCATTTGAGGTTGAAACGAATTTTGTCATTCCTGATTCTGTCCAGGCTATACTTGGGGACACCAACTTTTCGCTCAAGGTCCAACATAGACCCTACAGAAAGTTATATGGTCGATACTAGAACAAATATCTACCATACACTCTATTATGGTACAAGATCGGCTCTACACGCTGCAACATCCTTTGACGTCGTCCAACAATCTAACCGCTGTCTAAGTTCCTTGATAGACAATAGGTACAATTCTACCGTTGTCATCCACCCGCTTGGGAAGTATGTCGTCCAGCAATTTGGCCGCTGTTTAGGGCATGTCAGCTGCTCACATTTCACACCACGACTGTCCAGGAACATAGAGAGAACGACTTACCGCTACCAAACAGCGCATAAGAGTCTGCGTTATTATCCGCTGCCTTGAGCTTCCAGTCGGTCACGCCGGTGACATCTTCTCCGTTTTGCGCAAGTTTCCTGACATTTGTCCATCCGTATGCAGGCTGTCCGAAGACGCCGAGAAAAGGTATCCGAACCTGATGAAGACGTCAACGATTGTTGTGTGCATGGGTGATGAGAGAACCGAATTGAGGGAGAGCTTACATCCGCGGTGCCAGTGATCCGTGTTCCTTCTTTGTAAGCCAGCCAGGCTGATCTTCCATGCGTCATTTCGTGTAGAAGGACTTTATCGAGCAGCGAGAATGCATCTACGCCAGTCGCTCATTAGCTTTGATACACTCTCTATACGCATTCGATGTGTGAAAGCACGAAACGACATACCTATTTGTTTTAAGCCGAAATTTTTACTTTCTACTAGCTTGATAACTACTCTTCCGATCTTCGTTCTCTTCTTGACATCGCTAGCCGTCTTGAATTCTTTAGATTTGACCCAATCGACAAACCAAGGGCAGAGTTGAATTTGGGTTGGCTTCTCGTCCCAATACAACTCTTCATCGGGTATATCATCATCGCTGACTACCTCGGAGGTTTCTGGATTCCTTGTTACAGCTAATGCAAAGAAGTCGGCCACGGACCCCTTGCATTGTTGCTCCTTATACTTGACTAGCTCCTTGGTGGCTGGAATCATCGACTCGTCAGCATTTTGAGAAGCTTGCTAGCGTTTCGAAATGACGGGTGAGGCCTACTTTGATCTAGCCAGAGATCCTTCTTCTTGTCGAACTCTTTGTAGCGTGAAAGGTCACAGTATATGATCTACGGTTCGTCGTTTTAGCACTAATGCAATACGCTTTATGGGAGCGAAGAAGTAATAGGAATAGAAGGCACTGGGTACGCACCACGTCCTTATTGGACACCCCTCCAGCGCCTGTGATTTCTTCTTCGTAGTTCTCCTTGATATCCGCGAAAATTTGTCTGACTTTCGTCATTCGAAATCTTTGCGTGGGAAGTTGGCCGGGCTTCCCAATGAAAAGCCTTCTGATCAGGTCCACAGTCTCCACCGTATACGGGGAATCATTCAAGCGAGCGATCGACGAATCTACCATCTCGAAGGCACTCGTCATAGCATCCCGAACGTCATTTTCGATGCCTGCTTTGGTGCATGAGGAGTCTATCTTGTACGCAGAAATAGAACGAGGAAGGAGGAGTAACCCTGCAAGAAGGATAGCTCGGTGAAACATGGTGGAAAGTGTGGGTCGAAGAAGCAAAAGAGAGAGAATCACTGAAACAGATAAATAATCCGGGGCATGACAGGTTTTCAGCATATCTCCAAACTGGACTTCGGAAACTTTGTCTTCGCGGCAAAGAATAGCACCCCAGTAGCCGCCAGGTAGGGCTATGAAAATAGCACAGTGCTTCACAGCCGGATGCCAATATTCAACGCCGCACGCGGTTATCTACAAGTCTGGTCATACGTCTTTTTGGGATGTAGTGGCGTAGTCGCGGCGTGGTTGGACTTGCCCAATCGTTACATGAACACACTTCCACGTATTCCATGTTGAAACAGAGGTTTGATTGCGGCGTTGGTGAGGCGCATGGAGTTGATGTTGGAACGGCGGCTTGGTTGCGGCGTAGATGAGGCACGTAACCCGAAGCACGTGAGAACCGCTAACTTCGTCCATACGCCGCGCTAACTCGCCGTGATAGTGAGTCTAGATGAGGGACATTTCAGGCAAGAGTGTGCCGCAGCTTGTTTCATTCGAAATAAGTGTAACCAACTTTTGCGGCTGTGAAGTTATGGATATAGAACCAAGTCGCAACTAGGCTCTATCCCGAATGCTTCGCCTTCTTTTTGGGGTGATCGGAACCTTGCGTCTCATCCCCGTGCCTCGATCTACAGAATTTGGGTGGTGGAGCCGCAGCATCGAACTATATCATTATGGTGGGAGAACCTTTGGAAGAAATATCAGCGGAGGTCCTCGAAGTGCTTGGTTCTGTTGTTCACATTCTTTCTTCTCCACCAGTTTCATAAAATATTTTCAATTTCGAAGATGCGTCCACGCAAAGCACTCTTTCTTGCGTTAATATTCAACAGGGTTTCTGCAGTTGCAGTCCCATCCGTCGCTCCAACTCCCATCTTGACGACTCTTGACCGTCGACAAGGCAGAACCCCTGCCGAAAATGCCGCCATGCCCACGTTTACATTCGGTCCCCGCAATCAATACTTTCCCAAAAGAGTATGCAATCTACGCTAACCTTCATGAGGTCGCTAACAATCTGTCCAAGGCTGCAAATCCGGAGCCACCCGGCGACAAGCTCCAGATCTACCCTACAGGCATCTACGATGACTTCCCCAAAGATGGCGTCACTGTCGCATTCGGGCCAGACCTCCGGAAAAGAATCCAAGACACAATGATCAAGAGTTGCAAAGACAAACCCGATGACGAATGCCGCAATGCTCTAGTCCCAGTTCTGCACAACACGGATGTCGAAACCCATACTAAGAGGTTTGCCGTGGTGAGCGCTATCTTGGTAGGCATCCTGCTTAGCCTCATAGTCTCCGAACTGTTCGTTATTTTCCGGCTGGGGACGGCGGAGCCGCCGAAGGAGGTCAAATTTGAGTATGGTGACATGGACCAGATCTATAACATCGGAGCCTCGAGCACGATTGCTGTTCAACAAGGGCAGGATGGAACGCCCAACACTATCACTATACCTTCAGTTCCGACGCAGACACCGACAGCTACGTGAGTTAGAGGTCTCGCTAATGCACCTTCTCTCATCTCTTACATGTTTATTTAGCCAATATATAACGCTCGAGACCCTCACTAAGGACGACGGGGAGCGCAAAGTCGGCGACATCGTCTATCACATTCCCGTCGACTCCGCCCGCCGCATCCAAGACCTTCTCGGCATGTTGGGTATCTCGAGCGCGCAAAAAGCCTGCAAAGGTCTTGATTTAAACAAGCCGCCAAAGAGCCGCGTCCGATCCACTGCCCTCGAAGAATGTGTACGCCAGCTAAGCCAAATCATCCCCGAGCTCGAGAATGCCGCGCCGCAGGAGCTCATCCAGCTGGCGGCTCAGAACATGCCGGCACAGCCAGCGCCCGGTGGGCAAATCGGGTTTCCGATTCAGAATCTGATGTTGGAAAACATGAATATGGCCGTCATTGCTTACCGTGTTGCTGTGGTTCGCGTCCTTCGTGGAGATGAGGCAGTTCCCGCGCCGCCACCTGGAGCAGAAGTTTTCGAAATTCCGATGCTCGTAAGAAGCTCGTTAGCGGTCACGATCGTGTTGCATGCGGTCATGGCTGCGGGTCAGATGGCGCTAAATATCTGGGTGCCACAGACGGCACTCACGAAAGATCTGAAGCCGGAAGACTTCTTGTGTCCAAAAGATATACTTTGTATTGCGGACGACTGCAAGGCGCAGGATGAGGGTAAAGGGATTCTTGAAAGAAATGCCTTTTGTAATGTGGTGAGTCGGCGACCATGCATGGAGGAAGGAGGAATTGCTGACACCAGTGTACAGGCGGAACATGAGGGGTGCCACTGCCGAAAGATCAACTATCCTCACATCACTCTAGTCAAACCTGACTACATGGATAAGCAGTATGAATGGCTAGAACAGCTCATCAAACTTGCTGACGTGCCGGAATTCGAGCCCAAGTGTGACGGTGCGTTGCAGGATTCCAAAGTGGGCGCAGAAAAGTTCGAAGAGTGGGTCGTCTTTCCTTGACTCTTTATACGATAGCTTACTAACTTGCCCAAGGAAAATCAAGAAGCTGTGTAAAAATCACGCGAAACTGCAGGACGGCCTAAACATTAAAGGTCCAAATGGCGAGGATTATTGGGAAGAGGCCGATTCTGAAGCTGGATTTACTTGGTCGTTGACTTGGGAGAACACCAAAGACTCTTGCGATTTTGACTGCGAGGCGGTTTTCTCTGCGTTTTCAGACAGTAAAGACTGTAGGTGCTCATACTGCTGCGACAATGCCACTGCTTTCATACTAACGTGTTCCCTTGCAGGTGTGAAAGACAACGGTCTTCTGAAAAATGGAAAGATCGAGACTGACTGTGGGAACGCTCTGTACCTGGCAAGTAAGTCAGGAGCTAGCAGACTGAAAAGAGGGGAGATGGGAAAATGGTTGCAGCAGTTGCAATTTCGGAGGGAAGTTCCTGAACGCTGGAGATAGAAGGAGGTCTAATGAGGGCGAAGCGGCATACCAAATTATATAGGTAGTATGTACGATTTTGTACTGTATTTATCGTTGGCATAGCAATCAACAACGACCAAAATCCCGACATATCTCCCTCCCTTCTGCCCGGATATTCTCTACAATCCAAAGCTGTGAATTACTAAACACCAGCACCCCACCCGGGAGAAATGCCATATTATTACTCTGCGCCCCTACAAAGATCTTCCCAAGTAGAATCCCCTGCGGACTCCAAACATGAACCCCATCTCCGCAATTTGCCCACACGTTACCATCAGTATCAGCATGTATCCCATCCGGGAACCCATTATCCGGATACGCAAAGGTCCTCCGGTTCCCAAGCCTCACTTTCTCGACAACATCGAACGCATAAATCGTCGCAGGCCGCGTGAGATTCTTGCTAACATGCTGCGCACCGGTGTCCGTGACATAGAGCGTCTTCAGATCCGGGGAGAACTCCAATCCATTCGGCTGATCAAAGCCGTCTGCCACAACCTGGATCACGCCCGTGGACGGCTCGAAGCGATACACCTGCTTTGGGATCGTTGGCGCCGGTCTGAAAGATTGGAAGAACCCGTAATCCGCGTCCGTGAACCACAGATCCCCCGTCTCGGGATGTTGGCGCACATCGTTCAACGAGGAGAAGTTCCGGCCGAGAAAGTTGTTCAGGATCACTTCTGATGTGTTCGTGACTGGATCTACCGCTACGAGGCCGGAGGGATGCTCGAAGTCGCCCTCGTCGCAAAACAAAAGTTTTGGCGGCGTGGTGCTATTCGACGAACCGGGAGGGTAGTATCCTGTGCCCCCATTTGCTTCGTATAGGTTTGCGTAATGCGTAGAGCTGAGCGCGTAATCGTCCAGACTGAGCACTGTGACGTTAATAGGGTTCTCCAGCGAGCCGTTCCAGTTAGAGGTGATGTAGATCGAGTTCGTAGCTTTGTGGTAGGTTCCCATTTCGTGGAAGGCCTGCCATGGTAAGTCGTACAATTGCCGTGCTTTCGCATTTTCTCCTAGGATGTTGGTGGCAAAGGTGCTGTTGTATGCAAGAAGAGAGATGGCAGGCTCGGCGGTGTTGAAGGCGGGGAAGGAAGAAAGGTAATTGAGGTTCGTGGAGAGCGCGAGGAGGTCGATGGGGATGATGTTTGACATAGTTGAGGCTAGGTGGTGTAGGTATTGTGAAGAGAGGATAGAGACATGAGGACAGCTCGAGAAGCCTCGTAGTTTCATTAACACTGAATCAAGGACGCCGAGTAGCTCGACGTCGGCAAATGTTGAAGCAAGCTATCTCGTTAAACGATTGTCAATTGGCTTGCTGTGATTCGCATTTACGAAACGTCATGTTGCTTTCTGAAATACCCCTCAGTACCCCACATATTCTACTTACTATTCTATGACGGGTTAGGGCTAGCCGCTCTTGTTTTTTTTATTGGCGGAATGCACTTAAGTCAGGAACCAAGTTTACATATGGACCACTCAGGTGGTCTCCCGGATTACAGGTGCTGCTAGTGTGTTGATCCTTTTTTCGGCATATCACTAGGCTCGGGCTTCGGTGCAGTACAAACCGCATCACTGAATTTGAGTATACATGATGGAAAACGAAGTCTGAGGTTCACTGGTGACATTTGGATTGCCCAACGAATCGCGCAATGAGTAATTTTCCTAGGCCCAGAACAACATGAGATCTCCGGAGGAGAGGGAAAGACAAGAAGTATGACATGTGAATGAGTACTACTCCCGTGATGAGCGTGATCTCCACGACAATAAGTTTAGTGTCAACTCCACAAAAGAAAGATCAGGATAAATCAAGAAACGAGTCTTTGCACATTGCAAGTGATTTTACAGAGCCATTCATCAGTCATAGCCTAGACATGCTCCTACTTCATCAATCCCCAAGCCTCCCGCAACCACCACTTCATTCGTTGGACAGTAGGCTCACGCTGCACATACGGCCCAGGCTGACCCGGCACTCTTCTCGCGGCGCCTCTCCTCCGTAGGTTCTCAGCGTCTGGGAGGCGCCCGCTCGCATCGGGCTCCTCATCACCTGGAAATGTCTCTTGCAAGACGTACAGTGGAACGCCCAGGGAAGAAATGGGGCGGAGCTTCGTTCCATGCCAGAACTTCCACCCAAGATAGAGGGTCAAAAACACGATAGGACCTGCATAAGCTCCGATCAGGTCTGCTGCAAGTTGGACATTGGTTTTTAGTTGCTTGTCCGCTGCCAAGTGGTGACGAGAATGCAGGATATAGATTGCGGGCCACCCGGAGAAGAAGACGATCAGGCAGGAGCCCATAAGGCCGACATATGCCCACCAGGGCTGCCAGTGGGCGCGATAGTGCTTTGTGGTGTACGGTGGGCGGTCTCGGGAGTAGACTTGGCGTTGGTGGAGGAGGTCAAGACTGTCAATGTTAGTATCTAGTGAGTGGCAAATGCGATAGGGTGCTTACCCTGCTTTGAACCGGAGGAAGGCGATGCATTCACTAGCGTAGACGCAGGCGACGGCTCCAGTGAAGAACGCAGATAGGGATAAAATGGGTTGGTTGTAAGAAGTGTCTGCTAGTCCCAGCAATGCAAGAAACCCGAAGGACGAGCAGAATATGATTGCTGCAATGGGTGTGTGACCGTTGTTGGTTTTGCCGAGCGTGGATTTTATGAAGGTGTTGCCGTAGAGTTGCGCAGTCGCAAAGAGGGTACGACTCGACACATACAGTGCGGTATTAGCGGCAGTGTAGCCTGATACCAAGAAGCAAGCATTCAGAATGTCCGGTAGGGCTTTGATAGCCGTCGATTTGACAACGATGATGAATGGCGAGTGAGATGTAATTGTGTTCTCGAGGGAGTATATCCGGAAGAGGTCGCGATCAGTATAGTTGATGTTGAATCCTACGAGAAGAGACGCGATGAAGTACAGTCCCAATGGGACCCAATACATAAATCGCGTCGCAGGAGGCAGGTCTTTTCGAGGTCTGCGGGCCTCTCCTGCAGTCACCACGACGATGTCACCGCCCTAAGATATTCGTTAGCAAGGGTTGTAAAACTAGTACTAGAGTGACTGCTTACCATGCACGCAAACATGCCAACAGTCACGGATGTCCTGGGAAAGACGATTAGCGGAAGGTGTGGCGAAAAGAGCAACATGACTAACCAGACTGCCAGAAAGCGTCCGCCGCCTCCAGGAATACCCTGAGTATTGCCGATCGGAGGAGTATGAGCGGTTGTATCGTTGAAGCCTGCCGGATTGAAATAGGGCGTGAATGCATACTCGGAGCTGTAGTTGCCCACGGTAGGCTTCATTCTCGCTCCTCCGACTCCAAGATTTATGACTATCATCAAGATGCACAGCGCTAGGATGAGGAGCATCTTGAACCACTTGACTATTCGCTCAATCCGGCCATAGGTCTTGACACCACAGATGTTGGAGAAGAGAGTAAGAGTGACGAGTCCGATCACAATACCAGTCTTCTTGCCTTTGTCCAGAGGTGGGCTTCCAGAGGGACCAAAATTGTCGGCGACCCGTGCTGCTCCTGAAGTCAGGGCAGCCATACTCAAGCATTGAGCGAGGCAGTAGGTAACGGCCACCGCAAAGCCCAAGGCAGGGTCAACCTGGGATGGCCTATTAGTGATTGGAAGCATGCAGAGCATCGAACCGCTTACAAAGGTATGAGGATAATCAATGAGTGCTCCTGATAGCGGTCTTACACTGACGAGCTCTGCTAGACATCGGTAGACTGGATATATGTTAGCTATGGCCATACAAAGTTTTCTCAAGGCTACTCACCACCAACAACGATAAGGCTTGCAATGGCATAACCCAGAACACATCCAGCAGAGCCCGACACGGCAATAAGCTCGCCAGACGTGATGAACAGCCCGATTCCAATAGTGCCGGAAATCGCGATGCTTGTTATGTGATGCTTTTCAAGTACTCGATCGAGATGGTCATTGTGGAAGATCCAATGAGCTACATTCTCGAACCAACCATTGTCGCTGTGTACCGAGTCGAAATCGGCATCATGAACGCCAGACTGAACTACACTTCCTGACTTCCCGTGCAGAGATAATTCGATGGAGCTCTGAGAGTGTTCATTCCGCATCAGGGTATCGGCCATGGTAAAAGTAACGTTGCTCGGTAGACGGTCACGAGGCCGTTGAAAAGATGCGAGTTGGCCCGATAGATAGGGAATCAACAAGGTATTTGAACCAAAGGAAAAGGCTGAGAGACGAGTCTCGCCGGCATGATCAAACGCGCTAGAAATGTCCTCAAGTGACCGTATGAAGCGACAAGGCTGAAAAACGCCGGTCAAGCAACGAGGCTATGGCGCCACAAGCGATGAGCTGTCGTGGAATGCGCCTCGGTGGCTTCGGTATATTGGTCCCAGCCTGGTCACCGGCATCTCTTTTCTGTTGATAGGGCCTATCAGTAGACTGGGATCCCGCCTCCGGGCGTGGGGAGGACGCGCTGTGGCTTGCATGCGGGGGACCAAAACCATCTGCTTCGCCCCAATTAATACGGAGGGCATGTCGGCCGACCAGAGGCAGGCGAGCAGTCTCAGCCCTCACTAGAGGCTGGAGCAATCGATATCGAGACGCGTGGAGGCCGTCGAAGACAGCCTGCTGCTGAAATCCAACAAAAGAGCCTGCAGGGCTCGCGGAGCGTCGGCTTTCGTGTTCTGACCTTCCTATCTCTCTTGTCGTTGTCAAAATGGCTCTCAATCAGCGAGAGCGCTGCCTCGAACAGAATGTTGAGTGGTATAGAGGCTGGATGATAGAGGATGTTGCGGTCCGGCGACAGGTCCTCGAGTCACGCCGAGACGCCCTTGCTTCAAGAAGCTTCGACCGCCAGACACTGAACGAGCTCCAACAAGTTCTAAACCACGAATACCTCTGCCTTGAATATGGACAGCCACAGACTCTCCTGCGCGTTGGAAGTGTCCACCGGAACAGCGTCGACACATGGCTGCAAACGCGGCTGCAAACACTGCTTGGCCAGGTCGTCGAGTGCTTGGTCGAGCGTGTCTCTGGGCCTACTCGTCTGGAGATCGTGCTACTCCTTCGAGTTCTCCTCTCTGTTCTGAGTCTACTCCACGTCCAAGGCTCTCAACAGCTTCCCGATACCCAGCGCCAACATCTACTTCGCCGTTTCGACGACGAGCTCCAGCAAGGACTCCGCATCATCCACCAGCCGCTCACTGTGGACAACTTCCGTATTTCGCAGACGTCGTATTTACTCCGAGTTGCACTTGACTTTGATCAGTTAGTTGCGTCGCCGCTGCCGGCTTCCATCGTAGATCCGTTACGACAGTGGATCTCGTTTGCTTTTCAAGCCGTCCCTACCGTACGTTGCGAGCGATCTCCGTTGGAATGTTCACTCACAGAAAGCAGGACTCTGAACACCGCTTAAGGGCACAAACAGCAGGATGCTTCCAAGAGATTGAGCGACGCCTGTCTGAGTTCTGGCGCCAATTATCCGACAAGTTCCAGATTCTCGCCACCGTTCAAGAGCTTACCCGACTGACCGTTGCTTTGCATCTACTTTCTACCGTCACCCTAGGCTCCAACATACGGCCATCAGGGCGTCGACAACCACCTCCAATGCTTCAAGGGGTGCAGAACTTTGCTAAAATGGTCTTGGAAAAAGCTTCACAAGTAATCACTGATGAGCTTGATATGGTTTTATCACCTCAATCTCCTAGTTCTCTCACCCCAATGGCTACCTTTGCTGCGCTCGATATCACCACCTATCTTTGTGGTATCTTAGAATGTGCTCGACAGCTGAGCGAGGTCCTTGAGGTCGGAGACCTCCCGCAACCGTTTTGGACTCTCATGGGCCGTACAGTCGCAATTGCGGACGAGCGAAGGCTTCGCTGGAAGGCAGTAAGTACATCGTCTTGTAATTGAGCGAGCATATTACATGTCTATCCATCATTTCCTACTTAATTTACTCTCATCAAAGCATCGATACGCTAACTTTGGTAAAGATAGAGGTGCTTCTAATCAACGCAAGCAACCATGACGACTGCTCAAGAGATATACTCACGGCGGCTTCACATCCTCGTCGCAGTCACGTGCAACAGCCAGCACAGCAGCTCCGAGCCGAAGTCCAAGCCATCAGCCATTGCATCCTCCAGGAAAGGGGCCAGTATGTCAGAGATCGACGCCACTCTCAAGCTTTATCGTCGTCGGGGAGTCTTGTGTCCGAAGAAGGCCCTAAGTATCGTATCCGGCGCGATGGATGGAACGAACACGGCATCGAATCTATGCAGCGATCATCAAATGTTGAGACCGTATTAGTCGAACTGCAAATACCTCGGGAAAAAGCGCGTAAATTTTTGAAGTCTTCTCGAGTGACTTGTATCAACTCCGGACTTTCACCAAATTGCGAAGCTGCATTTCTCCAAAGCGACGACCGCGTTATACTTTACGATACGCGGTATTTATCCCATGGTAAGAAGTTGCAGGCCGGACTAGAGTTGATTCGACCTCAAAGCTATATGAAGGATGCAGTACTATCAAATTGTTTCCTCGCCTTCACCAATGACCGCGGCCTAGAAGTCCATGAGTACCATCACCTTAACCTTCCAAACTCTACACACCCTGTCGGACAATGCCAGCTGTCCGAGCAAGAAGCTGGGGGACACCGGTGGGAGCCGAGCTGCCTTGCCATTCATGAGGGTAAAGATCAAGTGTGGATTGCCGTTGGTGGCGGCATTGTCCGTGGCGTCAATGGTTTCGTTGGCGACATCAAGCTTTTCCATTTCAAGAAACACAACAACCGCAGAAGGCTTGAGCCTAAGCTGGAGAGGTTTTATCGAAGCCGACCGGACCCTCTCGCGGGCGGCCTTCTCAAAGGCGTAAGCTTCAGTCCTGACAAAAGCAAGTTAGTCTGTATCACAAACAACAACGTGGTGCTCGTATGGCGGCTATCAAGCAACGGCCAACCGAAGGGTCATCCTTTTAGAATTGAAAGAGAGTACACCAAAGTAGGTGAACTGCGCTATTATCTTCCCCGATCACCATGCGGCTTCATTTTTCAGTCTCTGCGTATTTTTCTCTATTTCAGAACAGCTAATTGTACTTAGTCTATGGTCTCTCATGGCGTGACGTCCGCAACCTTATTCTTTGCTCCTTCAAGGCGACCTTACGTCCTTACAACGACTTCGCCATCATTCGAGCGAGCCGCCAATAATGGCCGAGGGGAGTGGTCATACATCAGTCCCGTAGCGCCATGTCCAGTCATCATGCCGCCGGATCTAGAACATGACCTCACTAGCTTACGTGCCAAGTATCTCGTGGGGACAGTAACCACGAATGGCGGCTTGGTAGCTGTGCTTGAAGAGGGCGGCAAGATCAAGATCCTCAGCCTGACTGGTGCTGTAAAGGGTGGTCTCGACTGTAAGAGGGACGTAGATGAGCAATGTGTCGCCCAACTATCAACTCAAGAGAAGGCATCGCCCACATCGCTGCGGTTTCTCGAGTCCCCCGAGGGATTATTTGTATTTGCAATTGATATGAACGGTAAATTGATACGGCACAAATGGACCAACCAACGAGTGGAAAATACTCTGGAAGACGAGCCAGCACCACCAGCAGAGCTCCCAAGCATCGAACCCATTCCGCAAATGGCAGAACTCCCATCCGTCTTGACCAGTTGGGAACTCCCAGGAATCTCCACGGTATCATCCGTCAAGGTCGGAGGCCAAAGCGTAGTCAGTTACGGCTGAAATTTCGAACATTGTGGAACCGTTTCCTATCAAGGAGACTATAACTACGAAATGTCCCGGACTCACTCCGTGATTTTCCATATATCCGCAAACGGATCATAACTCGGATCCTCATGCCTATCATACTCAATCCCAATCGCCAGCTCCTTCGCCTTCTCCGCGCCATACACCTCCTCCACAAACGCAAGCACCAGATCAATCCCTGCCGACACGCCCGACCCCGTCCACACATTCCCATCCACCACCCACCGCGCCTTGTGGACCCAGTCCACATTCGCATACGGCGACGTCGCCTGGCATCACGTTAGCACACACCACCTCCTTGCTCACGAAAAGAAGCGGACTCACCCAAACCCACGCCTTCTTATTCGTCGTCGCCTTCCGCCTCTCCAACACCCCGCTCGCTGCCAACGGCACGCTCCCCGTGCACACCGTCAACACGTACCGCAGCTTGGGATACGCCCCCTTCAGGAACTGCGCGAGTTCCTCGACTACCGCCGGGTTCCGCAGCCCCATTCCGCCCGGCACGATCAGCACCTCCAGATCCGCGGGGGGGTCCGCGAACGTGTGCGTCGGCACAACGGACTGGCCGAAGTTGGGGGAGAGCTTGCCGTTGACGGGGTTGTTGGTGGGCACGGGCGATAGGGTGGAGGCGATGATGGACAAAGAGAGGGGGTGGGTGACGGAGAGGATGTTGAGGACGTCAAGGGGGCCGAAGGCGTCGAGGGCTTGGAAGCCGGGGAAGAGGAGGAGGCCGTAGGATTTGGGGAGGGGGGTGGTCATGGCTGGGGTGGGGATGTTGGGGTTTTATAGAGGTGAGGCTGGGAGGGGGGTTGAGACTAGGGGCAATGCGCTGAGAATGCGTGTTGATTGATGATGAGAAGGGGAGATTGAGGGGTGGAGAGGTATTTTGGTCTTAGACGTACCCTAATAGAGCTATTGTATTCTGGTCTCTCGGGGTACACAAAAGTTTACTGGTTCCTTTCAATGGATGTGAGACTCTGGAATGAGAGAGATGAAATATCGAACCGTACGACAGCTTTAAGCAACGGCAGTCATGCTTCTTATAGCTGTAAAGATGCCCCGCCATCAGCCTCGTATGACTAAGCCACATAAGCCCCAATCCAAGCTGCAACAGCGTCGTGCGGTAATATGAGCTAGATATAGGTTGTGGGGGGCTGGGGGCTGCGTTGGGGGACTTGGAGGACGGATTCTGTTAGATTTTTGTGACTTTGGAGCAAGCTAGTGGCAGAGTACTTGACCAAGAAGGGTAGCTGTACGCCCTTTGATCATGCGTTTAGATGAATTGACGAATCGCTGTGGATTTAGGGAACTATATTCCATGTTAGAGAGTACATTGACTGTATTGTTTGAGCTATTCATGTGCCTCTTTCCACTCATATACGCTATGGACGCTCTATCCCAGCCAGCACGCCTTTTGGTGTTTCTAAAACGTGAGTCTAGGAAGACCACGCAGGAGAATCATGACACATAGGGCGCGCTGTGCGAAGACCTTCCAGATGTACCGACAAAACCACTTTCTAGGCCCCAAAGCGTCCCTCTCTGTCCACCATCTACACTCTACAACCCATCACAACATTTTACATACCCTTTACACCCTAAAGCCCCCTTCCAAATCTTGCACCTCAACCGTCGGCAGCCTCCTCGTCCGCTCAATCCTCTCCTTGCTAATCAAATACGCCCGCGGCATCTCCCCCCTCTCCACCATCGCTTCCCCAACCCCCTCGCCCTTCCCCTCCAGCGCCGCCAACGCCATCCCAACCACCGCCTTCCCGCACAAACTCCCATTCGGCATCCCATGCCCCGTGTATCCCCCGGCCAGCCACACCCCCGGCATATCCGGCACCGCGCCGACCCACGGATGATCGTCGCGCGAGTACCCCATAATCCCCGTCCACTGCTGCACCGCCTCGAGCTCATCACCAGGCTTACTACCCAGCCCAAGATCCAGGATGCGGGGTAGTGCAGTGCGGAGGTACGCAGCAGCGCCGGTATCGAGAACCGAGTCGTCGCTGACGCCGATGCAAGGCAGCGAACTAGCACCCCGCCCGCCGCCGAACATGTAGTGGCCGGCGGGGTTCGGGACGCCGGCGAAGGGCCGCTGGATGAGGTAGTCGTCGGCGGTCTTGGGCTGGTCGAGGGCGCCGACCATGCCGTAGGAGTTTGGGAGGAGGGAGGCGGCGGGCGGGGGGAGGAGCGCGGACATGGTGCCGCGGACGGGGACGATGAGGTCGGCGAAGGAGGGGAGGAGGGCGGAGGTGTAGCCATTCGTGGCCAGGAGGAGGGTAGTTGTAGAGATAGGACCGCGGGGGGTGTGCAGGGTGTATAGGGGCTTTGGGGGGTTGTTGTTTGATGCGAAGGTGGAAGGGGTGGAGGTGATGGAGGTGACGGGGGTGGTGGTTTGGAGGTTCAAGATGCCTGCTTTCACGAGTTTCTCGAGGATGAAGGTGACGTATTTATAGGGCCAGAGGCTTGCAGCGCCTTCGCTGATGGTTGCGCCGGTGCAGGAGGGGTGCACGCGGTGTTTGGCAAGTTCGGCGGCGTCTTTGATTATTGTGACCATTTTACCGATGTCTGGGGCTGCTGATCTGAGCTCTTTGATTGCGTCTTCGGCTTCTTGGATCAGGTCTTCTTTCCAAAATGTACGGCATCCAGATACGCTGCGCCATTCACATGAGATATTGTGAGCTTCGATGTAGGATTGAACGGCGTGAACGTTTTTGAGCTCGAAGGCGGCGACATCGGGGCCGCGGTCGAAAAGGAGTGGCTGGCAATGGCCTCCGTTCTGTGATACGTTGTCGCAAATCAGCAAGTGTTCCATGTATTGGCCAAAGTGGTTGCTCATGCTTCATCTTGTTTAACACAGAGTGTACGGCAAACTCACCCTTCCAGTAGCACCCCAGCATGCCTCTCTCGCCTCTAACATAACGATACTCTTGCCCTTTGCCCGTTCATCTTCTGCGAGAAATCTTGCGATGGATGATCCTGTTATGCCGCTTCCTACGATAACAATGTCTGCCGACGCTGGGAGGCCATCGGTCGATCTATGTCCCAAAAGGAACTCGGAGGGCTCGCTATGCCAAAAAGATGCTGTGGACACTGGCGTTGGTAAAGTTGAACGGACATGGTCCGTAGAGCCTGTGTTTGTCATGGTGGGTGGTTGTAGGAGATGAGGGACGTTGCGTAGGTATGTGTGGGGCTCGACATGATGCGTTTGTTCGGCCTTATGTACTGTTTGTACCGTTGTGGAGCCTGATGATCGGAGTAACGAAGGTGTTCCAGCGGGAGCACTCCGAAAGCTGGCAGTCGGAGTCGGAATGGATGGTGTTGTAGGTGTCAAGGGTGGAAACGACGAACGAAGAAAGAGTGTTCGAGGAACGTGAAGCTCGGCCTTGAAATGGTCTTTCCTCCTTCTACAACCTTCAATTCAGGCATCGAAAATTCGAAATACCCCACCCCCACTCCTTAAGCCGTAGGGCTATGCGGCTCCTCGTGATCCTATCCTCCCCGCGATAGTAAGATCATCATTCAAAAGTCACCACCGTCAAACACGGGAAAGTTGCAACGCGCACAGATGAGGCAATTGATTGTTCTCTAAGACATATAACATTTCTCGCAGGGGGTATCAGACTAGACTAGTATACATCATGGTAGATGAAAGCATCCAGGCCGTTCATTCAAAGATACCACTTTTCCAACAAGAGAGAGAAAGTATCATCCTCAAACTACCACACGACTTCAACCAGCCGTCCGAATGGTCAGAACGAAAGAAACATAAGGTCCAATCTATTGCAGAGATAGTCAATTTGACTCGAGCCAGCTCGACTCTCTGCCCTGGCCCGAAAACACCATTCTGTCCACAGAAGTGTGCATCCGTGGCCCGTTCCGCTTCATCGAGAAGCATGCATTAAGCATCTAGCAGCGTCCCAGCACAGCCAAACAATCTAGTACAAGACGACAAACGAGCACCAGTGCTCAGCTGCTTTACGAGCGCGATATCTTGCCGCGGTGGAAGAGGTCTTTTGCGTGGTCCGTGACACTGAAGTCGTTGAAGAGCCACGAATTCGCGTGACGTCCTCGCCATGGGTCGCTGCTCGCTGTAGCGCGCCGCGTTGGAGTTGGGTCAAACCGCTTTGAGCCATCGTTACTTGATCGAGTCGAGTCTTGGCTGATGGTTGAGAAGTGACGGGTTTGCTGAGGTCTTGGCGGGGAGGTGGAGGTGCGGGCAGACGACGATGAGAGATGGTCGGGTGGTAAGGGCGATTTTGACCGGTTCCGGGGTACGCCTTGCCGGGAGCGGCTGCGAGAACGGCCTCGCTTTACTTTTGAGGCAATTGTTTCGAAAAAGGTGGCTTCGACTGGGGAGGTGGTCGACGACGTCGAGCCTTGAGTGCTGCGGCGCGACATGAATGAGGCCGGAGAGGGCTCAGCAGGAGGTGTTTGAGCCATTGGAAGTCGGGACTCGCTGGAGGAAGTAGCCAGAGTCTGAATTGGAGGAGGTGGTTTCGAAACAGTGGATGGCAGCACAGGCATCGATCCCAAACAATGTTTGGTGGGGGTATCCCGAAGTGCGGGGCAGCGAGGTCTGATTGCTTTTTGGGAGCGTGGAGAGGATCAGGAAGCAAGAGGCAGTGCGAGGAGTGCCGCAATCAAATAGTAGTCAAGAGTGGTTCAGACAGATATACGGCGCAGGAGGAAGCGGCGTCTTGTTTTAAGTCGCGAACTCGAGCTTGCGATACTTGTCCTGATCACACTCCCCACCTAGGCAGCTTGGCGCAGAGGACGGGCATGCAGAGGGCCATCGGTGAGTTTGGCCAGTCATAGCCAATCGCTGACTGCGCTGAGACGACACAGGGCTGAAAAGGGCTTCACAGGCCGCCAGTTCACCGACAGTCGCGAAGTGTGACCTTGGCATCTGCGGGGAGACGGCCGGGTTCTGCACCACGAGTGGCCTCGCATGCAAGGCCAGCGCATCTCCACTCACTACCAGCCAGACTGCCGGACTCCGCTGCGATAGCCTGAGGCCGCTGGCCCAATCGCGCACCGCGCCCAGCTTGACCGGAACCCTTCTCGGCTTGGCCGCAGAAGCTGTGTCATCGCGTCGAGACCACACCGAGTCGCTTTCTTGGGATTGATGCAATTCTCATGCATCAAGGGCTGAGGCTCTGCAGATCGCTCGCCGCCGTTTATCATCGCTCTCGGCCATTGCCGTGCCGTTGCTATTAGACGTCGCAGATAGGCACATGAAAGTACTCGCAGCGACGACAGTGACACAGTGAAGTCTCATGACTCCGAGGCACGCAATATCTGCACACGCACTCCACGGAGAGACATGAGCCAACTTTCCCCAAGCACTCAACTTCTCTACCCCCATTCTTCTCCAAATCTCATGCTCGCCAAACCTTGGAACCTTTCCAAGATGAAGACGGCATCCTGCTCGCAGACCCACTGCAGCGTCACATGGTCTCTGCCGTCGGAACCGGATCGTCACCTCGACCCATAGACTGAGCTCCCGAATTAGAAGCCAGCCCTACGACACTATCGCGCCCGAACCGTTGGCGGGTGAGAGACGCGTGGACAAACCGACTTCGCTCGGGTCGGTTAATGTTCTGGAAAGTTCAGTGCATTCACAAACGGCAGCCGCAAAGATCGTCGGCTGTTTATGCCAGTTTCATTGTAGTGCACTTTTGATTCAAGGAACATCCACGGCCTAATGCACTGCTCTGAACGAATACATCATAGGTCAAGCGTTCATTAGAACAATTTCATAATGTACACGATTCAATCCACCAAACGTTTGGTGTACCGTGCCCTCTAATTCCAATTCCTCATATTACCATCAGATTTCCGTTGTGTCACATCATATCAGGGCTTCAACAGCATTCCTCTAGCAAGCAAGGTTGTAGACGGGGTTCCTGTTCGCGTCCACGACACCAAACGACGGCGATGCCGAGTAATCTTGGTACGCATACCTAATCGAGTCAGCTGACGGGTCCTCAAGCATGTAAGAATGTTCGCAACAACATACCAGAAAGTGTGAGCTTGCTCGAAAGCAGCGCAAGCCACATTGGTCCAGTACGCTTGCGCATTCGAAACAGAAGCAACAGATGCATCGAAGTTGGCACCGCTAACCGGCCATCCCGTCTCGGTGATCCACACCCAGGTTCCCGGTGAAACGGCGTTGACAACATCGCGCGTCGCCTGGACAGAGTCCCAGAACACGTTGGCGCCGTTCTGAATCTCTGCGCCTTGGAAGTAGGGGTAGCCGTCCGTTCCAACAAAGTCGGAAGCTTGAATGACAGCGGCGTTCTCTGACTTCACCCATGCGGTCCAGGTATCGACGTGTCCAACCTCCTGGTTAGCACCAACGGAGCGAATCATGCCACGAACATCGTGGATCTGAGAAGCAAGCTTGTCGGCCGTAGTGTCGCCGCGGTAGAGGTCTTCGTTTCCAACACCAACTGCGATGATCCAGTCGGATCCGTGCTCTAGAATAGCACTCAGAAGCGCTTGCTTCTCGGCATCGAAGTGAGCGTCGTCTTCGGTCCACACACCGACCAAGATTCCAGTTCCAGTGTCCACAGCAGCAGGGACGGCATTAGCGAGCGTGTCGCAGTCGGAGGACGCGTAAACGCGGACGGAAGTGAATGCTCCAGGAAGGCCTTTCAGAGTCGTGAAGACAGTCTTCCAATCCGCGGTCGATTTGCAAGAGCCATCAGGGTTGGTTGCGCCAACATTGAAGCCCTTCCAGTATGCCTCAGCGCCGGAGAAGCCAGAAAGCACTGCGAGCAGCGAAGCGAATGTGGAGGGGCGCATTATTGTGATGATACAAAAAGATTATACAAAAGCGAGAAGGATCAATTGTTTTTCTGAATCGAGTGAGGGTTGCAGGCAAGAGGAAGAAGGATCATGCCAGGGGGAAAATATGGGAAAGACCTCCACGCAGGGTCCGTTCGTAAAAATCTGCAGGTATTCTAGCCCGCTGTCCTGCATGAAAGCGTGGCGATCCATGTGCCGTCTGCTATGAAAAGCGACGACGTCACCCGATGTTTTTGCTTCCGCTATCCCGCCGACGAAGGCGATTGGGCAGTCATATTGATCCGCCAGGTACCGCGAGGCTAGACGCTTTAGGCTGTTCAGATGCAGACATGATGCTGGAATACGAGTCGTTAGGTACCGTATAGTTTCTGCATATCGAGACGCCTCTCTTGGCAGCGCTAGCAGGGGGCTCTATTTCTAATTCCTCATCCGCCGCACCCGCTCAGTGCCTAGATACATTAAGCCTCTATATAAATATACTTAAATCTATATATCTTTCTATTTAATAATAGCCTATGCAACTGTAAATAAAGCCCTAATTACCTTAGGGGAATTTAAGGCAGTTTATATATATTTTTTCTACTTTTCTTATATATTACTTTACTAATTCTTATCTTATAGATACTATATATAACTATATTAATTCTCTACGCTTTAAAATAGATAAGAAGTATATTCTTATCTATTATTAGCCTATAGATTAGACATATAATATATCTAGAGGTTCTAGAATCTCTCTCTAAGATACTAAGGGATAATACTAAGATTAGATAAAGAAAGAGAATTATATGCCTATTAACACACGCCTATAAGCTAGTAGGCGTGTTATTAGATATATAATATGCCTAGGTAGAGGCTATAAGTATCTAGATAGTTACCTTAGTATTAAGCGGAAGATAAAGTTTAGTATAATAGTAGTATATATTTTACTAAGTTTCTAGGCGTAGATTTCTACCTCTATAATAGTTGCATAGAGTTCTACTTTAGATAGTAAATAGATTAGATAAACCTAATTAATTTAGTTCTAGTTTAAATAAAATTAATAGAAATTTAAATAAGTTGTAAATTTTTCTATAATAGACCGCATAAAACAGGAAGTCTATAGAAGGGCTGCGCAGCCTTACTATAAATCTACTTAAGAGTAATAACTTAGTTAATTATTATAGAATAACTACGCGCTTTTAAAAGGTTAACGGCGTGTATACAGGCTAACAGCGCGCTTAATTATAGCTAGACTATATTAGTAGATTTAAGAGATTTACAGTTTAAAGATATATATATATAGAATATTTTATAAGTAAATTTATCTAGTTCTAGTATAGCTTAGTAGTTAGTATAGTGCTTCTATAGTTTAAATTTTTAATATAATAAGCTTAAGGAGCTTTTATTACAGGAATTTAAACTGTAGAAGCATAGAGAGCGGGGGGTTAGTAGCACTCTTTTTATAGTTTAATTTCTAGCTAGACCGCTTTCTTTTTACTTAAATATTTATTAATCCTTACGCGCTTTTAACAGGTTAACGGCGTGCATGCGGGCTAATAGCGCGCTTAATTATAGCTAGATTATATTAGTAGATTTAAGAGATTTACGTACTAAAGAAAGTGTAATAGCTGGAGGCGTAGACTATTTTTATACTCTAGGCCTATATACTTTATTTAAACCGCGAATCTTTTAAATCTACTAATATAATCTAGCTATAATTAAGCACGCTATTAGCCTATATGCACGCTATTAACCTATTAAAAGCACGTAAGGATTAATAAATATTTAATTAAGTTATTATTCTTAAGTAGATTTATAGTAAGGCTACGCGGCCCTTCTATAGACTTTCTATTTCCTTATAATACACTCTTGGCAGCTACCGCTAGAGGATGTAGAATAGCTAATATCTAATAGATTAGAACGCGCTTTTAGATAGAATAAGATAGAATATATTATAATTAATTAGCTATTACTCTAGGTAGTAAATATATAGTATATATATTAAAACTAGTATTTATAATTAAAATATTAAAAAATTAGCCTCTTAATACTAGCCCCTCTTAAGCGCCCTTATAGTACACCCCCCCTAATTTCTAACTACTATAACTCTACTAATATACATTATATTAAGAATCTAAGATAATAGGCCTATTATCTAAGTTACTAGCTTTAATACTAGAAGATAGAAAGCTATTATTCTAGGTAATAGTTAAATTAATAGGGTTATTAGTAGTATTTAAATGCCTCTTAGAAATTAAGCTATAGCGCTCTAGATTATACGCTATTAGCCTCTCTACTAGCTACTACTTTCTAAGTCTTAAGTAGCCTCTTAAACCGCGCCTTCTATATACTATCTTAAGCTACTTAATAGTTTCTAATTTATAGATATAGCTAAATATATTCTTATCTTAGTTAATAAAGGTAAGATTATTATTATTAAAGTTAACCTTCTATTTAATATATATAGGAATAATAGGGGCTTTAGCCTAGGTAGATAAGTTCTATATATTAGGGTTATATCCCTTTATCTATATCTTATAGTCCTAACTTCTATTAGCTAGCAGCGTAATTTCTATATCTTTAAATACTTTTTAGATAAGCTTAGGCTTTAATTTAAGAACCCTCTATATATAAGAGACTACGTATATAGTAAGAATTCTCTTATTAATTAGCTTATCTTTCTTAGGCTACTCTCTACGCCTATACTAAACTTCTAGATAATTCTCTATATTCTTAGTAATCTACTCCTTAAAAGGCTTATTAATAGCTATATTAAGAGGCTATAGATAGCCTATATAGCTACCGGGAATTATTAAAATATATACCCGATTTACTATAAGTAGATTCTTAATAGCCTTAGTCTTATAAAACGCCGCAGCATTAAGTAAAAGAAGAGACTCTAGAGGATTACCCGCAGTATTCTAATTAGCTAGAAGGTACTTATTCTCTATCTAGGAATAGAATAGCATCTTATTATTATACGCGTACTTATTAATATATATAATTACGTCCTTTATATATATTAGGAATTTCTAAATTAAGAAACGCGTAGAGAATACTAGTTACTTACGTAACCTTCTAGAAGACTACGCATTTTACCGCTCCGCGGGCTTTGCGCCACTCTATAAAAGTTTACCCACTTCTTATATAAAATTTACGCGCAGGCTGCGTAGATAATTCTTAATTATAGATAATCTAGTATTATAGGTAATTATTATAGTTAATAACTACTTTATAGTCCTTATAAATATAGCTATCTACCTCCTCTATCTAACCTTTTAAAACCGCCCAATCCGCCTAGGTTATAGATAGATAGATAATAATATAAATGGGGCCTTATATACTAAATACATAATTATCGCGTATAGTAGGAAATTTAAAGTTGCACTAGTATATCTAGTTATCTCTTCTTACTACCTCTACTAGGGCTTTATAGTCTATAGTAACTTTATATATATTATAGACTTTACGCGTTATATAGATAGTAATACCTATATATATTTCTAAGAATTATGTAACTATTACTAACCTTAATAATTTTAATATTCTAGTAGACTATTAGAGCTAGTAACGCGTGCGCTAGATATCTAGGCTAGGGAATAGCACGCGATATATACATTGCGCGTTAGATAGTAGACTATATAGTAATTTAGGATACATCTAATTGCGGTATATATATTATAAAATAGAAAGATAATACTAAGTATAAGATAGAGCCTACTTACACCCTATTTACTAATTCTATACTACTATTCCTTATCCCTAATACTCTTAAGCAACTTAATAACTAGCCGCAGGCTTCCTTCTCTAGAATTCTATGCCTTAACGTAGGCAGCTATAAACTTTTAATATTAGTCCTTATTAAATATAATTATAGTATTATTTTTATACTAGCCGCATTTATCTTCCTTTATATAGAACCGCTGCCTAAATTATATAAATAAGAGATTAAGAGGGCACTACTTCTAGCAGTTCTTTATCTTAATACTCTCCTTAGCCTCCCTATAAATTAGAGCTAAGCGGTATAAGTTATTATTAGTAAGAGGCTCTATATTATTAATCTTATTATTCTATAGTTAATATAATTAGTATATTATACTTTAGCTCTCTACCTTATATAATTACCTATACTATCTATAATATCTAATAAAGTGTCCCTAAGAGGGGGGCTAGATAGAATTAAACGCGGTAAGAATAAGTACCTAGAGTTAAATAGTTATGCTTCGCTCTTAATGCGCTTTATTAGCGTATATATCTTCTTACGTTAGTTAATAAGGTTCCGCTACTAATCCCGCTTCTTTACTTCTATTCTTGCCACCCTTGTAGTAAAGGCCTATTATTATTCTAGTATTATATCTTTAGTTAAATCTAATGCATTATAGCGGTTAGAGTTATTATATATATTCTTATTATTATCTTCTTTATAGTTTATATACTAACCTACCCGTTTTATAATAAATTCTTACTAGTAGGATAATAGTTAGTGCTTATAGCGTAAGCTAAGTGCCCGCTATTAGGCAAGATATTTATTATAATTTACTACCCTAGCTTATAGTTAGCATAGTCTTATATAAGGGGGGCGGTAGTTAATACTAGTAGTAGTAACCCTATAAATTAGGTTTATGCGCTTCTAGCCTAAGGTATATTTACTAATAGTATAGTAGAGGCAAGTATATATATATATAATAGTATTACCTAAGAGGGGGTTAAAAAACTCTTTTAAGTATCTTTATATCTCTAAGGCGTTTATAGACCGTCCTATAAAGAGTAGGTCTATAACTACTACCTAAATAGCCTTAGCTATAAAGATTACTAGTAGCCTCTATAATCTATTAGAATGCTATCTAATACTAGGTTAGTAACTAATCTTAGCTTAGTCTTTATCTACCCTAAAGAGATAGTTCTAATTCTTTATTAGTGTTAACGCGGTGCTGGTAATATCTAGAGTTATAAAACTAAGACTATAGCATTCTTATATAATATTATAAGTAACCTTTATTATAGCATTATAGAAATAACTAAAAGTATTATAAATCTAGGTTATATATTATAATTAGCCATTATATAAGGTTATAGGAGTAGGGAGAGAGTAATATACCTTCTACGCGTAAAAAGGGTTTAGAGTAGTAGGGATATTAGCTTAAGTATAGAATAGTTAGTCTTTATAGACGTCTACCTATATTTATATTAGCACTTACTAAAATATATCTAGCCTAATACTCTTAGTCTAGGCTATAAGGTTGTTACTATATTTTCTAATTATATTAGTACCTAATACTATACTTCTAAGTATCTAGTATCTTATTTATTCTTCTACTACTATATATTTTACCTTTATAGTTAGTACTTTAGCATGCCTATCTACACCATCCTATATCTAAATTATTTTACTGCGTTATTTTATACTAAGGGAGCTAATGCAGTTATAGACGGGTATGCCTCTACCTATACCTAAGAAGCGGCTAGTAGAAGAGGAGGATAGTAGACTGCTTAACGCAAAGATATTAAACCTAGTTATTTAGTTAATAGCCCTGCGGGCTTCTATTCTAGCCGCTATCTTATCTTAGACTACGGCGGCACTCTAATAGGTATTTATTAGTATATACTACTTAGTAGAGTAGCTATAATATATATATAAGCTAATCTTACGCTTAAAGTCTATTTATACGCGGAAGTTAGTATTACTAGATTAGAAAATAGGCGTGTGCCTATCCTTATCCTCTATACCGCGTTTTCTCTTTCTAGCAAGAGATAAGGTGCGGCTAGACGGCCGAGATAATATAGCATCGCCGTCTTAGAATATTCTAGTAGTATATTCTCTTTTACTTATTAAGTTCTATATATTTATTATTAGTTAGCAGGCGTTAGAGTTAAGGGAGCTAGGCGCGTTACCGTGTTAATTAGTTTTAAGGTAGCGCATTTTTACTTCTTTACTATCTATAGTTATACGCGTTAGCTATATATATATTAACGTGTACTATAGATAGAATATATAGTATAGCACGTTTAAGTTATATAGTAAGTCTCTATTTAGGGTAGAGAGAGATAGTTCTATATTACCTTTTACTATATTTAAGTAGGTAATATTAAGCCTTACTAAATAATAAATAGAGGGCGTGTAGTAAAAGAATATTCTATTTCTTAAGGTAGAGTATAAGAATAATAACTATAAAGGGAAGTAAAGTAGATTATAATTAAGTAGCGTAGAGAGAAGGGAATAAAGGGGGAGTAAGTTGCGTATTTATTATAATAGAATATAATAGAGCTAGCTAGATGCAGTCTATATATATTAACTTAGCGTCTTTAGCTAGTTATATACCTCTTTTCTATCCCCCCCTTAATAAAGCCCTATTATTCTATATAATTAAATATTTCTATCTACGCAATTATCTCTCCTATTATATTGCCTTAGACTAGAGCTTATACTTACGCACTTATATTAACTTCTACTAATTGCTGCACGCGCGCTGCTACCTTCTACTATTATTCCTAGATAGCATCTCCTACGCTATTAAAATAGTAGTTAGTTAAGAGATTATAGACTTTGCGTTCTATATTATTAGATAGATAGCTAGCTAAGTTAAAGGCCCTAATAGAGGTATTAATATTATAACGCGCAGCCGTCCCCTTATCGCTAACTTTATCCCCGGTTAGGCAACCTACTTAGGCGCAAATAACCCGCTAGCTATCTTCTCTAGCTATAGTATATGTCTCTCTTCTATATTATCTATAATAAACGCCTCTACCTTTACTAACTAAATTGCGCAACCTTAAGCTATTATATCCTTCTCTCTCTTAGCCTAAAATACTCTTTTTACCACTATTTAGGCCTTCTTTCTATAATTCCGGCCCTCTATTAGTTGCTACGCCGCAAGCGGTTGCATACTATATTATAGGGTACTTCTCTATAGTAGAAAGGTCCCTAGATAGAAGAATAGAAGGGTAGTCTACTAGTAGTAAATTCCCCCCCTATAGAATCTATATATCTAGTTAGAATATTTAGCTATATAGCTATACTTCTAGTTTTAATAATAGCTATAGTTTAGATAACTCTATACTACCTATATATAGGGATATTAAGCTATCTATATTCTAGTCTAGCAAGATAGTATAAGGTTATAATAAGGCCCCGCCTTAGAGTAGTATAGTCCTAGTCTAGTTCCCTTAGTAAGGCGGGCTGTAGAATAGTTTAATTATAAATTAGGTTAGCTAGGTATATAGACTCTTGCGCTATCTAAGTTCTCTACCTTTTATAGTTCCGTACTCTTATCTCTTATATAACCCTTATATTCTTTTTAACTTTTTCTATAGCTCTAATCTCTTACTTATTTATCTTATTACGCAGGCGTTTATAACTAGTAGAGGCTAATATAGATGTAGGTAGAAGAATAGTATAGTACTAGCTAGAGTAGATAGGTATAGAGGTATTATCTATCTATATTAGCTATATTAATTAAAATTATTGCATGTATCTAATATACTATTTAGCTAAGGCTTAATAATTAGGGTAATATAGTCTAGTTCTCTTAATAAACTCTAATGCACTATTACTATATACTAGTCTACCTTATTCTTAACTAGAAACTTAAGATTATCCGCAATATAGTAATATATAGTTTTGCGTTCTATATTAAGACTAAATATTATATTTAATCTAGTAATAAGTATACTAAATTTAGGGGCCAGCATTACTAGTATACTCTTTAGTAGCATAGGTGGTGCAAGTTTATATACTAGTATAATGCGGGCGGCCTTACTACCTAGCTACTTTACTAATATTAACTTTATTTCTATATGCGCTAAACTGCAGTAGCATTTAGGGTGCGGCGAAGTTCTATTTTATTTAGTAGGTGGAGTATCTATAGAATTAGAATAATAAGACGCATTAATATAATCTCGTCTTTTCTTATTATAGTTATATTACTGTGCAAGTTTTAATATCTACTTATATTCTTCTTTAAGTGGAACATGTAAAAGCATTTTAGAAAACTTCTTTATAATATCTATTATTATAGATTATACTATCCCCCTAATTATCTTTAAGTAGAGGGATCTACCTAGTAGGTCTACTAATTTTATCTTAGTCTCTATTGCAGTATATAGCGTATTATATTTATAGGCGCTAATATTAAGGCCCTATATAAGCTTATTTCTAGAGTCCGGCTTAAGGTTATTAGGTATTAGGGACTAGCCTTATTTATCTAATAATATAATAGTTTAACAATTCTTAGGGTATAAAAGGGGTAGAAAAGGTAAAGTTAGAGTTAGTTTATATACATATTTAGACGATAGGGTGCCAAGACTAGACTCTTATCGCGTCTGCGTAACTAAATTAGCTACTTTAGCGGTAACTATTTTGCAGTAATTAATAGAATACCTATACTACCTCTTCTCTTAAGAAGGAACTAAAGCCTCTTTATATTAACAGCAACCTAGCATTTATTAAGTTGTTAGTATAAGATCTAGATAGTTTAGTATTAGGCTAAAAATTCTATATTTTATGCTGCTGCCTAATATATTTATATATTTAAGTATTAGAGATAATTATAAATAATGCTCTATTATTAACTATTACTATATAATAGCCCGGTTTATTTATCTAAATATATACTTAGGCGGTGCTCCCTTTTTTATAATTATTAATATTATTATAGAGCACTATTATAATACTTTAGGGCTTTAGCTAATTATATATAGTATAGAGATACTAATAATTTAAGAGTATAGGCCTATACGCCTATTTTAGAATACTCTTATTTAATTTATATAATAGCTAGGACTAGGAATATATACTTTCTCTAGCAACTTAGATATATTAAGAAGTGTAATAAATATAATAGTATTTTAGAGTATTTTCTAAATTAAGTAGAAAGGTTATAAATAGATAGCGTCTAAATTAGCTATAGAGTGGCATGTAAACGTATTATACTATCTTAAAACTAACCTAACTTATCTCTATATCTAATTAGCTGTAGTGTTAGTAGTATATTAAAATATAGGTAGCTAGAAAGGGCTTAGCATTAGTAAGTATATACTTTTCTACCTATTTTCTTTTAGCTAGTACATGTATACGGCACTAAATTATACTACTATAGGCCTATAGTACACTCTAATTTATAGGCTGCTTTATTTAAATCTCTTTATTAGGAATATAAGTAAGATTAGATGTATACTAGCTACTAATATCCTGCAGTCTAGATTAAAAGGGTAGAATAGAGGGTTCTTGCAACCTTTCTATACCTTATAATATGCAAGAATATTACTAATAATATATATAGGCCTATAGAGTATTAGCGCCGCTATATAGATATTTACCTATATAATACTATAGTTTATATTGCTAATACTTAGGCCTTAAATTATATTTAAGGCTCGCACTACTAATATCTAAGCCTTGCGGCAAGTATATAGTTAAGTAGATTATATTAATATTAAAAACGGGCAGTCTATAGTAGACCTGCTATAGATATAGTATACTTATTAACGCGGTAATTACTAGTATATTATAGAAGTAGAAGTTAAAATAGTTTATTTTATAATGTCTACTATAGAACTATATATACTATATAATTAGTATATTTAGTAGTTATCTTAGTACTAATAGTTCCTTAGTTTTCCTTCTTTTTTAGTATACTTTACATAACCTTATATATAAACTTATTATTATTAACCGTATAGAACTAAGCTAGCGTATCTGCTAGGTTATTACCCTCTATATAGGTAAGAATAATACTGTATATTCTATTAAACCTCTAGTTCTTCTACTACACTCTAGATATAATCTATATCTTAAGGCTAGATATAGTCTATAGCTCTATAACTATTACGCACGTGCATTAAAAAGTAAAGTTAGAGCCTTCTACTTCTCTAGTCTTCTAGTTCGCGACTAAAATATTAACGGCCGCTAGATTGTCTTAATTACGCTTAAAGCCAGTATTAAATTACTCCTATTACTTAACTATTAGTAATAAATATAACTATATAAGCTTTTTAGTTAGTATAGTCTTTATAATTATCTAGTATTAATTATATTAGTTTATTAGATAATAATCGCCAATTATAGATAGAGATAGATAGCAACTTATAATATAGATAACTAAATTAACTATAGGCTCCTCGCTAATAATTAGTATCTTCTTCTTCTTAGCTTAAATATATTAAACTATGCTTCTAATCTTCTTTAGCTTCCCTAAATTAGCTAGTAGGTTAGTATACTATTTAGTAAGAGTACTCTCTAAGTCTATATAATCTATCTAGCCCGCATTTTTAATATCTTCTAGAGTAAAGGTTAGATTACTTATTAAGCTAAGCTCTTCCTATTATATCTTTAACTTAGCCAGCCTAGGAATTAATGTAAAAATCTAGGGCAGCCTTTCCTTGCCTAAGCCTATTAGGAAGGCGCCTAGGCTAAAGAAAGGCGGCGGCTTATTAATTACTACTCTATACCTTAGCTATTCTTTATACTCTTCTTTAAGGTCTATATATCTCTCTCTAATAACTATATAGTACTTCTTAATAAAGGGTTTAAAACAGTCTAGTATACTAACTATTACCTGCTATATAATATAGAGCGGCATATTCCCTAAGAGAAGGCTATCTAGGCTAAGGCTTATTAGCGTTCTACGGATACTTATAGCTGTAATTATATCTAATACTCTCTAGAGACGCCTAGACAATTTAGAATTATTCTATAGTTGCCGCTCTTTCTCTATTTTTAAGGTAAGGTAGTAACCTCTAGCCCCTATAAGATCTCCTTAATTAATACGCCGGAGAGTAGGGCCTTAATAAAGAATATTAAACTTATCCCCTTTATCTATATCTTCTTTCTCTAACTTCTTATCTAGAAGAGTATTATCTAGGTTATCTTTAATATTAGCGTCTAAGTTAGTTAGATCTACTATCTAAGTTAGCGTCTATAAACCTCTATATAGCATAACTATTAAATATAATAGAGTTTTAGGGCCGTAGAGAAAAGAAGTCCTACTATAGAATAAGCCTCCAGGGCAGCTATATAGATTAGTAGCCTTATTAAACCCTTCTAAGTCCTAGCCCTAATAAACCTAATTAAGCGCATAGTTAATATTCGCCTATTTACGCATAGTTAGATAGAATATATACTAATACTATATAGACTTAATATAGCTAAAAGCTGTAATATATAGAGATATATTATTAAATCCTAGGTAGAACTTATTAAAAAAAACGGCCCTATATATATATATAGGGGTTACTTTATTACTATATAATAGGTTATAAAATATTATAAAGGTCTCTAGTAAGTTTAAATTCTTATTATATTTTTTATTAAAGGTCTCCGCGCTTATAATAATAAGGTAGATTTTTACTCTTAGATTTAGCTTATACTACACCCGACTATTTATTTCTTAATAGATAGGCCTAAGGTTCTTCTAGTCTTTAGGGGTAAGGTTACCCTCCATAATACTTTTATATACGCGCCGGATATAAAGTCTTCCGCTAGAAACCTTAAAATTCTTATTCTTATATTTAATATCTAGCTAGTATTTTACCTTCTTATAGGTCTAATTTAGTAGACTCTTCTTAGTAAGCTAAATAATGCAGCCTTTAACGCTACTAGAATATAGAGTATTAGTACTAGCCTCTCTAGCATAAGTAGTAAATGCTATTAATATTTATAGAGTTTTTCCTATTCTAGGGGGGTCTATAAGAATTAGCCTACGCGCCCTACTAGCAAGACCTTAAATAATGCTGTATATCCCGGCTACCTAGTATAGGGCTGCACGCATCTTTAAATTAGTAGTTATTTCTAGCAGCTTAAAGGTTATATTACTAGAAAAATTCCTATATATTAAAGGTAAACTAAAAAACTATAGCACCTTTTTAAATACTACTACTAAGATATTCTTTATAGAGCTTAATATTAGGGCTATTATAGTAGTAATATTAATAGTATCTACCTCCTCTATATTAGCTATAATTATCTTATTTATATCTATAGAGGGTCTAGTCTCGCTAAGACTATATATATTAAATTTAAGTATAGCTATAATATTAATACTACTAATTACTATATCCCCCGTAATTTAGATATTACTAGAAATAGTCTAGCCGCTCTCTACAGCAACTATAAGCGCATAGAGTTATTTTTAGGCGGTTAGATACTAAGTAGTTCTAGGCCTAAGCGCCCTAAGCTACTATATAACCTTATTATAGATAATACTAGGCTAAATAGAATTACGCATTAACTTAGTATATAGCTAGATAATATTAAGTATCTATTAGAGTAGTTATACTTTCTTTTCTATTTATAGCTTCTATACCTTCTTCTCTACTAGTAGTTTCTACTTTCTTTATTCCTCTTACTCCGCTATCTCTTCTAGCTATTTCTACCTCTTTACTTTCTCTTTAGTCGCGGTTTTAGCTAGCTCTCTCTTCTTCTATTCTATCTACTTCTTAGCCTTCTCCGCTATTGCTATATCTACTAGCTCTCTCTTCTTTATCTCTTTCTTCTTTATCTCTTTCTTCTTTCTTTCTTTCTCTACTTTTACTATTTCTACTAGCGCTTTCTCTGCCAGCGCTTTCTCCGCCAGCTCTTTCTCCGCTAACTCTTTCTCCTTCTTCTCTTTCTCTTTCTTTTCTCTCTCTGCTTTCGCTGTTTCTACCAGCTCTTTCTCCTTTTTTTCTTTCTCTTCTTTTACTGTATCTACTAGCTGTTTCTACTTCTTCCCTTTATCCTACTCTATAGTAGAATTAACCCTATCTATATTAGCTATAAGTATATCTAGACTTATAGTTAAGTTAATAATTATTTTATCTAGAGTGTTGGCGGCGGTAGGTTTAGGTAGACCCTTAGCCGCAGCAGCCTTAGGCTTACTACGGCGGGGGCGTTTCTTAGCCGGGCAGATACTAGAGAGCAGAGACTTAAGAAAGTGCAGACCTAGCTATATATTAGTTAGTAGTAATATTTAATAATTAATAATAATTAATATATGTCTAGTCTTAAGTTTAGATATTACCTTTCTAATATTAAGGCCCTTTACTATAAAACTAAGCACTATCTCTTTAGATATACTCTTTATTTCCTCTAATAGTATAGTTAGATAGAAGTTATTCTCTATTAACTTCTAGATTCTATTAACTATAATAACGTGCTCTAGAGGGTTAAAGTCTATAAAAGTTCTATTAATAGCTTCTAGAAACTTTATAAAGCTATAGTCTTCTAGCTCTAGGCCTTTACCGCTAGACCTTATAAGATAGAGAGTAAAAAGGCGTCTAGTACTTTCCTACTGCGGCAGCTAGTATATTATAGCAAGGACCGTGTATAATAGCCGGGGCTTAAATAGGATATTTTAGGCAGTAATATCTAGGGATTTTATTAGAGAGCTAAGGCCTACTAATATAACTAACTTTATAGATAAGGCTAACTTAAACTACTTCCGCTTCTTATTACTTTTAATAATACTGCCCTATATCTTATATTTCTTATAGACTTTATGCTAGATTAATATCTAATATACTTACTTCTACTTAGCTAATATAAAAAACTTCTTAAATATATAACTCTATATATCTATAAAAAGCGTATATATTTTAGACTAAGTATCTAAGTAGGCGTTATTCTTACTATAGTTATTTTAGCCTAGTTATAAAAGATATTTTGCCTATAGGTATACTTTAGAGTTCTCTATTAGTATAAATAAGTTAGCTTCTATCTAGCGCTATATCTTAGAAGCTAGACCTAAGCCGGCTATAATATTTATTTAACTTAAGTAGCCTTTAAAGTTCTTAGTAAAATTAGATGCCGCCTTACTCTATATAGATATATTACGTAGTAGGTCTACTAGAGGTATTATAGTCTTCCCCTAAGTAGGTCTAAAGCATTAGCGGCTACTATAGGGAGGCCGGCGGCTGCAGTAGTTATCTAGCTTATCTAGCTCTAAATTACTATTATAGTCTACTTAACTAGAGTCTATGCTTAATAACTATTTATCCAGGTTAAACTTCTTATTATTTTAATTATTAGGGAGGCGTTGTTAGTAACTAGTGCGTTAACCTAATCCTTTAGCTATATTAGGCAAATAAGATAAGAAGTTAGGGTATAAGAAAGGCAGATAGAAGGGGGCGGAGTTAGTAGATAGAATAGCGTTATACAGCGATGTAGGTAAGGGCGGGCGGGAGGCTAATAATATTAGATAAATAGCAATAGTAAGTAATAAGTAAGATAGTTACTTACCTATAAAGTTATAATAGAAGATGCTACTTATAGTATAATTAACCTTAGAATTACGCGCGTTAAAAAATAAGGTAACCGTAGTAGAAGATATATAAATCCGCGCGCGCTAGTAATAGAAGTAGCTACTCTTAGTTATACTTTTAAATAGGTATAATATCTATTAAAGAAGTACTTATAGAGTAGTACTAGAAATATAGCAAGCGTAGGCAAGCCTAAGGTATAGAGAAGAAAGTTAGCGTATAAGAGAGGGAGAAGAAGAAAAAGAGAAAGAGGAAAGAGAGAGATAGAGAAGGAGAAGGATAAGGGAGAAAAGATAGGTAAGAATAGTAGATAAGAATTAGAATTAAAAGGCTAGATAGAAGGTAAAGTTTAAAGTAGCGCATAATTAAGTGCGTAATTAGTAAACAGGCTATATTATAATATAATAGAAGTAAAGAGTTATATAGCTTAAAAAACTCTACTATCTAATAATTAGTAATAATTAGCCTCTACCTTAATATTTATCTATACCTATTAGCTTTTAGTAACGCTTAATAGATTAGTAATAACTTCTACCTTATATTACCTTCTACTTACCTAGATTAGTTAATATAGAAAGGAAGGCTAATTTCTATATATAGGTGCCCCCCTCTATTATTTAAGTTAGTATTATAAGCTCTACTAGATTAGCGGCTAATAGGTTAAGATCCTTAGAATAGAAAGAGAAGTTAGCTATAGCTACCTAAGAAGGTACTATACTACTTATTATTACCTAAGCTACTACGCGCCTCTCTACCTCTAATAGTAGCTTATTATTTACTAAAGTTGCGCCCTATAAGCTAGTAGATAGTAGCACTAATTTATATATCTTTTTACTATCTACCCTTCTTATAAGTATTACTAATTTAGCTTATACCGCGGGATAGCTTACTTACCTACTCTCTCTCTTACTAAATAAGCACCCTCGCCCTCTAGCCCCTCTACTAGCGCGTATACTACCTCTATATAGAGAACGCCTACTTTAATCTACCTAGAAAGACTAGCGTTACCTACCTATATATTTATTATACTTCTTATCTACTTACTTACCCCCGCCGGCGCTAGGCTAACTATAGTCCGCATTTAACTAGCCTATATATCTCTCTCTCTTATAGCCCTCTACTACTCTAGGCGGCGCTTTCTAAAGGCTCTACTTAGTAGTTTCCGCTCTCTCTCTATCTCTTGCAGCTTGCGCTCTAATAACTAGGTTAGCGCGCTTTTTCTTGCGGATTTAGCCTTTCTAAAAGTAGTAGAATTACGCAGTTGCATTTTATAGGCTACGCCTCTAGAATATATATAAGTTAGTAATACTTAGGTTTACCTATTATAGTATGCTATAAGGCTAACCCTTAAGTATAGCTTAAAATTAGTAGAGGCAGGTTAGAAGTAGATAAGAAAGATAATAGGGCGATACTTAGATATTTAGGGGACTAATTAACTACTATATAGTATCTATATTCTACTAGGTAATTTAGCCATTAAATGCGCGTTTAGATAAAAGCCTCTTAACGCAACTAATATCTTACTAAATATAATAGTACTTAGTTCTAATCTAATTATTAGCCTAATATTATACTAGCCTTAACTCTAACCCTCTAGAAGGTAGCTACTACTATAGTAACTTATACCTTCTATAATAATAGCTAATATACTACTAGCGCATATTAGACTAAAGCCCCGAACTCTTTTAATAACCTACTTACTATTAAATTATAGCCTCTCCTTTAACCCCGACTATTTTATTTAGAATATAAGCGTATCTACCTATACTAATACTAACTAACTATTTAAATATATTAGGCCTAATAGTAATATATAGTCTAGAATAGTAAAGGCTAATATACTTTAAATAGAGACTAAGTAGTAAGTCTAGCTTATATATAGTAGTATCTAGACTTAATAGACTAATCTATATATAGAGAGGTTACTACTAAGCCCTTCTTCTAACTCTACTCTAAGGGCGCTAACTAATTCTTTAATCTTCTATATAGTATACGCGAAATCTTAGTTATAAGAGATAAATTAAATAAACTATAGAGAGTAAAACTTAAAAAGATACTTACTACTTAAATAACTATAATATAGTCTACTAACGGGTTTAAGTCTATAGTAACCTTTAAAGAGAAATATAGCAACCTCTAAAAGCGCTAGAGATATACTAAATACTAACTTAATTCTATAGTAAATATTCTAATCTTAAAAGGCTAAATAGGGGTAATAGATGCCTATACTCTTACTATTATTCTAATAACTATACCTAATGCCACCCGTGCGGTAAAGCTTACTAAGGCGCTATAAGACTAAGAGCTACTAAAGTAAGTTGTAATTAAGTGCTAATTTAGAATCTCTACTTAAATGCGCCCTAGCCTACCTACTAATATACCGGGTGCATAATAGTATACTTACTCTTATTATTTTAATCTAGATATGCATAAACTATAAAAGGTGGCCTCTATAAATAAGCCTAAGTACCGCTATAACCTTACTATTAAGGGCACTCTTAAGGTTCTTAAGATTCTAGAAGAATATCTACCGCCCTTATTTAGAGGCCGGATAATTAGGTGTAATACTAACGCGACCGCTAGTAAAGAGCTAGCGGAGGTCCCTATCTTCCTTACTATTATTCTAACCTAACTAGCTACCCCCGCTAAGCTAGTAGAACCCTATAAGAGGTTAATGCAGGACGCTATTTACTATATAAGGGTCTAAGATAAGTATAAGTCTTATATTAGTCTACCTTAGAATCTATATTCTAAATAGTATATACCTATTATCTTATATATAATCTATAGAGAATTAGCTAATAGAAGTCCGGCCTTATAAATATAGCTTATATTTATAGTTCTAGTATTTAGATTACTATATACTAATAAGCTATACTAGATTATATTCTATAGCTAAGTAGACTCTCCGCTTAATACTATCTATACTAATAAGAAGTTTAAGGCTATAATAATAGATAGTTTTGCCTAGATATACCTAGTTACGTCTATACTAGATACTCTAGAGAAGTTAGCGTCTATAGAAGTATAAGCTAGAGAATTTTACAGCCTTAAGTAGCCTCTAAACCTACTATAAACTATACCCCCGCTTCTAGAGTTATAGAAGGCTAAACTTCTTACCTAAACTAATCTACTATTTATTAGAATAGTAGAGAACCTACTAGTGCCCTAGCGTAACTACTATACCTACTCTTCTATTAATAATCTAAGTAAGTATATAGATCTAGATTATATTCTCTATTTTAAGGTTACTACTTCTAATATAGAGAAGTAAAGTCTAGATAATAAGCGCCGGCATGCTACTTAGATAGCATATAAAAATATTACCCGGCGTACTATACTAGTTAACTTATTATAGAAACAGGTTAACGCCTAGACTTATAAGGAGTTTTATAAGATATTATATAATATAGCTACTAAAATACTTATAGTATTACCTATAATACTAAATATAGTAAATATAATAAATAATATAGTAGAGGGCTTTATAGATGTAACTAAGCCCCTTTATATATATCTAGATTAGCACCGGGTTCTAATAATAGAGAATTGCACACCGCTAGAGAGACTATATACTATTAATATTTCCTACTAAGGCCGCTCTAACTAGTTTCTATTTCTATTTAAGTTAGCATAGGTTGCAGTTAAGTAAGTTTATAACTTTAAGATAACTAGTAGACCGGGAGGGCATAGTAAATATAATATTAAGAATATCCTTAGGTACTACGCTAAGGTACTAGACAAGTTTAAGGCTGGCCGGGCTAAGGCTAGTAATAGTGCGGAGGGGGATAAATAGGACGCCGCTAAAGTCTACTATATTAATAGTCTAACCTTCTATATAGACTGCTATATAGCTAGAGGTTTTACTATATTTATCTAAGAACTAATTACTAATAGCACTATTAACTATTATAAAGTAAGTAGCTATCTAGTAGTTAGCTATTACTACTCCGCCTTTAGCTATAATAAAAGTAATAACTTCTACTCTAAGTATAATACCGGCAAAGATAATAATACTAACTAAGATAGTACCTATATACTATACTTAGGCAATAATAAATTAATATGCTAGTGGCTAACTATCTTAAATTGCATCTATAAGGCTATTCTAGACCTTAAGAACTGCGCTAGGCTTCTTAATAGAGATAGTAATAGTAGTAATAACTTAAATGCGTAAGATAATTATAGACTATAGAATCCGCGCGAAGATAAGCTTAGCTAGAGAATATAGAACTATATAGCTAAAGCGTTAGCTAAAATATAGTAAGTAGTAGAGGGCTACTATAATTAGAAATAATTAATAATAATTAAAAATAATTAGACATTCTGCGGGCGGCCCGGGTAGACTATAGTATAAGAGTTACTACTAGCACTAGTTATAGGCGCCGGCAACTTAGACAGAAGGTAGCATCCCCGCTACTAATTTAGAGGTATTAGTAATCTAGAAGTCTTCTATACCTATATACTTAATTTAAAATACTAAGTTATTATTATATTTACTATAGATTATATATGTAAATACTAGATAGTAATATATATAGCCTATAAGCTAACATTTTTCTAGGGCTAAATATCTACTAGCCTAATTTCTAGTACTATTAATAAGGGCTTAATAATCCTTTAGCTTTCCTATTAACCCGGTATAGAATAGGGCCTAGAGTTTTACTAGAGTATTATTATAAAAGTAGCTAAAGAACTTAACCTACTTTTAATAGCGCGGTATAGACTATTAAAGAAAGGCTTAAGTACTCTTATAATCTATAAGAAGATAGTCCTCCGCCCTTACTACTTACTAGTCCTTATAAGTTATCTACTCTCTATCTACCTTATTCTTATTAAGCGCAGTTATTACTAATATATATGCCGCTAATTCTACTGCATATAAGAGGCTTAAGCGGCCAAATTAGTAATATTATAAAACTCCCTGCCTAACTAGCGCCTCCTAGCTATTATCTAATTTTGCGCCGGCTAAGAGAGACGTAGAGTTTAACCTAGGCTACTTAATGCATATCTAATATTACTATCTTATAGCTATTCTATAACTAGTACTTACCCTAGCAGCTATCTTTTTAATAACGCTGGCACCCTTAGTAGATGCCTGTTAACTCTATTCTACTAGACTAGTAATATATCGCCGCCTAGCGCTTACCTTATAGAAGGGAGTAATGCGCTTAGACTTAGTATCTTCTTCTATATTACCTAGATAGCACTCGCCTAGAGTTAAGAGTTCTTTACTATAGCCGGTAACTGCGGTAGAAAGTTAGATACTAGAAATTAGTAAGAGGTAATACTTACTTTTAATACACGCTGTGCTATTAGAACTAGGGAAACTAGATATAACTACTAGTACGCGCTTAAAACTATACCTACTATAAAGATTTATACTAGCTATAAAGAATATAGAAATAATAGAAATAATTATATATAGGCTTTAGAGTTGCGGTTTAAAAGAGTAAGCTATAGTCTTTAACGTGTAGATGCATTAAGGTTCCAGGCTAATAGAATGGCCCGCCCCCTATTAAAACACGTTGCGTGCTATTAAAGAATAATAAGTGCTGCATACTAGCCTATAATCTAATATAATCTATAATAATTACTTATAATCTATAAGTTTCTATATAGGGCTAACTAAATTTAACTAGAAATAGAGTATATACCTTCTACTAAATATAGATACTACTATAAGTTATTCTAAATACTTAGCACCCTAAATAAATATATACCGTGCTGTAAAAAGCTTCTTAAAATACTATAGCGGGTCCCGCTTACTAATACTAGAACTACTAGATCCGTAATCTAGTCTTGCATGCTCCGCGTTATTTAGATAATAGACGGGATATTATTTAGAACGCCTAGATTACTACTAGTAAGTCTACCCCTACTAGCTAACCCCTATAATAAGATAGAGTATAAGATAAATAGAATAGAGCTATATATCTCTAGTAAACTAGAAGAGTACTAGAGTCCGCCTTTTATAAATAGAGGCCCTATAAGCTTAATATATAATAACCCGCTAGAGGCTACTAAATTCTATGTTCCGCACTAATAAGGCTAACTAATAATATTATCCATGTTATTACTATAAGAGAAAGTATATCCCTCTACTAAATTAGGCATGCCCGCAGGGGCGTCTATTAGATAGGCTAATGCTAGATAGTAGACGTAAGTATTATTAGGGACCGCCGTCCCCCCCGCCCGTAAAGGCGGCATTAAAGCTTACTAACTAGTTACTCTATTATAGGGACTAATCCCCCTTCTATCTATTTTAATTAGCGTTTAACTATGCTTTTATATTATAGCTTTAGCAGATTAGCTGCACTAAGAATAATATTAATCTACTATTTAATAACATCTACCTTAAGAGCATATTCTCTAACTTTCTTACATTTATATTGGGCAATTTATAGAATAGTAAACTAGAGGAAATTAGATATAGTATTAGTAATACTAACTATATAGTAGAGATGCTGTATTTCCTAAGTAAAAAATAAAGCTTAAGTAGAAAGTAGCATCTAGTATACTACTTTAATATAATGGCAGCTATATTATTCCTAATTAGACACCGCCCTTTCTATAATTACCTTATATTTATACTAGTTTAAGTCTATAATATAGAAGGCTGGTAGGTATATACTAAGTTATATATATTAGACTAGTAGTAGTAGACTTAGTTAAAGCTTCTAGCGGGGGCTATAGTAATACCTATCTTACTCTCTATAGATAAGATATAGCTTACCTAATATTATAGTAATAAGAGCGCATAGCTAGTCTATCTAACTATTAGTAACCTAGATAGAACTACGCGGCGCTTAAATATATTGCCTAGTACTCTACTACTAGGCTTTATACTAAGCACGGCGGATAAAGAAGACTACCTAAAGTATTAGCTATACTACAGCTCTTTAGGCTACATTCTTAGGTGTTAGTAAAATTCTTACTAATACTAAGCGGTTTTCTAATATAAAATAAGCTATTATAGAATATACTACTAATAGAATTATACTAGAATGCGGGGATAGTAAGAATTAAAGGTGCTATCTAGTATTATGCGGGATTATAGCTAATTATAAAAAATAGAGCCTACTTATAGATATTAAATTTAGAAAACACTACACTATATACTAGGTACTATTATATTAACGCGAAGACCTAGAGACTAAACACGCTATAAGGTCTTACCGCTTAACTATTATTTAGATTAAATAGTAACGCAATAATAAAGAGTATTTAAAACTTCTACTAAATAAAGCGCTATATAATATAGAGGCTATAGAGCTTAATATAGAGTTATATATATATTCTATAAATAACTTTACCTAGAAATACCCCTATACTAATATCTACTAGATAATAATAATAGATATTCTATACTAACTATTTACGGGCGTTATTTACAACCTTATTAAATAGGTCTAGCTACTAGTAGCGGAGGTCTGCACCCTAGTAATTAGAAGAAAAGATGCCTATATTCTAATAGAAAATAAGAGCAGCTTAACCTAGCTAGATAAGTAATTTAAGAATGTGCCGCCTTTTCTAGGTCTATCTATATTTAATAAGAAGAATTTTAGTAAACTTTTATAGTATACTAGCTCTAAATAAAAGTCTATAGCCTGCTAGCTTATAGTAGTAGTAGTACTGCTACTAGAAGTAAAGGCGCTAAACGCGCTCTAATTTATCCGTATAATGCTTAATTTTACTATTCTAGCGTAGTATAAGATGTATAATAAGGCTACACTAAAGTATATAGAGCTAGTAATAGCTTAAATTAATATATATAAGTTAAAATTTAGGACATTTAGACCTAGGAATAAGAATAGAAACTACGCCTTCTACTACCCGAAATTCTATATTATGCAGCACTACGTTAATTTTATATAGAAATTCGGCGCCATTAATAGCTATAACACCGGCTTAAATAGCGAAGTAAAATACTAACACCTAGTTAAATTATAGTATTAGTTAATAAACTATAAGGACTTTCTACCCTAGATCTACTAATTAAACTAGAGACTTATAAATAACTAGGCTATAAATAATATACTAAACTACTAATATTACTATTTTTAACTGGTAGTAATAAGAGATATGCTAATGTGATAGATAATAGTATTAGAAAGTATTAATATCTTAAACTTTAAATAGCCTAGATATAATAATTTCTATAAAGGCTAAATAGTATACTATCTAAAAGTAAGTATTAAGTATATAGCTAATATAAGCTGGAAGCTAGACTTTATAGCCGCCGCCGCCGTATTTATTTAAGAAGAGAGGCGCAAGATCTAAGGCTAATATACTAAGCCTAGCAGCCTAGATATATTAAACCCTAATCTATTCTAGGTTAGCTACCTCTAGCTTAAGTTCTACGCTGGTATTTTATGTTAGAAGCGATTAGGTACTAGTAAGAACCTAGAAAGCCTTATAAAAGAAAATCTATAGTGCAACCCTAAGTAGTAGAACTAAGAATAGTAACGCAACTATCTATAGGTATAAGAGTATAGCTTAAACTATACTAAAAATAGAAAGACGCGCGTTAGTATTACTAATAGAAGGTTAGTAGAGTAGCTATAATTTATAGTAACTATTATAGACCCTATTCTAAAGGGTAAAGATACCCTATAGGTAGTATACTCTAGAGTTTTTATTTACCTTCTAGCGCTAATTAATAATAGGAAGCTATATTATATCTATAGCCTAGTAGAGGTAGCTTCTTAGGCTTCTAATAATAGCCGCCGCTAATAAAAGCTAGAAGTATATTAATTCTATCTACTACTATAAGTCCTCTAAAGTGTATATATTATACTAGCTACCTCTAGCCTAGACCCCACCCGTTTTTTTATTAATAACTATATTAACTAGGATTAATATAATACACTCTATATAGAAGACTAGAAGATAAAGGCATAAGAGGTAATAAGGTAGTACTAGCTTAGCGGTTGCGCTAAAGAGATTAAAGCTGCCCTAAGAGTTAAAGATATAGTAGAGATTTTAGTAAAGCGCGCAAGAGTAAGAGCACTTACTAACGCCTCTCTTCCGTAACTAAGCTAGTAAATACTAAGAAGCAGTACAGTAAAGAAGGGCCATGGCACTAGTAAGTAACGGTATAGGTAGAAATAAGGCCGTAAGGAAAGATATTCTTAATTTTTCCCTACTATTAAGAGATAATTAAGCATTATTTAGCTTTATCAACCTCTAAGGCTAATTAACGCAAGATAATAACTATATACTTTCTTATATAATTTCTATAATACTAGGTAACGCTAGTATACCCTACTAGCGCTGCCTTACTTTACTTTTTAAAATTACATGTTGCTATCTTTACCTATTTCCCTTTACTAATAACGGCCGCCTAATTAAATTTACCGGCTACTTAAACTTACTACCCCCTAATTACTTTCTTTTCTTAATACTTTATAGTAATTAACCCTAAATAGCGCCTACAGTAAGCATATTATCTATGCTAGAGGTTCTAGGCTATAGTTAAGTTATAAACCGCTTTCTAGTAGGTTAATACTATAAGATAGAGGTGTAAGGTATAGACCTTAATATACTTAAACTATACTTACCTATTCTAGTCTAGTTAGACGCGGATAAACCTCTCTCTAAACTGGATTGGGACTATAAGATACCCTCTACCTTTACTAGAGCGTATATATCTAAAGAGGGGGATATCTTCTACCTCTATAACTTTAAGTATATTAGTAATAATACTCTATATTTTAGCTCTATTAAACTAACACCCGCAAGCTATATAATATTCTAGCTAATAATACTAAGCTAATAGAATAAGCATTTTATTAATTAAAGCTGCACCTATCTATATATAGTTAGAATGTAATTCTCTTATAGCTCTACGCTATAAGATATAATACTAAGATAAATTATCTAGAAGAGTTAGCGAGTATTAGCCTACTTAAAGAGGTAAGTAAGCACCCCCTCTTCTATAGATACCTGCTAATATAATATCCCTTTTCTAGCTATTTAGGTAATACTATTAAGACTCTATTATCTATAATACTTATATACACGCGTTACTAGGTAAGATACTAACCTTTACCCTTTTAAAATTCTTCTATATATATAGTCGCGTCTACTATATAGACCTAAATACTAATAAATACTTTAGCCTATAACTATTATCTTCTACTATAATATATATAGATTACGGATCCGCTAGCCTTATAGATAAGTATACTAGTCTAGACCCGCTCTAACTAAATATAGTTAACTAGTTAATAATACTTTAAAACCTCTTAAGCAACATTTATATATAATATGTTATTAATAATAAATAATAGTTAGACTATAACCTACTAAAGCCTTTTAATCTAGAGGACTTTTAGTACTTAGTTAATCTATATATAATAGAACTTACTAACTATAAAACTAATTTAGAGATAAGTAAAGCATTTAAGTTAGAATTTAAGCCTAATGCAGATAACACGGAGAAGAAGAATATAGAGACGGAGGCAGGCGAGGTAGGCAATACTAAAGCGGAGATAGAGGCAGATAATATAGAGATAGAGGATAGCGGGTAGAAGGCTCCTCTTAAGCGTGCTTAAGTTATATAGTAGGCAGTATATATAGTTAGTCTAGACCCCTAAATATAGTAGTTTATTCTATAATAGCGTCTATATTTAAGTATAAGGTATAATAGAGTTTTAAAAATATTAATATATAAGTTAATTACTAGTAATTTAATTTTTCTTACTACCTGTGCGCTTAACCCTTCTCTTTTATAGATTATTAATTATAATTAGAGATTATATATATCTCCCTTTTATAATTAGAGTTAGCCCGCTACTTATATTATCTTACCTATTTTAATTTTATTATACCCCTTCTTATTAAGCAGGGCTACTACTTATTTAAATACTGCGTAGGTATATATAAGTTAGTTATACTAGTTAAGATTTACACTCTATAAACTATTTAAAGTAATACCTAGGGTAGCTAATATTAGGGGCTGCATCCCTAATAATATTAAAAGGCATTTTATTAGTAGACCTACTACCCTATCTAATAGACCTAAATTCTTTCTCTAATTCTAAAGTAGCATACATTATTCTTTACCTTTAGGCCCTAATACTAGAAGACCGCCCTTTATAGAGCCCGGTGTTGCCCGCGGCTTCTACTCTATTACCTCTAACGCTTAATACAATTAATTATAATTAGAGATTATCGCCCTCTTATAATAGTATAAAGTCTATCTTAACTATCTAACTCCTTAGGCTATATAGCGTTATCTATTACCTAAGCTAAGGCTATAAACCCGCTTTACCCAGTAGGCGCGCATTATATTATAGCTAGCAAAAACCTTTACCTCCTCCGCTAATAACTAAGCAGGCTAGTAAGTAAAACCTAACTCTAACCTTACTCTTATATATAAGCCTTACTATACTCTTTCTTACTATATTACTAATAGCTTAATAGCCTAAGTTACTATAACTCTACTACTATAATAGAGTAGATAGTAGTCTACTAGAATAGACTGGCGGACCTTACTATTACCATCTATATTAATAGCTATATAGACTACTTTAAAGCGCTATACACTATATATAGTAGAGATAACCTAAAGAAAGCTACTATATTTCTCTAGCGCCCTTAGAAAGATATTACTAACTTTAAGGTTAAATATAATATACTTATCTAGTCTATATATAAGTGTTTACTATACCTAGTTCTAAGTTAAGAATTAGGTAATATAAAGGGCGGCTAGTCTAATAAGCTAGAGATAAAGACTATACTAGAGGTAGTAAAGAAGGCCTATAGAAACAGCTCTAAGAGCTTCTTTATTAAGAATTAGGCCTATATAAGTCTATCTACTACTTCCCTACCTATATCTACTAACTATTTACTAGTATAAGAAGCTTATAGTACCCGCGGTTCTAGATAAAAGCGGCTTTAAATACTCTAGAGGTAAAGAAGGCATAGTAGTATAGCTATATAAGGGCTATAGACTTTAAGTTAATATATCTATAAATACGCTTAATATTACTAGCAGCGTAGCACTAATTATATATATAAGCTGCACTTTAATACCTACCCTACTAAGTATATTCTAATCTATAATTATTAATATAGATATTAGAAAGACCTTCTACTACTACTAAGATCTAAAATATACGCCGCTACTATACGCAAGAAGATTATATATTTACTAACCCGCATTTAGTCCTCTTACTAATATATACCTACTTTATTAACTCTAAAGATAGTTCTATATTTAAAGTTAGCCTTATAAACCTAATATTATTCTACTTAAATTACGCCGCCTTAGGCGAGGCTATTAGCTGCCATACAGCTACATCTAGGGAGAAAGGGGAGAAAGACAACTATAACCTCTAACTAGAAGTCTAAATTTATACTAAGCATATTCTTATAGTTAAGCTATAGATCTTAATATTCTAAAAAACTAGAAGTATATAAGCGGCGCTATTATTACTAGAGACCTATATCTTTATAGATAAGCTGTAGACCTTAATATACTAGAAGACTAGAAGTATATAAGAGGCGCTATTATTGCTAGAGATCTTAGTAATAGCTAAGGCTAAAGAGAAGAACTTAGGAATAGTAGTATTAGAATAAGAGACTTAAGGTGTAACCTTAAAGAATAAATATAAAGCGCTACCTAATAAACTAGAGCCTATAGACCTTATAGAAGATAAAGATAAATTAGATATATACTACTTTAATAATAGAAAGAACTAGATAGAGAAAGTTAACTAGGATAAAGAAAATACTATAGAGAAGGTATTATCTATAGAAGACCTAGATAGCTTAGAGGCGGCGGAGGCAGCCTTATATAAGGCTAAAATAGGCCTAATTATAGCTTAAACTAGCGTTAAGGAGGCCTTAGAAATTATACGTACTTATATAGTAAGAGATAAAGAGGAGAATACTAACCCTACTATCTTCTACTCCCCTAATATTATTTAAGAGACGCCTAAAAGTAGATATAAAAGGCGTATACGCTTAGTATAGTAAGTACCTCCTTAAGAAATTACTAATTTTCTAGCGCATGTATAGGTAGAAAGCAGCCTTAAATAGAACTATATAAGTCTACCTATATATACTCTCTATATACCTTCTATACTCTTACGCTGCTACTAAGTTAACTTTTAATAGATGCGCAGTATATATATATACCTTATATCTTAAAGCCTACCTCCGCTCTAAGCTCTAACTTAGAAACTACTTATCTACCTACTTCTAATATAAACCCCCTAAACTACACGCGCTTAAAAATACTACTAGTCTTGTAATACCTATTTAGAGATATTCTATAGTTATAATATCTAGCGCGTTAAGCTATAATATAAGGGATTAAACCTAAGGCTAATTAAGAATAACTATTAGTAATAATAGTATACTACTATAAAGATACACTTATATAAGATTCTAATAGTGCACTTAAGGGAAAAGTATATAGTAACTATTAGTTAAAACACGTGCGCCTAAGCCTTAAATTTCTAGCGCCTGCCCGCATATATAATAGAACTATTCTCCTCTATTCTACAGGTATAAAAGCCTGCCCTGCATCTCTTTCTCTATACTATAGAGTAGTAGGAGGTAGTAAGAGTTAAAAAGGTAGAAGAGTTATAGTAGAGATTAACTTAAGGCTAACTATTTAGAATATAGCGGGTATTAAAATTGCGTATACTAATAAATTATAGTAGAGGCTAAAGCTAGTAGAAACTTATCTAAGAAGCTAGAATATAAAGAATAAGAGGCAGTATATAGGTATAGCTTACTAATAGTATCTACTATAATAGAAAGCTAATAGTGCACTAATATCTAGATTAGTAGTTAGACTAGTATAGTTCTATAGAGCTATATTAAGTAAAGGTAATATACTCTAGTATTACTAGCTTATATTACCTACTAAGCTTTTCTATCCCTTCTACTCTACTCTATAAGCTTTTTTATCTACTAGATTTCTCTATCCCTTCTGCTCTACTCTATAGAATTTTTTTTCTACTAAGTTTCTCTATCTCTCCTACTCTACTCTATATAATAGCGCCTTAGTTCTAGTATAATCTTTTATATATATAGCTCTTAATCTTTCTAACTACTATACGCGACTATATATCTATATTCCCTACTAGCTTTTAACTCTACTTTAACTACTACTTCTCTAGCCCTACTTTTCTTAGAAAATAAGCAGGCGGATAAAATATATACTCTATTACTAGCGCTAGATACGCTTTAATCTAGTATTATAGGGATAACCTAGCCCTTATATATACTAGTAATAGATAACTATCTACTATATAATAACGCAGTAGAGAGAGGGAAAATAAAGCTACTTCTACTCTAATATCTCTAACTCTTCTTATAGTACTGCGTAAGATTATCTAGGATTATATAAAATTATCTATAATTATTATAGCGTGCCCCCTATATTCTTACATTCTAAAAGAGACTCTAGCCTATTCCTTTAAGTATATTTTAGGTCCTATAACTACCCCGCTAGACGGAGAGTATATATTCTTATTGCCTTCTAGCGTATAAGTATACTATAGGCTAGGTTATAAAATAATAGTATTCTAACTCCTAAGGTTAGAAGTATAATAGAAGAGACTATAAATAGAGGAGCGGCAACCTAAAATATAGGCAGGAGGAGTAAAGCGTGCTAATATAGAGGGAAATAAGAGATATAGAAGAAGTAAATAGAAAGAAGGGGCTATAGAGGTAGTAGTGTTATAGCTATAATACTAGAGGCTATTCTATAATATAGATATAAGAGACTACTACTAGAGCTTATATTAGTAGTAGAATAGTTATATACTTTTTATTATTTATAGATAGTTATACACCGCGGCCTAACTCTTAAATAATAGGTCTTAATAGTAATATAGTAAGAGTCTACCTAAGAATATATTAAGTATCCCGATTATAATTTATAAGCCAGACCTAGCGCTAAATTATAGAATAGATAGATTATATCTTTTCTATCTATCCTCTATATATCTATTAAATCTACTTTTTAACTGCTATAGCCCTAACTTTACTATACTAACTGTTTATAGGATAAAGATTAGACATCCTAGCCTAAGTACTTACTATCTCTACTTACTTCCACCCCCGCCTTATACTACTATAGAGAGGGAAGAGCGGTAAATAGAATTATTTTATAGTAGAACGTAGGCGGCATTATATACAGGGTATATATATATTAGCTCTAGCACTACTAAGGCTAATTAGGTAAAAGACACTATAGAACTAAATTATTAATAGTTTAAAATAATAGATAATAATTAAGTATTATTAGGCTGCGTAGTATATAGGTAAACTACTACTAGTCTATATAGTAATATTACCTACGCTAGTAGTTTACGCAGACGTTACGTAATTTACGCGGTTTACCGGAAGTTTACGCTGTTCGCTGCCGAGCACTAATAGCCCTAACTTTTGCAGTTTTAGGTTTTCCTAATATAGAATTCTTACTTATTTTTTAATATAGTTCTACTCTCTAATAATAATCCTTTAAATATTATTATAGGTTTATACCTACCTACTCTATCTATATATATATAGAGGATTAGAGTAGCCTAGCACTTATTATAGCTACTCTTAAATATCTAAGTAGTAACCTTAATAGCCCCTTTAAAGTTATAAGTATACTAAGTAATCTACTTATAAGAAATAGAAGTCTTATTAACGTTAGTAATTTATAAGAGAGGAAATTAGTATTATACTAGATATAAATTAAGTAAAGAATCTATAGCTACTTTAAGAAAAGAACTAATAATAACTAGTTGCGTAATACATTAGTTATATAGTAGAAACGCTAGTATATACTTATAAAGGAGAATAAAAGGTTTAGAGGCCTTCTTTATAATTATATAAAGTATAATATAAGATCTCCCTAGAAAGCTACTAAACTAGCCTTTTAAAAAGGTAAATATAATTAGATTCTTCTTAGTATAGTACTCCTTAAAGAGCTCTATAGATTACCTTCTAAACTAGTAAAGGCGTACTTATAGTCTCCTCTCTCTTATTATAATAAAATTCTTATATAACTTTTTCTTAAGAAGTTTCTATCTATAGAAGTAGTTAATATAAGCTAGGTAATAATTTAAACGCGGCGTTTATATAAGTAAATTAACCTACAACGCCTACCTAGTAATATCTACCCTAGTAATCTTCTAGAAGCGTTCTACCTTATTAAACATTAGTTTATATTAATTATAAGTAGGTATCTAAAGGAGATAGCTGTAGAGAATATAGTTCTATTTATAAGGTTATATATTAATCTAGGCTAGATTCTACTAGGTAAGAACCTCTAGCTTCTTTATAGTAGAGTATATAGTTTATTTTATCTAAACTAGTATTATATATATTCTTTTAGTAAGTATATAGTTATCTAAAGCCTTTCTTTTCTATTCTATTAATACTAAGTCCCCTTTTAATAGACGCTTAGTTAAGCGGCCTATAATATTTAGATTAAGTTCTTAGAGTACTATTAAAGCTATATATAAGAGGAAATAGTATAGTAATAAGTAGTTAAAAAAATATAGTAAAGTAATAGAGGATAGATAAAGAAAGGGGTTTATTATTATTTATAATTACTAGCTAGCTACACGTCCCCCCTAGGGAAATTGCACTGTAAATTCTCCACGCCTTAATTTTTATCTAATTTTTCTAATTCTAAGCATAATTAATAGAAAATTATAAACTCTATAACTCTTATTATATATATATAATAAAAAAGTAACGTTTTAGTAGTAAGGTTATAGGCGTTAAAACGGGTAATAAGGGGAATTGCGAAAATCTAATGTGATTTTCTTATCCGTTATTAAGGGGCTAACCACCTCACGTTACCTGCTAATCACCCCCCCTGTAGCGTGCCAAGAGAGGCGTCTCGATATGCAGAAACTATACGGTAATCATTTTCAATATTGCAGCGCGTGACTGCTGATGCAGCTTGTCGAGGCCCTGGCACTGCTGGTGTTGGTTTTTTGCACGGACTGAGGCAGGAGGCAAACGATGTGTGAGAATTCAGAAAGGGGAACATGGGGCGCTCGGCTCGGCTGCGATACCCTTGAATCGCGTCACCTGGCCGGGTGATGCTTGAAGAAGCTCGGGTTGAATGCTATTTGGATTGCCTTGACGTCAACATGTCATTGGCAACACTAGGCATTTTCTTGGAAGTTGTGGGGAGAATGCTGATCCTTCACGTGACTTTCTCCTGAGTGCCAAGCTCCATGATTCGCTAGGAATGTGGGCCGTTTAGCCGGGTCCAGGTCAACCCGTAGATTCGTAAAGGCCACAGCGCTTTCTTGTATCTCCACTCCAAACTCGTTCATCCCAGATGTCTTTAAAGTATTGATGAGAAGACCGCTTTTCGATGGAATGTCACTTACTCTGAGACTCCTTGTCCGCTAGTTAGTTATTCTGTGTAAGATGAGCTCGTTTCTTGGCCTCTAGACGTTGAAAATTGAGATTTCATTGCCGCAGCCCGTCAAGCTCTTGTCTACGTCGGCTCTATTTTCCTTGGAACGATCTCAAAACTATGCAAGGACTTCTCATGGACTTGCTTGTATCACTTGCAGCCAATCGACCGCGTATTGTTGAGACACATCCTCGACACCAGCTGAAGATGTGCATTCTCATACCCCACAAATCATCATTCATTCCCGCTTTAAATTACAATATATTGCGGAGTTGTGTAGTAGCCAAAAGCTCATGAAATCAACCAGAAGACGCAGCAAGTCACTAACCCGAGCTGTCATTAACGCGCCGCTTTCTTCAACGTAGCAGCAACCCAATCTCAATATAGGACCTCAGGATCTCGCTCAGCTGCAATAGTTGACATTGCTTCCTTATTGCTGTCCGCCTTCCTCGAACTCGTCTCGTTTCCAATCGCCTCCGCCTTCGACCTCTTCTTGCCTCTTCCACTGCCCACCGCCCTCAACTTTGTTATGCTGTGAGAGACTCGTATCTACGTGGAATGGCAGGGCCTCGATATGGTCTCCCTCGAGGTGCTCGCGCTTCCATTGTCCACCACTTTCAACTTCATCCCTTTTTCCGGTGGCTGCGAATTCTGAATACGTCTCAAATGGCTTGGTCAAGACTTGACCTTCATTGCGGGCACATTGAGATCTTTCTTCTGCGACTTGTCATGCTTTGATTCCAGTTTGGTTAAGGAAGAATTACCAGCGAAAGAAACCGGAACAGCGATAACGATATAGCTCAAAAGAGCGACGATAAAAGTCTTGGTGAGCATGCCGAGGTGGACTTTCTTTCTTTCGACTTGGATTTGCGACGAGGAGTTTTGACTTCCAGTGGTTTGAAGACTATAGCCAGATGGCTGAGGACGGTATTTAAGGTGAATTACTGCGAGCTCAAACTTTCCCAAACCGGCCGGTGCGTACAAAGTTCCCCGACGCCGACAAAGATCTCGATATCGTGATCGCTAGCGTTTTACAACGAACCGACATTTTCACTCATCACACTGTTCCGATTTGTCAGCTGGCTGGAACGGGAGATTCGAATGAAGTTCCGCTCATTACGTAGACTCAGAGGGTAAGGTGAGGTTGCAGTGCAAACTACCATCATATAACGTCCTCTATGTTTGTAAAGGACGCAACCCGTGGGCCCTGTGGATGGAATATCAACGACAAAGCGGCTTTCATCGATTGCATCCTGTTCCGTGGTTAGAGTAGCACTATCGCCAGCCCCATTGGACGGTGTAGCGTTGTGTCCGTTCTGCTTAACACGGGTAACGACCATTCTATTAGGATCAGATGATATTGATCGATTTTTGCCACGATCAAAGTTTGTCCCAGCATATAGCAGCGCAGAAACATGCTATAGTGGGTCTGGTAAGCGTGATTTCTCTGGTCCGTGTTTATGATCTTCTCAATACTTTCTAGGACACAAACGCTGGGGATAAGGGGCGGCAGCCGGATTTGTGGTTATCCCCGAACGAGCGACAGAAATGCATATGATCATTATTCTAGTTTATTGCAGCACCAGCTCTCCAATAGGTGCTATAGTGTAGACTTCATCGGACGTCGAGGACAGACTCTTCCAAACTTCCCAACGTTCAACTCAGAGTACCAAGACTAACACGCGATGACGTCTCTAAGGTGCCTGTAAACCCTGATTCAGTGGCTATTACAACTGAGATGGAAGACTCACGAGCAGAATCATCGGAGCCTCTTCTTCGAAACCTTGCACAGCCCGCCGAAATCTCGTCCGCGCGGCATGACAGTCAAAAGAATGCTCGCGTTGTCATAGCTCAGGCTTCTATCTTCGCACTCATACTTCTCCTCCTCTCCTACATAGCCGTGTTTATGACGGTGGAGTTCAGCGTTGAAGTACGGCATAACCCGACCACGCATTTGCCAAAACCTCCATACTGTACGAAGCCAGCCCTCAAACCTAGCTCCCCATCTAACTCTTTCCCAGCGCCCGCAACGAAGGCTCTCAAATATGTGAAGCGCCCACTCTGGGACAACGCCGACTCCCCATTTGCCCAACCGCCTTCACCAGCAACCGACGCAGCATGGGATGACCTACTCTCATGTACGCACATGCCACCCTGTTTCTGACGACAAGATCTAATCTTCCGAACGCAGTTCAGAACATCCGCGTCTCCCCCTCCGAACTCGCCACCCAGCGCGAAAACCTCACCAACCGCGTCCAGCTCCCAAACGGCGACTACATGGGCTCTCTCGGCGTATGGCACCAGCTCCACTGCCTCGACATCTTGCGAAAGGCAGTGCATATGGACTACTACCGCCATCACCTCACCAACATCTCACACACCGCCGATATTTTTGTGGTCGAGCATTACGGTAGAACCCCTGGCATAGCCGCTTTAGCGAATATCGCGTGGTGTGGAGGGTGCTGACAAAGGCTGCGTAGATCATTGCATCGAAACCCTCCGCCGCTCGGTGATGTGTCACGCGGATGTCGGGTTGTACAGCTTCGAGTGGGTTGGGGATTCGCGTGAGGCGCGGAATAAGGTGCTGAGGAGTGATGCGGAGACGGTGTGTGTGGATTGGGAGGCGTTGAGCGGGTGGGCGGGGGAGCGGGCGTTGGAGAAGGGGCGGTTTAAGTTGCTTGCGGGGCCGTTTGAGAAGAGCCATGGGTAAGATGCAGGGCTAAGGCTGAGAGTTTTTGGGGAGTTGATTGGGGTTTGCACTTTCTTTTCTAATATGGATGGGTAGATGAGGTGGTTTGGCTTTTGGGGGATGGTACTGCGGTTGCGGTCTGCTTGCTGTCATTGCTAGACTGTCAATTCATGGCAGGAACGGTACTGTAACCTCCCAAATCTTCCAATGAGAATAATACGGAAACCCTCCGATCTGGTAAATCCTTTCAAATAGCCGGTACGCCATCAGTACTCATCTCCAAAGTGTCATCGGAACTCCCTGCGCCCACCCGAAATAGAGCAGCCCACAACATCTCCTATGTGATCGAGATCTTGTAAGCACAACTCCACCAACCCAGCCTTACCGATCTTGCTTAATGGGTCGGTTTCGGCTGCGACAAATAGTACGCCTCAAGCACAACATCCCGATCCTCATCAAACTTCTCCTTCTTAACCCTCTGCCGCCTCCAGACTAGAAGATACACTATCACCATTGGTAGCGTAAGAGCGAGCGTAACGAGCGCGTAGATGATGCGAGTGTGCATGGGCGAGGAGGCGAATTGAAGACCACTATAATGGGACGTTAGCAAGAGCCCATTTAACGCAAGTAGGGATGTAGTAGAGGGGTATGTTACAGTCCGCCATTGATAACGGCAAGGAGCCACGTCCCTCTTGCGAGCCAGGTATGCGCAGTATCGAGTTTTGTAGCCTGCCGTGGCGCGTTTGTGGAGGGGACGCGCAGTTGGCGGGATTGGAAGCCGCCGATGACGCCGATGGCGAGGAAAGCGATGATGGTGATGAAACCGAGGACTTGGTGGGGGGAGGCGAAGTGTTTGGACTGTGTAGATACCCGCCATTAGCCCGTGATCCCCTAGAAGCAAACGCATCGAAAGAGCGAAGGGCTGAGTTCGGCTTACCCTATTATACTCCCCACTGATTGATATTCCCAGTCCAAACCCAGCGATTATGAACATCATAACCAACACCGAGAACCAAATGTGCAGCTTAACGGTCTTGAACAATCCCACGAGAACCACATTGATAGGCGTCATGACCAAGACAGCGAAGGCGAGGAGGATCGCGTGGGCGATTGTGGCTTGATTCCCGTTGTCCTCTTTCTCCGTGCCGACGAGCTGGGCTCCGTTCATTACAGCGCTGGGTTCCGGCACGCCGCCGGCTCCAGTGGCTTGTACCATGTCCATCTTGAAGTGGCCTGAGAAAGTGTGGTCAGTACTCTGCTCTACGTGATATGGACAGAAGATCATACCGTAAGCATGATGCCTCCGCAGTGGCGCATCTAAAGCATTGCTTTGTAGCTCGAGATCCGGGCCGAATGCGTATAGCCATGGTTGAGCGGTGGAAGAAACGTCTAGTGAGCCGCCGCGCCAAGAGCGGCAGTTATGGCAGACGGCGTTGAGGACAAACGAGTCGTTGTTAATGGTAGTGCCCGGAAGAGCCTCAATCTGGATCTCTGGGGCGAAGGTTGGTTCGGAGTGGCCACTGCTTATGTTAGACTGGATATCACGTAGAAAATTGGCCGAGGGGCGGACCTTGCAATGCGGGGGCTTATCGTGACATCTGTATTACTGTTATTATAGTGCTAGAATTCTACTTTGTGTTGGACGCGGTGGCATACTGTTGTTTTTGGCTGAAGGATACATGATGAACGAGAGAGAGTTCGCCATCTTATCGCCCGCGCCCACCGCAACCCAAGAGAACGCTGGAGACGAGAAATATATGTATACATCGGATGAGTTATCGGGGATGTTGATGGAGAAAGTGGTCTTGGTGTCGCTGAGGTAAAGAGTCGAAGCCGGAGGGGCATCACATCGGACCCATTGTAAGACTGTTTGAATGTTAGTAAACCAAACCCCTTGAATCATCGAACGGGAATCTTTACTGACTTGAAGCAAATGCTACTAAGTGCACTAGAAAGTAATTCATATTGAATCAAAAAGAAGCGTGAATGACTGGAATGGAATATCAGGAGAGAGTCGAACAAGCAGACACGACACCCCGCGCATATGAACCCCGATGGGACAGCATCTCTTCTTCAAATATGGCATCCAGCGGCTACAGTTCATCACCAAGTGATTCGTGAATGCTCTAGCCAATGAGGAGGCGGTTTGATTGAAGTTGTCGAAGGCGTTTCACGCCGGCGCGTAATCTATCTTTAGCTGAGCATCACGGCGCTACTCCACATCGGGAATAATGCTACCCCGCGACATGATCCGCCATGTTGTAGGAGTTATCTTGATCTTCCACGATCTGATTCATGAGTTGGGGACTTGGAACAACATTTAAGCGTGCGCGGGGTGCCTAACGAGAGACTGGGACTGCGGGCCTTTTCATTCGACAGGCCAAGCATTGCAGGTCGCAGCGAAATTCAACTCTTACTTAGCAGCTTCTCCGCAGGTAGTAACAAATTGAAAAGAGCGAGGTCTTAGAAAATAGTCTACATTTTAAGAGTCAGAAGTGAAGAAGCTACCAACTAAATATCTCTAAGTCTCCTTTGCCTTCTATTCACGATAGCCAGTTCTCTCCGGCAACCGTCTCGATGAGTTTCACCAGTCGTGTGGTAAGTTTCTATGTCGTTATCGTCTTTCCATTTCATCCTCCCCATAGCATGGTCATCTCCGTTCAATGCTGAAGCATTGCATAGCCCACTACCGCTCTGATGTGATATCTTCGAAATATCTATTGTCAATGCTGCGAGGGTGGTGTCGCGAATTGTCTTGATCCTCGTGGTGGTCCAGTGATGCGCGACTCCGACAAGCAGTGCAGCAATTGTGAGTGCCAGGTTCATGCCTAGCCAGGCATATAATCGCCGCCTGTCGACAGAAGCGAGAATAACGGGTTCCATAGGTGTGACATCGGCAGACTCCGTACTGTCCGTAATTATCACGGGCATCGCGCTCCAGGTGCTGTGATACGACATCGAAAGCATCCCTTTCAAGAAGTTGTCGATATTATCCCTTTGCCAATCTGAAGTTAAGTTCAGTGCCATTATCAACCTTGCAACGTCGGACATCATGTCCAATACCGGCCCAACGCTACCATCGGGAATCAGGGAGGGTTTCGTATCATCGGATTCGGGACCTCCTACGGGGCTTATGGCATGGACATGGTCTGAAGATCCGACAAGAGTTACGTTGCTAAATTGTTTAGGGTAGATGCCTGCTTTGATAGTAACTTCTGCGAGCAGGTAGCAGTCGTTGGTAGCCCACTCGTTGCCGTACCATGTAGGGCGGTGAAATCGTTTGACCGACGGTAGCTTTCCGAAAACGGTTCCAACTGCTGGACAGGGGGTATCCTGGGTCACGTTCTTTCCGTCGATAATCTGGCCAAGATATGTGCCATCGACCTTGATTGAAACATTCTTTTTCCCTTCAAAAATTTGAGGTTCGTAAAAATCTACCGTCTCATTTGCAAGCCACTTGGTATCCCGGAGAAAAGCTAGATTCCCTATGGGAGCAAACACTTCAGGGGTAACCGGAGAAGCTAGCATGCTCGAGTTGTCCATCTGGTTGAGTTCACGACCGTCGGGTGCGTCGAGCCAGTCAAGGTTCGTAACCTCAAAGTATGGCAAACCAAACGAGCCGAGGCCGCCATCGCTTAGTGACGGGGTTAAGTAACTATATCGCCTGAGAGGAACAAGCGAGTCCCTTAGCGCGGCGAATGCGTAGTCGGGGTTTTTTCCGGCCATGAAAGACGCTATGAAAATGACTCTAGTGATCAGATTTGCGTATATAAAGCTGTCCTTTTCCTTGGGATTGTTTAATGTATTGAGAACATATTTGTGTGATGATGCTGCACTAGCCAGTTTGCTGGAAGGCGTCCAAGCCAAGGAGGAGTTCGCGAGTGGTGCGGCGATTGTTTGGGGCCAAAGTAAGAGTACAACGACGAGAGCGAAAAGGGACCATGACGCTTGAGTGGAGGATTCGAAGCGAGGTACTATCGGAAGTTTCTTGTCGGCTAAGCGACATATCTCCGCAAGAGTGAGGCCGCTTTTTTCTAGAAGGATGAAAATCAATCGCCACATGACAAGGGCGGAACCCACGCCGGCGACAATGCGAATGAGGACAAGCGCGGCTGAAACGAGTCCAGTCACCTCTGTTTGGTAGAATCCGGACCGGTGTAGGTCATTGTCAGGAGTTGTTCCGGACAAGAAGGTGTGGTTATCGACTAGCTTAAACATGACAACAATGAAACAAATGCAACAGGCCAGATGGAGGGGGAACCAGTGCCACGCTTTGATAAAATTCCAGATTCCGGCATCGTCCGATCGAACAAGGCAGTTGTCGTCGCCTTTAGAGCCGCGTTCTCGTAGCTCGACGGAGCCGTCGCCCATGATGACAGAAGAACACGCAGGAAAATTCGGAGGCAGCGTCCGTTGGGTCACCAAGTGCGTAGCGATTTGTTATATGTTACCTTTGGCGCTGGGGGCCTTGCAGCCTCCTCGGACCGGGCGCGACTTGGGGGCGAACCGAGAAGCACTATAGCGTATCGCGTAAGCACACATACAGGGCTGTGCTTGAGGCTCTTGTCGATCGCGGAGTTATGCTATTCTCTCTCGGTCTAGTCGTGATTGGGCAGGGAGCATAAGCAGACAGAGCAGGCTATGCATGATAGCTTCATGCACATGGCAGCCTGCGCCGACTTCGAAGGGGCGTAGTGGTGAGATGGAGAGCCAGAAATAAAACGGGTGAGTGAAGAATCTACTATGTACATGCGCCGACAAGGAGCCGCATAGTGGAAGAGATGAAGGGACTGAAAGAGCCGCCCTGATACAAATCTCCGAGCGATAGACGTGGCACGCTAGGCTACGAAAGCCGCTAGGATAACTGTAAGGCTACTTCTATTCCTCATATTTTAGGCCAACCATAGGGGCTATACGGTAATCTCTGTCTTTCTTTTGGACTAAATGAGATTAGAAGTAGCGTCGTCATATTTTCATGGTCTTCGTACGTTCATTTACAAGGGGCGCGGCCAGGTGCATATTCCGGATCCAATAGCTACAACGGCCGTGCACGGCAGTATATCCACTAATAAGAACCACCCCTTTTCACCGCCTTTCCCTTGTTTTGAACTGTGAGAATGTAAACATTTACCTAAATTTCAACTACTATGGCTCATTACCACGCCGGAGGCCGCTCTAGAGGGGCTAATAATACTCCTATTACTATAAAGGCTACTATTATTATAATGCACCTCTTCTTTTAAGTTCCTTTCACTAAAATTAAGGCTAAAACTAGTGTCTCCGAGTTAATAGCTATAAAGATCTATGGCAGAGCAAAGTAGAATGCTAGGAATAAGAATTTCCATGATATGCTTTAATCCCTTTTACCTAAATTACACCGGCCAGGCAGGCAGCCAAAGGTTAAGAATGGAAGCGCTCTTTCTTAAGAGATTTAGCATAATATTCTCCAATTTAAGGACTATAAATTCTATAAGGCTATAGCTCCTGCACTCTATACTGCCAGTGTGCAGGCATACTAAGCTACTATTAAAAAGGTAGCCTACTAGCATCGGGATCCTCTCTACTCTAAGCTAATTATTTAAGAAATTAGGCCCTATAAACTAGCGCTTAATAAGGCCTAAAAGGAAGCTAGAAAGCTTTACTCTACCTAGCTGCAGGATACTATTTAAAGAACTAATAGAAATATTATCTTTATCTATTCTAATAAATCTCTAAAGTAATTTAGTCCCGGGCATTAAAAGGGAGGCAAGGCTAGAGTCTTAAGGCTAATAGAAGTAAATATAAATAAGTATACTATTTATAAGCTACCGGCTAGGTTTAACCTATTATTCTAGGGCGCTATATACTTGGATCTATCTATTCTAAGGCCCTGCATTATTTAGGAGCCTAATTCTCTTAAGTAGAAAGATAAGCTAGAAAGGAAGCTTATTAAGGATAATAAGGATGTAAAGGAGAGAGCTAAAAAGAAGTAAAGGAATGCTACTATTTCTAGCACTTTAGAATATAACTACATGTAGAAGGTAAATAATAAGATCCGGGGTAATAATAAGCGCCTTAAATAATAAGAAATTTAAAAGGGAAGGCATAGAATATATAGGCTAGAATAGGAGTTTAAATATAAGATATTTACTTAAGGAAAAGGTAAAGAAATAGACGCTATCTAGTATACTAATAATATCTTAAAGCCTCTTCTTTACCCCTACTATAAAGTAGTAAAGAAAGTAAATCCTAGTAAAGAAGTCTAGTTAATTAAGGATAATATAGCACTCTACTACTCTACTAGAAGGAAGCTTTTTTATCTTTAAGACGGCATACTCTTTATAAATTACCTAGCTAATTTACTAGATCTGCACCTAATTAAGAGGTGCTTTAGAAGGCTAAATTATAAGGTTAACTACTATAAGGTAAATAGCGCTTCTAAAGAGGCTAAAAACTAGGCGAAGAAGTAGTTAGTAGAGATGTAGCGTAAGGATAAAGAATTAGATAAATACATTCTAGAAAGAGCGTTAAATAATACCTTTTTAGGCCTTATAGAGCTATATAAAAATTATAATAGAAATAATAACTTTATAGAATAATAGCGCACTTTATTTTATAGATTATTAATAGGAATTAAATGAGTTGTAGTAATTTGAATTTGTATGCAGCACTTTGGTGTTCCTCCCCCTGCGCTTACGTAACTGGAATATGCACCTGGCCGCGCCCCTTGTAAGATCGGTGGCAAAAGAGCTAGCACGTGGTATTCCCCTTCTGGCATAGTCGCCAAGCACTACGATCCAGAACCCTCAACTCCCGATACCGCTGACGTCTCGTCCTCCCTACTACTCATAACTCGAGATCTGAAAGGGACTTTTCACCTCTTGAGCCACATAGACATTCAATCCACTTACACGAGGACTAACTGCTTTCATTTCTACTCGGGACGAACTGCCGATAGGTATTCTAACCCCTTGGGCGTAGTGCCATGTTCTACTCAGTCGGCGGGCTCTTTTCTGGCGGCATTCCATACTTTCACAGCCTACTATCTTTATCGGCGCGCTGCACCTCCACCAACACACTATTGTAATACCAGAATTCGCAATCAAAGGAAAGGTCCCTACTATCTTTTTTGGAATTTATTAGCTTTAGGATTGACATTGGGGAAGGAGGGCTGCCTGCCGGGTGACCAGGCCGCCTTTGTACTACTGTACTCTCACGAATAGACAACTCCCATAGCTGGGCTAGCCTTCATTCTATCACCAGGTAAGAGAAGCCTTGAACGCCTTCAGACTTTAGGTGTAAGCGACAAGCCTGAAACAAGCCCACAGGTAGGATTGGTATTAGCTTTTTTCATGAAGCTCTGCTTGTGCAGAAACCTAAGTTTGAACACTGATTTCTACATAGACGGAGCCAGGAAAAAGTGTACGCCGAGAGTGTAGAACTACTGCCCGGAGAGGACCCATTCAATCAGTCGCCCAATCACGAGGTACTTTGTAGACCGAATTCCACTCTATGCGACTCCGATGATGACCGTTCTAGCCAGCCATTGAGAACACGATTTCCTGGGTTTTCCCACTGGCCGGCTCGTCCGTTGCCGCTTTCTGGATAGCCGCAGTAAAACAGAATAGGAATTCAAACTAGACGTGGGGCTAAAGGCTTTTAGGTTGATGATGGTGAGGGAGTTAGCTAATGAGCGGAAGGAGGAAAGATGTACACAAGATGCTAAGTAAGTCGGCTAGGGAGGAAGGGGCCCGACACCGGCAAGCTAGGTACTTCACTCTATGGAAAGGCTCGTCTTGCAGTAGTAGCCGCTTATCTTATAGTAGCAATTGACACCTATCCTTAGCCAGCAATAGCAACAACAGAGTACCACAATAGGACTAATGAGAACTTTTATTGGACTAGTGTTTCCACCGAGATTACCTAGCTTGCCAGCATCTATCGACAAAACTTCGTTTTTTTGAATTCGGGGTCGCCTCCGCTTATGCGTTTAGCTGCAGAATGTTTAGACTGATGCAGGACCTCTCTTTGCAGCCAGTGGCTAAGCGTGAGAACAAAGCCACAAACTGGCCGAGAAAAGACTAGAATATACTTAGCCTTGGCTGAAGTAGCCGACTGAGAGTGCTGCCCGTTATTTCAGCGAGCTTAGATACACCTGCGCGCTATCCACAGGATGCGAGAAGGGGCTGTACTGTAGTGTAGGTACGGGAAGATTGGACCAGCGATTCCGGGGGATATTGAAGCAGTAAGTGAACTTAAAGGAAAGAACGTGTTTGAGTTCTGGTACGACAAGGCTGAGGTCCGGCTCAGGGAGCTGTAAGTAACACAAGCAGCTACTTGCGTTATTGCAATATCTTACTACTAGCTTTATCCCCGCAAGCCGGAGTACTGAGATATGGCCTATGGAGCCTATCAAAATCACGTGCTTCGCACTTTTCCACTCGGGGAAAGCAGGAGCCTTTCTCAGAGCTTGCAAATGTTCCGAGTTTGAGTCAAATTGACAGATTGGCATACGTACGTACATACATACGTGCATACATACGTACTTACAAACCTACACACAGCTGACGATTGGAATCGTCTAGTTTATACCGCCCGTCCCATTATCCTGTACCTTGTACCTAGCATCTTCCACTCGAAATACAAAACAATAATTGAAAACCTCCAAGAACACACACCAAAGACTCTATAAGAAATACAAACCAACAAAGGAAACTCTTCTGTGCTGCTATCGGCCGACCAGCCCCGAAGCCAATGCCCAGATCCTATAGTGAAACCAAAGTGTAGGCCATCCGAATTCAAAACTGAAAACACCATCCATGCAAAAACCCACCAACCATGCAAAAAACACCAATGCAAAAACACCATACATACATAAGAGAAAGACCCCTCTAAACACAAAGCGATCTTTCAGACGCTCAGAAAGGAATCCCCTCAGTAATAGGCGCCGTGACCGCACCCCCCGGCGGCTCTGGGCATTTGGCACAGGGCTTATGTGGCATGAAATCCGAGTGCCATTGGGTAATATTGCACTCTAGGTCCTGTGCAGTGTGGACGACTTTACACTTACAGCACGCCCAGCTGAGAATTACATTGCTGGCTCTGACTGCGTTATTGTGGGCTTCGACTCTGGATTTCCTGACGGCTTCCATTTCACCGAGGTTTTCGCCGTGCGCAACATGATTGGCCGCTGGCCTGCCTTTCGAGAAATCTGGTATAACTTTTTTGAACCAGTAGTCGTTCTCCTTCTCCCACTCTGCCTGAGTCTGTGGTGGTCGCTTGCTTTGTTGGGTATTGTCCTTGACCGGGCTTTCGCTTGAGGACATCTTAGAGGTAGGGCGGAAGTTCTGGTCTCCGAGGGTTAGTTTGACGTTGGTCATTAGAAAGGAACGTGGACTTCTTACTGAGAGCTGTATTCGGTGGGGCTATAATATTTATAGGTAATCGGGCAGCGGGTAGCAAGCTGCAAGTAACGAGTACCTAATAGCGAAATGTGATTGGTATAGATGGAATATATGTCGGTGGGATACGCGACCAAGGAACTGGTGTTGGAGGGATAAGTGTCAACGGAATAGGTATTGAGGAGTAGGTATTGAGGAAGTAGATATCGGGAATATAGTTGCTGGTTCTCTCGTAGATCTTGTGCAGGATGTGTATGGTGAAGAAGGAAAAACCCTCCTTACTTCTAGGATTTATATACCCAAACCTAGAAAGCCGTAGAGTCATGACCACAAAATGAGATTGCGAGCTTATAATCACTGCTTCAGGTATAAAACGAGTTCCGAGTTCCTTGCAGTCATTCGTATGCAGTTGCGGCCACGATCTGGTCCTATTCCTCCAGCGGAGTACTGTGATACATGGGCAATAAAGCAATCTGCGACACGAGGAGTTTCTACACAGACCATAATCAGTACACGTTGCCCTTTGGTGGCCATGTGACTCTGCTTGCTTTGCTAAAACAGGTCAAGGAGGAATGCGTGCGCAGTGGAGGTGGCGTTGAGTGACTTTTGTAGAATGAGCGTTTCAAGGGCAAGAAATGAAAAGGATGGAAACCGGTTTTAGATGATAAGGTCAATAAATGGCTGAGCTGAAGAGAGGTGTCATAGGATCTGAAGATTCGAATTCTATCGCTCCCCAAAATGGTCAATCCCCTCACCATACTATACTATTCGATCAACAAATCTTTATCATACTATCAGCTTATTGTATTCCTCAAATACCCGACTACACAAGATATCGCTCAGCGCGTGCTAGGCAGACGCACGCGTTCCCTCTTTCGGAACGAGCTAGCCTCGTAAGACTAGGCCCCTTAACCGGTAGCAATACAAACTGTAGGCAAGTCCGGTGGCCTAGCGCAACTCTGCAGCCACAGGTTAAGCAAGTGATTTTAGAGCGGAAGAAACCCTTTTCTGGGCTGAATCTTACCGAAGGCTAAGTTAGCCTTCAAAAAATAAGCTACCGCAACTCATTACTTTCCAAGATTAAACCCCTTTTGCGGCTGATTCGGTGGCTTGATATCTGCGCTAGACCACCGAACATGACTACAATTTGTAGCAAAAGCAGTAGCAAATAACACCACATCTACCTCCAAACGGCAATATTCAATTGCTACAACATTCAGCGCCTAGTAATAGCTTTCTATACATCCAAGTAGCAATACATCCAAGCTTACCAAAATAACTTCCACCCCTCACCCCTTCCCAAACGCCAACCGCCTCTGCCCCTTCTCCGCCCCTCTCCCCGCCCCCGCACTCCCACTCCCGCTCCCACCACCCCCCGCCGGCCTCCCCCGCCCCCTCGCTTGCGGTCTCGGCGGCACCGGCTTCGCGGGAATAGGAGTACGTCGCCGCTCTGCCTCCACGCGTTCTTCGGCTTCCAGGTCCCGGGCGAGGTCTTTCGCGAAGTGCCAGTCGGCGTGCTCGGTTTCCTCTTCTTTGGGAAGAGCGGTGGAGCAGCGGGAGCAGAAGAAAGTGTCCAGAGTTTGCTGGACCTGGTGCGAGGGGTGGACATGAGGGGAGCGGGGTTGAGGTTGCGCGGATGGGGGCGTGAGGTCTGAAGTGAGGTCGGCGAGATGCGGTTGAGGTGTTGATGGGCGGTTGGGAGATAGAGGAGGTTGTTGTTGGATGTCTGGGAGCTCAGTGTCCGAGTCTAGGTGGTGCTCGGGTTCTGGGTCGGAGTCGAACATGTCTTGATCTTCGCTTTCTCGGCGTTCAGACAAGCGATTGGGGTTCGGCGTCCCATCCGCATCGCTGCTCGTGCTTGTGTGATTGGGAAGGCGAGGCGCGAAGAACTTCTGTATACTGCGGCCGTTCTCTAGCTTCCGTCTCTTCTCAGGGGGCCGTTCGTCTCTCCGTTCGATCGCGGCGTCGGATTGTCTCTCGCTTTCTCGTAGTGCTTTAGCTTCCTCGCCGCGGACGAGGAAAGCGCTGATGCCTTTGTTGTTGGCGATGCCGTCTTCCCATCCTCCTACGCTTAGGGAGAGGTTTATGCACGGCCACGCACGGCCGTCAACCACGACTTGGGCTAGGAGGTTCTTTGCGAGATCGAAGAGGATTTGCTCGGTTAGTGTTTTGCCTTGTGGTATAGGGGCCTGTTTTGAGCGCGTCTGGGCGCCCTGGCGGTGGTGTAGGTTGATAGTTTTCGGTTTGCGTTTATTCTCCAGCACGCCTTCTTCCACGCAGCGGGAGAAGATATCCGCGGCGAAGATACGCAGCCAGCGAACGCCCTGCTCGAAGTCGTTGATAGCGGGTCGGAACGACTTCGCAGACAGCATACTCTTGATTTGCGTCCTCGGATTGACCTCGCTGTTATCCTCGCCGCGAATGATACCGTAAAGCCACGATCCCGTATCATCCCCTAACCGCATCAACTGCTCAAGCGGCTGCTTGAGTAAATCCCCCACCGAATCCGTATTAAACATCGCGACCACCTCATCTCCCAACTTCCCGCCCAGATTCCGAATCTTCGTGAACTTAAACCCACTCAAAAAATGCCCTACTGCGCGATTCCTGATCACCGTCTGCGCATTCGGCTTCTTATGCCCACTCCCCAACTTCGCCAGCATCTTATTCCTCGCCACACCTCCCGAGCACGTATACCTCAACTCCTCCCACACCCGCGCGCGTACATCCCTCACAATCTCACTCCCCACGCAAATCGCCACATCATCCCAATCCGGATCATCCTCCTCCTCTTCCCCCCTATCCAAATCCACCAAAGCATCCCCCTTCCACTCCAACGCCGTCGTCGGCGGCCTCGGCAGCAACTCCGTCGGATCATCATACGGCGGCGGCCCCTGCAACTCCGGGTACCTCTCTAACAATATTCCATGAACCTGCGCCGACAAATCCATAAACACCTCATCCACACTCGCCTTCTCCACCCGCTGCCCCGCTCCCGCAGGCAACGCGCTCCTAATCACCCCCAGAATCTTCCGGCTCTCGCGCCGATACGGGTCCAGCGACACCTTGTGCGTCGCGATGTGCTTCGCGGCGTCCTCGTGGTACGCCCACGTCTCGTCCCCCTCCTTCCACGTCGCGACGTGCTGCATAATCAGCTCCGGACACAGCTTCTTCGCTTCGGTGCTCGTGATGTGGCGGCCGAGGCCGAAGGCGCGCGCGGGGTAGTTGATGGCGATGAGGCCTTGCCATTGTTGCACGGCGAGGGGAACGTCGGGGGGCAGTTGGAGGCGGACTTGTTCGCATTGGGCGTAGAAGGCGTCGAGGTCGACGTGGGCGATGACGCGCAAGGGGGTCGTGGGGGAGTAGGAGGAGAGTTGGGAGAGGTGTTTGTAGGTGAAGGCGGATTTGCGGCGATGGGCGGAGGAGGGGGCGGAGGAGGGGAGGAATGGTTGGGGGGAAGACATGGTTGGGTGGTAGGTTACGCGATGGTAGGTGGGAGAGGCATTGTCGGGGCAATTGGGTGTATATGGACGTTGTGTGGTGGGTTTGGGGGAGAGATGAAGTTGGAGTTGATCGGCTTCGCGTCTACGGGTTGTCACGTGCTTGAAACGCGTTTGTCTCCACGAAATGGGTATTGTCAAGTTTGAAATATGGAACTTCCTTCTACTCTTGCTACTCAGCAATTTAGATCCAAATTCCAGGCCCGACTAAAATGTCAATTATCGGCTAATGGTAACATTGGTCTAATATTGTTCAAGTTCGGCATGAATGGGTGCACAGCGTGTTCACGCCAAACAGGCCTCCAGTATTGGCATTCAGTGAGCTAAATTACTATGAGTATTACTTCCAAGGCTGTATAAGTATTCAAACCCTTCCAAGTCATGGTCTCAAAAGTGTATTGACTCTCCAAGTACTGCATCTTATGGCAAAAGCGGTCTCCCAGACAGACTGTCCTTATATGAGAGAAAGTACTGTACACAGTAAGAAGATTCTATAGATCTTCCTACTTTCAATCAAGAAACTTTGCTCAACATATACACATCCAGTCGACTTGATGAAGTTCGATTAGCCTGCTGAGTGGCCCGAGCTTGAATGACGATGTTGACGATACGGCAAGCCTTCTGTAAGCGGGCCTTAACTAAGACTAAAGGGCACGTTGAGGGGGTGTCCTGAACAAGGTACCATCAGCCGATCGCCGCGGTGACTACAAGCCGAGGCACAAGAAGGGCGCAAAGCACGACGCCCATATAAACCACCATGCGGTACAGTCTGCGTCAACTTACCCTCACAGTCACGTAAACTATCGTGCATATTCAAGGACTGAAAATGTCAGCGCCAAACAACATTGTCCTCTTCCACTACCCATTTTCGCCATATGCAAGGCGAGTCATCTGGTATCTAGCGATACGAGGCATTGAATATGCGCAGTGTGTAAGCTTCTTGATCCCTCATGCTGGGGAGGCATGCAGTCTGATACGCAGCAGCTGCAACCACCCGTCATGCCACGTGCAGACCTCGACGCGCTCGGAGTCAAGTACCGTCGCATACCGGTCATGGCCATCGGGCGAGACGTCTACTGCGACACGCGCCTGATACTGAGGAAGCTGGAGGAGATGTTCCCCGATGGTGCTCTTGGTGCCACAGGACCGGAGCAGAAAGCGATTGAACGGCTGTTGGAGAAGTGGATGATTGAGGGACCGGTGTTCTCACGTGCGGCATCGTTGATTCCAACGTCGTTCCCGACAATGAACGATCCCACCTTCATGAAAGACCGCACGCAGTTCTCAGGTAGACCCTGGGACAAGGCAGCCATGGAAAAGGGAAGGCCGGAATCGATCGCGTACATGAGGTCGGCCTTCGAGTTCCTTGAAACAACGCTCTTAGCCGATGGGAGGGATTGGATCCTCAAGACCGATAAGCCATCCTTGGCTGATATTGAAGGTGGGTGGCTGCACGCTTCAGCTCCTAAAAGCCCCGTTACTCATATCTGTTGTTAGCAATCTGGCCATTTGACTGGCTTGCGGACATGAAAGGCTCGCTACCACCCAACGTCGTCTCTGCAGAGCAATTCCCGCGAGTCTTTTCGTGGATCGCGCGATGGCGTGCAGCGGTCAAGGCAGCCAAAGCAGCGGTGCCCAAGCCGGTTACGCTGAAGGGGCCCGAAGCCGCCAAGTTGATCCTGGAGGCAGACTTTGCAGAACCTAGCAGCGTCGACGCAAACGATCCGCTCGGTCTCACGGAGGGCGTCGAGGTTGAAGTATACCCCACGGATTCGGGGTTCCTCAACCGCGACAGGGGCCCTCTGGTGACGCTCACGCAGGACGAGGTAGCGGTGGCCTCCCGGAGCAGGGAGGGGGGCCAGGAGATCCGGATTCACGCCCCCAGGACAGGCTTCAGGGTCACAAAGGTCGAGGCGAAGACGGCTGCAGGCGCAAAGCTGTAATCTGGATGCATGTTGACGGGAGCAACGCCGGGATGTCGCAGGAGGTCGGGAGCAGTGCTGCGTAGGCTTGGGCGTGGGTGCATGTCTGTGCAGTCTGCGATGCGGCTTCTGCGGCTTCGTGCAGTTAGTATCCGCAGTGCTACGGCGAACACGTGCTCCCCGCGGTGCCTGACGGGCGGCAGCAGCCTCGAGGATGCACCGAGGAGCCTGGTTTGCTTGGCCTGCGTGAGCTGCAGCGCTGTCGCAGCCGTGTGTCTGCCTCAGGCTGGGATGATGCCGATAGACTGTCGAGGCTGCGGTGGTGCTAGCAGCGCCGTGCGAATGGCGGGATACCGTTTATAAAACAATTGTCGCGCTCACATGCAGCAATGCCCAAGCGGCCGCTGAGCTGGCTCGACTGGGCCGGCCGGAGGCGACGTCTGAGTGATGAACGGTGAGGCGTTGAGTGTAGGATAGGGCGGTAGCGTAAGGAGTTCTGTCCGAGCATCTGGCGGTATGGTCTCCCCTGTGTATGAGGAACGGTGAGATGGGCCAACTTGAACATAAGCAAGCGGAGCAGAGGGTCACAGATGGTCCCAGATGTTCCCAGCACAGTGCTAGCTTTTACGTGGAGAAAAGCGCGGCACTGGCTGTCACGCCTCGTAGGCTGGGTCGGCGTGGTGGTGATACTGATGTGGGTCTATGGCGGTGTCTGTCTTGGGCCGTCGCTGCCCAATTTCAACCCGACGGCACTCGCGCAGGCCGTGGGAGGTACCCACCACAGAGTAGCGGGACTTGCTCCCCGAAAGACAAGCAGACAGAACAAAAGGACGCTGACGTCTTCGCTGGCTTTTCTGCCCTTTCCTGCCCCTTCTGCCACTTCCTGCACCCCGTGTGAGCCCTGAGCCATCCCGTTCTCTCCATCACCTTAAAGCTCTTGAGATTCAGGCTCCATCGATCTCATCCCGCATCCCGCCACCTGCACCGCCGCAACCCCAGAAACGGCGCGAACAGCAGCAGCTTGACACACTCTGCAGGCCTAACACGGCGTCCGTTCTGCTGCCCGAGTGCATTGCGTGCAGCTCCCGCGCTCCAATCGCTGCCGTCTGTGTCCGCCAGCCCTCTTAAGCACGCCCACCCCGCCCACAGAGCCGCAGCGTGTACCTTCACCTCTCCAGCCGTCTTCCACCATCCGCTCCCTCTTTGGCGACCTGCAGCAGCCTCAGCCGGCCCCCCTCCTGGTCCTATTCATCACAGCTGAAGCGCTCCCTGGTCCCTCGGCTTCCCAGAACGGCCTGCCGCCACTGATCACGCCTCCCTCCACATCGACCCTCGTCCTGCGGCTTGCCAGCTTGCCATACTGCCGGTATATTGAGAATCCCCGCACCTCGCTGCCTGCTGCGTCTGCTCTCTTCTGGAATCTCTCCCACCTGCCGCTGCCCCCTCTGCCTCCCACCACCCCACCGACCGAGCCCAGCACTGCCGATTCTCTCTCGACCCGTCTTCCGTGACCGTTATCGCGGGACCTGAATCCTTCCGCTATCTCTTGCTGCTCGTGTCCGTGGCTTTTTCCCGTACTGCCTCCAGTACCTTCCTTTCCCTCTCTCACCTTTCATCATCCATCACATCTCTTCCACCATGTCTGTAACTCGGCAGTGGTTCCAGCCCGGAGAAGGCATCGCCAGAGAGGTCATCACCGCCGACATCCAGCGCTACCTGGGTAACGACGCTTTGGTGAGGCCTGGCGAAGGCAATGGCGAATATCAGGTTTGCCTACCACCTGGACGCCCCATCCACTCCACCATGGCTTCTAACCTCCAGCAGGGTGTGCAAGGCTATTGGATTACGGCCTACCGCAATTTAACAAGTGTACGTATGCCGTTCTGGTTGACTTTTCATCGCTGACCACGACCACAGCAAATGGTGGCCGACTTGAAGTTGGACTCGCAGCGGTGGCGCACTGAGGTCTCACAAGGACGAGGTAGTCCGCATGCGCGAGATGCAAAGCACTCAAAACACCCTGACAAAGCTTTAGTTTCATATCAGGACTCTAGAACCCATCAGTCTAGGCAGTACTATGGACCAAGTGACCCGGCGCCCTCTCCGGCTGCCGTTCCCTACCAGCAGCCCCCAAGACCTGCCTATGCCCCCCAACCAACACATCAGCAGTACCAACAGCCGGAACCTGCTTATACGTATGCCCAGTCACAGCCACAGGCCGGATATGCTGCCCCAGCAGGTCAATCATACCAGCAGCCGGCCTACAACCAGCCCCAAGGACAGATCAGGACAGCGCCTGAATATACATACACTCAGCAGAGTGCTTCACAGAACCAGCATGCCCAATATGCGCAGCATCAAGACCCAAGGTACACATACCCACAGCAGGCAAACCCAGCTCCTCCAACACAACAACCCTATCAGGTTCCCTCGCAACCAAGGTATTATGGATTCTACAACCGGTCATCTTTGGTATATCGCTAAGGCCAGTATAGTGCTCCCCCTGCTGGGTACTACCAAGCTTCAGACGGACGCCGTGAGTATTTTCGTGTTTAGTCAGGTGGGCGCCCAGTCACTGACGAAAATCCCGCACCAGAGTACCCAAATCCGCCACCGCAGCCCGCTAATCACGGACGCCGCCGTGGTTAGTAGCGGCCGTTTTATGCCCTTCGTGTGCAATTTTTCATGCTTCCGCCCCTGGCGTTGTAGATTTCCGTGGCCACTATTTCTGTTCCGTCACCGCCAGCAGTCGTCTTCCATTGGTCTGTGCACCACCTGGAGATACCCTAAACACGTTTTCGCCGGAGCGTTTTGTGCTGGAGTACCCGTTTGATTGCCGAGCCATTCACCTCGTTTCTCCTCTTTCTTAGGGATCTTCCCGGTAATACGTGAGTACCGAAAAGAGACCGGATGAGCGGTCAAACCTTCTGGATGGATTCCGGGCGATGTTTTCTTTGTAATTGTGGCTGCCCTTGAATCTGCCTGGGATGTGCTTAAGTCTTGTTCCTGGTGCTGGTGTCTGGGGCTATACGACTTAATGGATCCATGCCGCGCGGTTTTCCTTTTTGTCATGTTCTGCCGTCTCCATTCCGGACTTTATTATTTCTCCACAGGACCAGGATCCAACCAAGGCTCTAACACCCCATCCTCCTCATGAAACATCTTCTCCATATTCCACTGGACTCCCCCCTTGGTGGACCTGCAATCTTCCAGATCCTACGGAACGGTCCCGTGTCCGGATGTCTTGGCCAAAAAGTCCTACCCAAAATTTTCGCTTTCACTTCTTCTCTCTCGTTTTCCATACACTTCGCAGGACTTTATCTTCCAGTGGAGTGCACCATGGTCTATTTCGGTACTGCTAGCAGCATTTAATCCGCATGTATATACAGCCCTTTTGTTGACGATTTACCACGCTGTGGATGCGTTACGACCTGGATGGCCATCTGCTTATTTTGCTGATGCATAGCTTGCGGTGGGGGGCTGGTTGTGAGGTCGGAAATCAGACTGTTTTAATCGCCACTTTGCGTCTTTGGACGCTTACCTTTTCGATTGGAGATCCCGTGCCTGACTTGATCGTTGCTTAGTGTGATCCAGGACTTTGCTGATTAGCAAACATGAGGAGTTGTTCTCGCATGAGGAATCAACGTCCGCGAGTGCGTTCGAGGTGGAAAAGTTCGTCTTAAACATGTGCCGAATGCCCACTCGATTGCATCTGCAAATCCACCAACCTTACGGCCATCCTCTCTTTTTATTACACCAACTATCATTACCCTCTCAAGCTCGCATCATAATATGCGCCGATTACGTTTCCAATTACATTCCATGTTGTCTTCAACGTACTCAAGATGCCTCCCAATGTGTTACCAGAACGTCGTTCGTCGCACAGCCTGTATACACCTCGTGGCCAATCCCCTGCAGGATGTTCTTGTACCGCCCTACCACGCTGCCTATATCTAAACCCCGGCCCTGCTGTACACCATCATGCTCGGACTGACCACATAGTCCGGCTAGCTTTATCAATCATATATGCTCTACATCCTTCGCCCTTGTCTTCCGTACTTCGACCTCTTCATTGCACAGTGTACCGACATTCTTTCAAACAACAACATGAAGGACCGCCAACCATGCATCTTATTCAACGTTCTAGCGCTCCTGCCGCCTCCATAACTCGGTATCCACTCACACCATCTCTTTTACCAGTAAATCAACGGTGCCTGTCGCTCCATTTTCACACCACACCACACCACACCACACCACGGTACGTACCGTCTGCAACGTGGCAGCCCGGATATGGCGCAGCAACCCCGCTTTGGTGTTTTCGACTCCCCATAGCTCTACCCTCTTTGCACGGCTAGCCTGTTATCCAGCGTTAGAAGGCACCCACACACCCTCCCCCCAAAAAGCTACTACCAAACACCCTACTGCATCTCTACTCTATTTGAGTATGCCATCTGCCCCGCACCTCACCTCGGACTTGCCCCGCTATCCTAAGGTTCTCTCTCATTATCCCCCTCTTCAACCCACCTCTACGCCCTCCCTCCCTTCCCCATAAAGCATCATGACCACCCCCTCCGTCACCGCTGTCAGCCAAGCCCCCAGCCACGCCTTCAGCAAATCCGTCGTCGGCACCATCACCCTCATCGCGGGGCTGGGCGTGCAAAACGACGCCCACGCCGGCGCGACGGTCAAGCACACCTCCCTCGCGGCGCATGATCCCAGCTCGCCGAATCTGCGCCAGGTGCATCTGATACCGTACGAGCTGCTCTACGAGCTTAAGGGGAGGGGGTTTGAGGTTGGGTATGGTGAGTGGTTGGAGGCTGCGTCCTCTCTTACACGGCATCTCTAGTTCATGATTTCCCCTTCCGTGTTTAGCTAATATCCACAACCCTCTTCGTTCTTGTTCTTGGAGTGTACCCCCCCCTGGCTTCAAGCTCCTATACCTCTCCTAGACCTCTCCGTCCTCCCTCTCTTTCTCCCAATCATAGACTTTAACCCACCTCCCAGGCCAACTCGGCGAAAACATCACCACCTACGGCCTCGACCTCATCTCCCTCCCGCGCGGCACGCGGCTACATTTCTCCAGCGGCGCAGTTGTAGAAATCACGGGGCTACGGCAGCCCGGCCCAGGCATCGAGCGTTTCAAGCCCGGTTTGTTGCAGCAGGTGTACTACCAAGCGAGCAACGGACAGGTAGTGCGGCGGGCGGGTGTGATGGGCGTCGTGGTAGCGGGCGGGAGCGTGAGAGCGGGGGATGCGGTACAGGTGGTTATGCCGGCGGGAGCGCATGAGGGGCTGGGGCCGGTGTAGATGGGGAGAGAGGAGGAGGGAGATAGGGAGAGGAAGAGGGAGAGGGAATGAGATGGCGGTGATTCAGTGGGGAAAGTGGCGCATATATTGGGTAGGAGTTCGGGAGTTCTGAGCTGCGGGTTTAGTATCTTGGGTCAGCCAGGGATTCTGCCGCTTTTGTTGCTTGAAACTGCGTAGAGGGTATGCCCCTTCTTGACGTTGCTTTCACCCCATTTTCCAACAATTATTGTCGTAAAAGCACGCACGAAGAAGGCCGTTTTAGAGTAGGATTTTTCTCCCAATAGGTAAAATCTTTGTACACGAACCCGCCCTCAATCCAGAGTCCAGGGTATCCCCTCTTGAGGTGTGCCAGTGACCTCAAAATGCCCGCGTAGATTCCACGTCGAGGCAAAAAGCCGTCCCCAAACGCCGCCAATATGATTATCCCTCCTCCCGTCACTTCTCCGCCTGACTCTCCTGCACCATCCGCTGCCACAGCACAAGCTCCCTACTCAGATCATCCATCATCTGCAACGTACTCAGCCGCTTGAACCCATCCACTCCACCCTCCTCGCCTCCCCTCATATCCACCTCCCGCATTTCCTTATCCCGCTCCTTCTCCCCGCCGGTCCTAGTGCCGTTGACCTCTAGGACCACGGGTCGTAAAGGGCTCTTCTCCCCATTCACGCCCGCCAGTTCGACCTGCCGCTGCGAGATGTAGTTCTGCATCACGCCCGCCGGCCGCCGTATATCATTCCAGCTCATCTTCTCTAGCCGCCAGTTCTTCGCTTTGGGGTGCTTTGTGACGCTGCCTCCGCCGCCGATCGCGCCGTCTGAGCTGTCGTGACCGTTGGTGCCGCTGGTCCCGTTAACGGCGGATGTCTGGGGCGAGCGCGGTGAGTTGTCGTTGTTTGTGCGGCTGGGGGATGCGCCGTTGTTCGCTGCTGCGATGTTGCTGTCGCGATCGCGGGTGTATTGGTTGCGGCCCAGTCGGGAGACGCGTTTCTGTGGTGGTCGACCGGACTTTTTGTGTGTAGGTGCGGGTTGGGGAGCGATGGAGGGGGTATCGGGGGCTACTGATTCAGAGGCTGAGGGGGGTGCGGCGCTGTCGTCAATGGGAGTTTGTTCTGCGGTTTCAAGCTCTGTGGGGTTGCGTCAGAAAGCTTGAGAGTTGAAGTGAGCAAACGGGGTGGACGTACCATCTGCTCGTCGCCTTTCTATGCGACCTTTGCGTCTTCCGGCTGCTTCAGCGCGCTCGCGCTCTTTCTCTTTCTCTCGGAGTTCCTTCTCGCGCTGGCTTCGCGCTGCTGCTCCCCGTGGCTTTTGTCTACCATTGGCTGTATTTTTCGACGCGGGGCCCTCGTCGTCGGATTCTAGGGTGGGGGAGGTGGTTGGTGAGCGCGATCCAGTGCGTTGACGTTTCGGTTCTTGCTTGATGCTGCAATGTGGGGTCAGCAGCTGTCACGACCCAAAACGTTCGGAGTGCAATTTCGGGTACTTACTCTTCGCTATCGTCGCGACTCCTCTTCTTTCGGTTCCCGCCTTCAACGGAGCCCTCTCCTTTGCTTGCTTCCAGCACCTTCCGCAACACTTCATCCTCGTCCCAGGCTGCTCGGCTGTTCATTGTAGATCGTCGCTTCGTGAACGACTCGGCGCTTGCTCTGGAAGACTTTTCCTTGTCTCTGGAGCCTTTCGGTTCCGGGTCTTTCGAAACGGACGACTTCCTGGAGCCCTTGGAGGGATTGTAACCGGAGACGGGTAGATAGCGGGAATACCGTTGCCTATGAATCCAGTCCATTAGCGATAATTCTGAAGTTGCGCGATGCTGGGGAAGCGTTCATATATTGTGGAGAAGCATGCGCTGGCATCAACGTGGCAGTGAGGGCCGTGTCGCGCTCCTTTAGCTGCGCCCAGAGCTGCCTCCACAATCGATGATCATATTCGAGGGTGTGAAATTCAAGAGACATAGTAATGACTGCACGTACCCTTTTGGACTCGTCATGAGCTTGTGTAGATCCTTGCGGCAGTCTTCGCAAAAATACTCCTCTGGGCTGGCGGCCTCATCCATGATGCCCACACAGCCGCCATGCTGCCAGACCTTGCAGACGTCGCATTGAATGAACAGGCCGCCCGCGTCTTCTGCCAGAGTCTCAGAGTCAGCCAACCCGGAAGATTGGCCGTCTCTGGACTTACCGGCGTCGGATGGGGGACCTGGATAATCCTGCTGTCCGCACACGCATCTGGTTATCTCCTCCTCTTCGGCGATATCGTCGTCGAGCTCGTCGTCGAGTTTAGCGGAGTCGTCTTCGTCATTGTCCTGTTCGCGTGCCCGTCGGCGGGTCTGTGGCGGCTCAACGGGCGGGTCGGCGATGGGCTCTTCAACCTCTTCAGACGAAAGGGAATGGGGCGTGGAGGATTTCTGGGGTGAGGATTGCTTGATGTTGGACCTGGTGGCCCGGTCGGTGCGGCCGGATGATACAGAGGAGGTGGAGGTGCTGTTAGCGGGCGGGTCGCTCTGGCGTGGCTGAGTGGTTCTCGCGCGCGAAGAACGCCGGGGAGACATGTTGAAGAGGTAGTAGTGCTAGTCTAATGGTTACAAGGTGATGTCAGTCGCCTGTACAGCTCCAAAGGCGCGGGCTGGGGGGAATGGAGAGTGGGCTCACCAGCACGGAGCGGGCGGGTCAAAAGCTTCGGCAAGCTTCAAAGGGCGCAGGCTGGAGAGATTGGACGACGGACGTAGGCGAAGTGAAAGGCGAGAAGCATGGTACGGGCTGGGCTTCGGTGTGGGTGTCGTGTATGGGGGGTCAATGGTGGTGAGGAGAAGCAACTCGAGTATTGGTGCGAAAAGACGCGACACAAAAGCCGGTGCCGCCCGCCGTAGACTACGGTGGGCTGCTTCCTTCCGCACAGACCACCATCTCTACCAAGGGCGGCAAACTCATGGCGATGGGGCTAGAGGGAGGCGATGTTGGTGGGAGAGGGGGCTACCTGCCAGAGAGACACGAAGCGGGAACATCAGAGGGTGATTATGGCTCGTGGTGGACGTTGTGGGCGACAGAAATAGGGGAGCTGGAGACGTCGCTTGGATGGCAATGACGGTGCAAGAGAGCGCGCGAAAGCAATTACAGATCTGCACGTGATGACTGATTAGAAGGAGGTTAGCGTTCGGCTTTCCCATCCCGACTGAAAGCTCCTCTTTCCCGGCGCCTGCACCATGAGGCTCCAGCCAGTCACCGCTGTCACCTTCCGTTACGCTATCCAGTGTCACCATTTAGCCTGCCCAGGCGAAGAGCTCCTCATTGAACTTTGAACCACCCTTTGTAACCCTACTAGCTGAATGAGATTAGCTGCAAGGCGGATGTGACTAGCTAATCGCTACATCCTCCTCAAGCGTGTGTCAAGGTGTGGAAGTGTACAGCGGTGGCACAGCATTGTAACCAGGCATAATTGGTAGGGAGTGCTCTTCAACTTGGTCTGGGTATGAAATTGTTCTATGATATTGTTCGACATTCACTACGAGATGTATTCATCCTGGTATACCATTTCCTTTTCGTTATAAATACAGTCATCATCTAGTCATTGCACTTCCAGCTTCCCTTTTAAAGGCCAAATCTATGCCACCTTTAGGCAGTGATACCCTTGTGAGTCCCGCTAATGGGCGCGCCATTCGGGTTGTCATTATGGACAACATCCTTGATACCATTCGCAGCCCTCAAGCTGCTGTCACTCGCCATACCGTTGTGCGTCCCGTTGAACTTCAAGTTCGCAATGCCCGGATACCCCTTGACGCCCGTCGCCTTCTCCAAGCGAGTCGCTAGGTCATCTGACACTTCGCGGAAGATACCAATCTGGCGCTTGATGATCTCCTTGTCCGTGCAGTTCGCCATGTGGCCCGACACATTGCCAACGAAACGCTCTTTCGCACCGTCATCAAACACCTTCTCCCACAGCGCTCGCGGGCCGTTGAAATCCTCGGGTCGGATCTCCGATAGGAACGTCACAGCGTCGCCGGTGAAGCTACCGTGGGTCTTATTGAGATCAACCGTCCGGTTGCGGAAAGAGATGGGCTCAATTGAGGACAGGTAGTTTGGCCGGGAGCCCTGATTGTAGAAAGACATGGCTCCATCGCGCTGGAAGTTGGCCATGCGGTAGGGTACGCGAGGTGCGTTGACTGGAAGTTGCTGGTAGTTGGGGCCAACGCGGTGGCGGTGGGTGTCGGGGTAACTGAACAGCCGCGACTGCAGCACTGGATCCGCTGATGGCTCAATACCCGGCACCAAATGCGATGGGTTGAATGTAACCTGCTCGATCTCGGCGAAGTAGTTCTTGGCGTTCTCATTGAGCGTAAACTCTCCAACCTTGCGGCGAGGGAACTGCTTCTGCGGCCAGACGTGGGTCAGATCGAATACATTGATCTTCTGCTTCTCCCAGAGCTCCTCGGCCTCCTTTGCTGTCATTGTCTGCACCTCGACGTCCCAGGAAGGGAAATCACCATTCTCGATAGCAAAGAAGAGGTCCTTTTGAGAGTGGTCGGGAGACTTGCTTGCCGAGTCGGCCTGAGTGATGAACTTGGTCCCTTGCTTCGACTTGAAGTGCATCTGGCAGTACACCCACTCGCCAGACTTGTTGACCAGCTTCATCGTGTGTCCGTAGTATCCGTGCATGAAGCGGTAGCCATCTGGGATGCCACGATCGCCCATGAGGATCATAACTTGATGGATCGACTCAGGATTTTGCGAGAGGTAGTCCCAGAAGACGGTTGAGTCGTCTGCGTGGGTGAGATGGGTGGCAGGGTTACGCTTCTGAGTGTGGATGAAGTGTGGGAACTTCGCTGGGTCTCTTAGGAAGAAGACGGGGGTGTTGTTTGCCACCACATCCCAGTTGCCCTCGTCAGTGCGGAACTTGACCGAGAAGCCTCGAGGATCGCGAGCGCAGTCGTGGGACCCAGACTCGCCTCCCACGGTGGAGAAACGGACGGTGATGGGACATTCCTTGCCAGCTTGGAAGATGTCTGCACAGGACAGGTCATCCAAAGGGTTTGTGGTCTTGTAGAAGCCATGGGCACCGCTGCCTTTTGCGTGAACGACACGCTCTGGGATTCTCTCGCGGTCGAAGTGGGAGAGAAGGTCGACTAGGTGGAAGTCTTGAAGTAGGAGAGGTCCATTCGTGCCAGCTCGCTGAGCCTCGTATGGGTGAGGGTATGGGGCGCCATTGCTCGTGGTGTAAAGAGTGTCCTGGGACTTAGCAGCGCGGTCTTCGATGTAGTTGCGAGACATGTCGCCGCTCTTGCCGGATGCGACGTGTTGCGACATATTTATGAGTAGATATAAGATGTGTTTAGTGGGTAGGAGATAATTGGGCTGAAGCAATTGGGGTATGAAAGGAGTGGTTGTCATAACGGTGCACTCGAATTTATATACCCCACGTTTTGCCTCTACAGTTAGTCCGGCATCCATGACGTTGATGAACTAGACTTCAGAACAAGGGTCATACGCGGCCCGTGCACACACCTCCAGCTCTATTTCCAATTCCCGTGCATCTCGACGCGTGGTGGCCAGCCAATTACTGTCCACGCATTATAATCCCATCCCCACCGCCTTGCTTCTGCGAATCGCCATCATCGCCTACACCAGTGACACCGTGGAATCCGCCGACGTCAGAGAATTCCCACAGAACCACCGGCAGATGTTTATCGGCGCTATTCTATCATACTATCAAAGTACATCACACTATGGCGTTAAGACCCTTTGCTCTGTCCCGAGTGTACCCCGATGTCTGATTCATGCCGATTGTCATGCCGATGTTGGGATCGGGATGCTTCGTCATTGACGTCGGCACAGGGTCTGCTGCTGATTAACTTTGAATAGTGTGTGAGTGGTGTACCTCCTGATCAGCAGCTTTGGAAGCGAGCCGTGTCTTTGGCGATCTAGACGGCGAGCTCCGCGGGGTTTCGACTGAAGAGGTGTTATTCTGCCAGGTCAGTATTGTGATGGTCTTTATGGTCTATCATCCGCGTATCTGTGGTATTAGTTCATAGACTATCTGCATCCTAGTCACTCTTCTCGGTTTTCTACGACTTATGTTTCGATTTGATTTCTTTCGTTCAGTACGAAGGTTGGATGTGGCTTTCTACTCATTTCGGAAGGAGATGAGTACAAGGGCGTATCAAAAGTAGGAGCTCATATTTTTGGACACGTTAAGATCTTCCAATCTAGTGAACATTCGGGCTTCGTCTTCCTTTTGATCTTCACTAAGTTTTATGACAGCGCGAGCACATTGCGCAGTTATGACCATACTTCTTCGCTCCTGCATCCTCTCGTCTTCAAGGTTTCAAACACAGAAAGGACTTAAAGGAGTTATAGAGCCATTTCGGGGTAAAATAGTAAACACTTATCATGCGCCTAAAATGGTAGATGTGGGCATCACGCGTTCAGCACGAGTTGAGACTTGGGGATGGTACTCACAAGGTCAAGCGGGCTCGTTCTCCTCGTCCCTCCTCCCAGCAAATAAAAGACGGAGCCAAGGGCTGATATGACACTCACACATGTATGTCGGCAATTCTATCCCTCATACCTCGTCAACAAACTCGCTTCCAGAGCACATTTTGATCGTGCTCCAGATAGGTTAGCAGACTTGAGACAAGATGGAAGATCTGTTGCGTTCGAGTGTTATAGGATCAGCTTCACAAATCATTCTCTATTCTAATATCAGCCTATCAATGATAGCAAGCTTAGTGTCAATTTTGCAGCCTAGAATCTTCTTTCATGCACGCCCACCCGCCGGGCATGTCATTCTGAGAAGGAGTGAATATCTACTTTACCTTCAATTCTAATATAAGTTGTATTCTTATAACGACAAACTGTCTTTCCACACCCTCAAACGAACCTCCCGCCAATAAACCAACCACAACATCCACCAAATCCACATACCATCATGTCACGACCACAGCTAGAGACTTCTCGCAGCCACACCCCCGAAGGCCCGGCTCCTGAGGCCTCTTTGTTCTCTCTACAACTAGAGGAGAATGTGGATGGCGTCCTACCGCCCGCTCCGACCCCTCCTAAAGCGGTGCCAAATGCAGTTACTAGACCAGATTTCAGAGCTTCCCGAAATAAGTATTACGTGGACCACGTTCCTCCATCTCCTCGGGCTCGCGGACTTCCCTCCCCGTGGCCAGAAGGACATCCACTCGCTCGGAAACCTCTTAGAGCTATCCCAGGTCTAGCTCCTAGAGCACCTCTCAGAGATCTCCAGCCGGCGGAGAAGGAGGGCGTCCCACTGCGAGCTCATACGCCCCCTAGAGCCGTCCCGAATGCAGCTCCCAGAGCGCCCCCTAGCCAACCTCCCGTCACGAATGACACCCTCGTCGAAATCCCCGGGCCCAATCTACACAGGTAACTTCCATCCCACCATCTCCCCCCCACCTCCTCCACTAACCCCCCTCCCAGATTCCTCGTCGACCCAACCTTCACGGACATATCACTCCACTACGGCCCGCACTCCACGCCCGCCCACAAGATAATCCTCTGCTCGCAATCGCAATGGTTCGCGCACGCTCTCGAACCTAACTCGTCTCTCACCACCCTTAGGTTGGAGGGCTACTGGAGCTGGTCCATCCGCGCCCTCCTCTCCTTCCTCTACGCCCGCTCCTACACCCCCATCTACCACGCCCTTATCGCGCACACCGCCGCGCACGCTCCCGTCATGGCACCGCCAGAGTGGCACGCGCGCGTCTACCACACCGCCTTGCACTTCGCCGTCCCGGGCCTCATCACACACGCTGTGGCGAACTTCCGCGCCGCGTGCGCGCATATTATGGCGCGGGCGCGGAGGGCGCGGGTAAGGGGGGAAGAGGAGGTCGGGGTTGACGGGGTGGTGAAGGGGGTCGGCTTCGTGTATACGCTTCCGTCCAGCCAGCCAACTACCCACGATGAGCTGAGGAAGGCGTGTGTTGAGGTGGTTATGGAGGGGTTTTCGCGGTTGGCGAAGGAGAGGGAGTTCGGGGAGTTGGTTGCGGGGAACGAGGCGCTGGGGCGGGACTTGAAAGCCGCGTTTCGGGAGGAGGGGGTGGATATGGCTGTGGTGAGGGGGAAGGGGAGTGGGGGATTGAGGATGGGGTAGGGAGCGTAGAAAGGGGGAGAGAGATGGCCGAGATGGTGAGAAGGCATTCTTCGAGGCTAGGAGAGATTTGGGATTTGCGGTCTGGGTTCTGTAGTCTGGGTTTTGGTTATTCTTTCTATTATCATTATCGGTGCTCATGCGGGCTTGAACAGGTGTCGGGGCATGTTTGCTGTTATAGCGGCGTCTAGAAGAGGCACTCATATGGCACCTATCTTTCAAGTGGATGCAATGTGTAGACAAAGGATCGGGTATTGCCTGATTATATTTTCATCTACCGTCATGAGAGACTCATTTTTTCCCACGCCCCTTCGCATTGAATGTTTTCAGTGGATCTGCGTTCCTCCCTCCAGGCTTCCTCCCTTTACCACGAGCCTTGTTTTGCATTCTTGCTTTTCGAATCCGATTCTCGTTCGCTTTACCCATCCCAATGAACCCGACGTTATCTTGAGCAGCCTGCGTGCCTCCGGGTAGAAGGTAATCGGGAACGTGCTTCAAGTGTGGTTGCAACCTCACAGCTCTGAGCTCGCCGTCGTGCCTCAGTTGCTGTTTCAGCTCAGGGTTCTCTTCGAAATGCCTCTTGAGCTTGTCGCTGGTCAAGAGCTCGATCCTCAACTCCCGCACCCTAGCTTCTCTCACGGCTATCCGAGTCACAGCTTTCAGGGCGGACGCGAATCGGTATCGGAAATAATCTAGACGTTCGTTGTCGAAGTTGTAAGGCAAAACAGACTTCCCCTTTTTCTCCTGGGATGCGACAATTTTCGCCATGACCTCTTCATCGTGCTCAGTGGACGGGAAAGTGGTTGGGCGATGCTTTCGGTAGTGCTCTTTGGGAACGACAAATGACAGCGCCATACCGGTCTGTCCCGCGCGTGCTGTTCGTCCGATTCGGTGAGTGTATGATTTGGAGCTCGTTGGAAGATCGAAGTTGAGGACACAGGCGATGTTACGGAAGTCGAGACCTCTGCTCACGCCGGCGTCTTTGTCGAGCTTTGGTCCTTTCCTCTTCTTCTGTGGCGGCCCAGACTTTTCAGTTGCGTTGCCATTTGTAGTGTCCTTTTCTGCGTCATGATCGTCATCTGCTGGAACATCTACGGGATCGGCTGCCTTGCTTGGTTCGCCCTCCTTGTCCACCTCTTCCTCCGCTTCATCCACCTTGTTACTCTTCTTCTTTCGTCCTTCGTTCCCGAGAACTTCGTTCTCATCGCTAGCAATGAGGATCTCATACAAGCTCTTGTTAAACTGTTCCACGATATGTAGGCGAGAGGCGACTGGTAGTTCAGAATTCAGGACCGCGCTCTTGACGCCGAACTGCTCCAGAAATAGCTTTAGTCGGTATGATCGATCGATGTCCCCCACGAAAATGATTACCTTCCCCTTGATCAAGTTCAGCTTGAACATAACATAGACCAGCAGAAACTTTTCGTCCTCTTTGCATCGCGCAACGAATTGAGTGACACCAGCAGCATCCTTCTCGTCATCGTCCAGCTCCAGAATGACCGGATCCCGACAGAACAAGCCTTTCAGTGTGTCCAGATCGGAAGCTAGAGTAGCACTCATGAGGAAGCACTGGACACCCTTCGGAAAAGACTTGGAGATGTTTTCAAGATCGCTTTCGTGTCCAAAGCTCATAACTAAGTCCGCTTCATCGATAACCAGGTATGCCAGGTGATCGAGAGAGAGCGCACCATTGTTCAAGTTGGCCGACACTCTACCCGGAGTAGACACAACAATATCCGGGAAGTTTGCCAAGCGTTGACGTTGTACGTTATCATCCTCTTTCCGTGCGATATTCTCCACGCGTATGTCTTGTCCACAGAACGCCGCAAGCGACTCCGTGACCTTTGCAACCTGCCCAGCCAGCTCCCGAGTCGGGACAAGTATGAGTGCCGTGACCTGTCGCTGGGTGGATGTTGTTTTGCTGCGGAGGATCTTCTCGAGTACGGGTAGAAGGTAGGCGGCGGTTTTCCCAGTGCCAGTCGAGGATCGCGCGAGGATATCTTTCCCTTCACTACATACTGTCAGCTTGAGTAGGATCAATTTTAAATGAGAGGCCATACAGAGCTAGTGGAATAGCCTCCAATTGCACTTTCGTCGGCTCTGCCCATGATTGCGCTTGAATCCCGCGCATGAGACGAGGATCAAGATGCAACGTTTCGAATTTCGAGCCTGATTTCATAGCTGGCGCAGACCGTACCTCCTCCGGAACGTCTTCTTCGTTGAGTTTTCGTTTCATCTTGACGGGTGGTGTTTGAGGCTGTGTTGATTTCTGCTGAGGTCAAGATTGGATTTTTTTTCTTACCAGCGATGCCAAGCTCTGCCAAGATATCTTCACGTGATTGCTCCACAGAGCTCGGACTTCAGTTTATGCACAGTGTTTTCAGCTTTGCAGGTTTCTATCGAGATTTACGCTCGACTAGATTTTTTAATCTAAGACAGCCAGGTTGAGAATCGCACCAGCCATGAGAAGAATAAGAATATGATCTTATATTCTAAACCAAGTGAAGCCCCGCTGCTGGCAAAATCTTTGCAGGTGGTTGATCAACATGAAGTCTCAAATATCTTCTGGGATCGGAAGAGGCTTGCCGCTATATACATCGAGCTATAAATGGTTGTCCTAGGCCTCACGGCCAAGCGGTCCAAGTTATGGTCTTTCTAATCGAGGTTTCCGGTTAGGCTCGAGAAAGATATCCTCCTAGCAAGCGTTGCTTTCACTCCGAGATCTTCGGTGGGATGCAGACCTTGCAAGCGGTAGATCTCCTCTGGGGCATCGCCGTAATTCATGTGGCTCAATACCATCGCTCATTGGTGAAGCAGATCGTGAGATATTAACTACGACTGAAGCGCTAGACGCCATTGTAAGCGGTGGACTTGGAGATGGTCTGTTGATGGTATATGTGAATAGCTGGTGGGCGCCTCTGATGTTCTCGGTGATCATTGGCGGAGGAGCTCGCAAAGGCTCATTGTACCGGTATTGGGTGGTAGACGAGGTCTCAACGTTCGCGGATGAGTTGGGTAGAATCAGATCGAAAGTGACGTTCCCAGCGTCACCGATATCCCCTAGATCTGATCGAGGCCGATCACTAGATCTCTCAGGCTGGATACGTAATTCGTAGGCATGTTGATGAAAGTCTAGCGTGGGGTTAGGGCGATCGATGGTAGTCTTGTCTTGACTTATGTGTCGGTCATTTGTAGAGAGATTGCTCGTATGATCAGAGCTTTCCATATTTTCCGGTGTTGTGTTTCTGAGCTCTAGTTGGTGATGGGGTGGTGAGGCAAATTTGACGGAGATGGGCGGTGTCCATGTGCTCTTTGCATGTCTGGACATCAGAGTCTCCGAAGGCTCATATTCTTCTCTCTTTGCCTCCATAGACTCACTTCTCGCAACGCTTCTGTGCCACATCGGGCCGTCTTGGCCAGTGCGACTTGCTGAACTACTAGAGCTCCCATCCATCCAACGCTGAATCAAGATCTGCTCAAAGATGGACTCATCAAACTCCTCATTGTTTGCACTGCGGAGAAAGTGCTTGAATCGAGCTTTCTCAAGAGATGACGTCTCCATAGTATCAAGTATCCATTGGCCCACTCTCTTTCTATTACTTATGCGGTCGTGGCCATACACAGCCAAGTTGCTTTCATTCATCTCGCGTGAGATTGCCTCGATGTTTGAAGTTGGTGAAGGCATCATAGTCGATCTCGGAGGATCCGAAGCTCGGCGACTAAGGGCCATGGAGGAGTGGGCGATACTGAGCATTTCTTGCCTTAGATTTCTTTCTCTGACATCGACAGCAACGAGTTTCTCGATAACCACGTTTGCTGCTTGTTGAAATAAGTCCTTTTCCTCCTCTATCCTCCGCGGAGTTGAAAAGTCGGCAAGTAACCGTAGTTCTTGTTCATCCATTGGTACAACTTCTTCCTCCCGGAAGTCATTGAACTGATCGTTGAGCTGGCGCTTTTCTATCGTATTGCTTACGAGATCGCGGGAAAGTCTTTCCATCATAGCTTTAGCGACTGGTTGGGTTATGACGAGTGAAGTTGTAGGCTCTCCACGTGCGCTGTCGCTAATACTGCCCTCGTCGCTAGTCTCTGGGAGATCTTCTAGAATATCATACTGATAGAAATCATCCTCTGCTTCGATGAACCGCCATTCAGAGGCATTATACGACTTCTGGGCTTCGATAAAGTCATCTTCGAGTTTACCAATCGTGTCTCGTGCTTCTTGAACCTCTTGGTACAGTGCGTCAATATCCGGAGGAAGAACACTGGCTTGCCGCGCACAGAATTGTCTCAGCCTCGTCACAAATGAAGCCTCGAGGTTTCCAGCTCTCTCTCGGTGCGGACGAATCGATTGCAATATAGATCGGGTTTCCACTCGCTCGATGACTATTCGTTCTCTTGACTGCGCGAGCTGTTCATGCCTCCTCTGCACGTTCTCTAGATGTTGACGGTACTTGCGATGGAAATGACGGTCCTTGTGTTGAGAAAGATGACAGTCCTTATGACGACACACGCTAGAGAAGTTTGGAAGGTAAGGCCGGTTTGGACGGACATCAGAAGTATCGCCGCAAAGTTCCTCTGGTAGGTCTGCAATTGGACCTCGATCTGTCGACATGACTGCCCCAGGCTTTGAATGAGTGAGAGCAGCTCGGGGACGCCGGCATGGACAGCAGAAAACAGGGTTCTTCGAAAAACGCCGTATGCATCAAAAGCCAATAGGTCTCGGACTTGACATCACCAGAGCAGAGTGTGTGCACAGTGGGCACTCTGGACGCAGACGTCTACGTGGGTTTCGTTGCAGGCTAGAACGTAAATCTGCCCAGCATTGCATGTGGCTTGTGCCACTCGCGCGTGCACACCAATGAAGTCGCGGCTGGTGAAAATACTAGTTCTAAGCCATAGCCCTATTCGCCAGCGAAGCGCCCGGCCCGTGTGAAGCCATTCCTGCTGTTGTCTGATCGCAATGCAAGCATAGGAACATCGCATAGGGATCCTTCAAGTTACAGGACTTCTATTAAAGGGGATTGAGTGGATTCCAATCAATTGTTTAACCATATTTTGGAAGCATACTATCGTTACGTTATAGCTTGTAGCGTGCTGCGTTCCCGGGCACTTCACTCCCTCCGGTCGTTAATCAGGCCACGCAGTGTCTTGCTAGAGTCATGGTATAAAGTTCTGCCGTTTGAATCCGCTTGTGACAAGAGGACTATTGTCTCAGTGACGCAATTAAATAACGAAATCGGTATATGAACTATTTAGCAGCCTCGAGTTTCAAATCGATACAGCCGGAAGCTTTCAATAACTCACCATCACTTTAAATCAAGACATTTAGGTCAACATTGAACTGCGCTTAGTGTTTAATCCTCAATTTCCATGACCGTGTAGAGCATGAGTCACATTATCCCTTTCTTCCCTGCTCGTAGTAGGCAATCAGGTACGACATGTCTTCGTCGATGACCTTCCCGAGATCTTTTACTTTCACGTTGTGCTCTATCTGATACACATCTCCGAAGTTAAGGCGCGAAGCAACGTGCATCTTTGATAGCGAGGAGTCGCCTTCCATAGGTGTGACTCCAATTGGGTTTTTCTTTATTCCCATTTCTCCTTCCAGAAGGATAGGATCCTGACGCCCAACGTAGTAGATAATGGCATGCTGGCTAGGTTGGCACCCTTCTCCGAGGGTACCTCGTTTTCCGTATGTAGAGATACGACTATCATTATCAGCGTCTCACCGTGATGAGTATCGTGTGAAACTTACCAGGCATAACACACCTCGTTTTTGTTATCGACGGAGACTAATCGGAGAATTTGCGCCGCCGTAGTCGTTTGGTGCCGAACTACACTACCATACCCGCTCTCCTTGTCTGTTTTAGGTGCGGTATCACCGACAGTGGAAAGAACTGAGAACATCTACAGAGTTGCGTCAATAGTATTACCAAACTAAGGCTGCTTACAGGGTAAATTACCCTTCCTTTCCTAAAGAACCTAGAAGCTTGGAGTCTGTAGCCTTGTAGCAATTAGCAACAACATGTTTGAGTCTACGGTAATAAACCCACTCGAGTCAAGTAATTCTGCGTTACTGAGCGTTCCACTGCTAACATTTGCAGCCTTGCTTTCATCTATGGCTTGTCAGTTTCTGGAAACGTAACGGCATTGATAGAATATCTGAAAGAACGAGTACTCAACATAAAGGGAAGTCGACCTACCCTTTGCAGGCAAAGATACCAAACTCGCTGGGTTCACCGGACTTGAAATGGTAGGTTTTATTTCGGCCCAGTGGTATATTGGAGCGCCTGCATCGTAATTAGTGAACAACGCATCCTTAACTTCACATAGTGATACTACCTTTCGAGTCCCAAGAGACGCGGTAATAGTTCTGGTAAGGCTCGCTCCAAGTCCACACATTCGCGTTAGAAGTCTCGGATGTCCAAGCATTGGTGAGCGACATGGACAGGCCGGTATTTTGTGCAGAAGAGTTCGAGGCCGGATGATAAGAGGATGACGCTGGCTGCGAAGCCATTTGCCTTTGTGCATGTGCAGCGGGTTCTACATCTGATGATGTAATGACACCAGATTCCAAATGACTAGCATTCGGTGGATGCGCAGGTTCAGCGGATCTTTGACGGAAGAGCGTTGTTGGCTGGGATGTGGCCTGCGCATCTGTGGATGCATTCATGGGCGCATTTGATGCGGCGGGCCATGAATCTTCCAGAGTTCGCGAATTGGCTGCTTTAGACACCGAATGATCAAGGGTAGGAGGGTACGGTCCTCGTTTTTTTTAACGAAAGCAGCGCAATGGATTCTAGGTGAGCAGCAACGTGGTCTTGTACTTTCAAATGTAGCGCAGATGGAATTAGTGAGATTGCAGTACCATTTGCTTCTACATTCAAGGGAAAGCCGAATATACTCAATCCGATATAGCAAAAGGGACACAAGGACACGTGATCGAGAAGGGCATGTGTCGTCAGATCTGCTTTGGCCACGAGCACTGTTATCAGATCCGGGGCCGGCCGGAGGCCTTTTGAGATGATATGGTCAATTTTTCCTTTAGGGATGTTATCAAGATGATCTTGCGTTAGATGACACTCGAATGCTTTCCGGCTGAGGAAGAATACATTCTCGTGGCCGCCAAACTGGCAGGAGTAGAACGTGGTATGCTGCCACGCCATGTGATTTATCCAATCAGCGATAGTCCGAAAAGCTTGATACTCCATAGGGCACTCCTCAAATAGGCAGACGTATGGTTCTAGATCTTCCATAACATGGGACCTATAATTACCCAGTTAGATTAGTAGAAGGACTGAAACTCAAGCGGCGATTAACACATTACCTCCACCATTTTCCCGTATTCCGATTTTCTTCAAGCCCGTGATTAAAGGTTTTGGAGCAAATAGGACATTGAGCTTCCGATGAACTTGGCCTGATAGGTTGCGGCATATGTGGAATCCCAAGACAATCTTCTGGTCCTGCTGGAGGTATCTCAGTTTCCGAGGCATCAGCTTCAAGAGGCTCCTGTTCATGGGGTTTCCAACCACGAATTCTTCTGTCCCGGTGAAGAGCTGCGCGAACAATACGCTCCTGCAAAGCTGGCAAATGTTGCAGGCGGGGACTACTCCTCAGAACGTCGTTTTCGACAAGCAACTGGAAACCCGGTGGGTCAGGGTACTGTTGATCAGCCCCAACATGCTGAGGAGACCTTTGGTGCTCACCGTGTGCTGTGTATATCCTGGTAATAGCATTGAAGCGATAGAGACGCGTGATGATATTATCAGCATCTACCAGTAGAGGATGCCGGCGAGCAAGGTTTGTCCGGAGTGTTGCGGAGTCTGGGGGTGAATCATCTGAGTCGGAAGATTCTGCATCCGATTCAAGCACCAGAGAGGACACCGAAGAACATGGACTCGTTGATTCTGCGTTATTTCCGGCCTGGCTTGACTGCTCTTCAGGTCGGGCTTGAGTATCCAAAGGTGATGCCAAAAATGCAAGGAGCTTTCCGGCGAGCCTTCGAAGCAGATGGGCAACGACTTCATCGGTTTCGCACTTACTCTCAGTCTTAAGCCGCTCTTCACTCAGCTGCTCCGCCTTAACTTGACTGAAAGAGATATCGAGACCGCATGCCCAAATCTTGAATCGACTGCATTGGGTTTCGAAGTCGACTAGTATCCCTTTTGGGCACTCCTGTCGAATAGATATTGCTCTTGAGCTAGTGAAGATACTAGCGCAATGATTCGCAGCAGTTTGTATAGATATGAAATTGTCGTAGTGTAGTTGCTCCGTAGAAGTGCTGATTCTTGCATCGTTTTCGAACTTTACTGTGTCCATGCTGAGAAGAGATTCTTGGAGCTTGAACCTCAACAGGGCATGGAATGTCTCTCTAAAAGTTCGATAGTAGTACTTAGAGGCTAAATTGAAAAGATCTTACCAAAGCGTTGCAAGAAATGTAAACTAAGCCTCGACAAGCATTAGAATCTGCAATGCTGGGTCGGTGATAGAAAATGCTGAGACGTGCACTCATTTGCTTTTTCTAGTGCGGGGTAAACTGCACTCAATCTTGCGACTTATAGCAAGGTGATGGGGTACAGCAGAGCAGCGGGTGACGTACTATTTATGTTTCGATATAGATCTAGTAATGATGGATTTTTCCCAGGGCGCTCTCTGGAATCGTCAAGCTTATTGCTTTTCACCGGACGCTCTTAGAGATTCCTATCCTCGGTCAGTCGCAGCACTCACCGGAACATCCTTCACCGGAAGGTCTTGATGATTGGCGGTGACCCCACTAGAACTCTTGACCCCTCAAGAACCGCGAGCTTTTTTATTTCAACGACCCAAGACACAAGCAGCTGAATCTTTAGTGAGACACAAAATCAAGTTCGACAAGCCTTTCGAATCATTGCACTCCAATTGCTACCTCTGAGATATCGCCATGGTTACGGGAGTCGAGTGTGCCGGTCTTGTCCTTGCGCTGCTGCCACTTTTTATCGAGGCTGGGAAAGCGTACTCGGATGGAGTGGACACAGTTCTTAATGTTTCTTTAAAATCTCGCCGTAATGCGAGCCTTAGCGACTTCTACGACGAATTTTACTGGGAAATAAGTGAGCTAGGAGAGCACGTTGCAGAGATATCTAGAGCTATTTCGGATTCCCCGGGACAATATCGTCCTGCCTCTGCGTTGAAGCTGGATGACTGGATTCAAAACTCAGAAGTGGAGAAGCGTCTTCGCCGTTACTTTGGTTCGGAGGCTGCGTTCAACAAATTTAGCACAACGTCAAAAAGAATCGTGCAACTCCTGGCTCAGCTCCTCAAGAACCAAATGACATACGTTGCCAACAAAGACTTGGTTAGTCAGGAACAACTCTTCTGAGTCTTACGTACTAAGTGGCTGTAGGAAGAATCCGAAATGTATGAAAAGTTGAAAGGCTTCGCCTTGGAAAGAGAAACAAAGAGAACGAAAAGCAATTTCATGGAAAGATTCCACTTTTTCAGAAAAAAGAATCATCGCAATGATTGCTTGCAGAGATTGAAACTCAGGAATCAGAGATTGAGAGATCTCATTGAGAAAGTAGGATCTCAGACACATGTTCTGCCTCTTATGGGGCGCCGACATAGTGAACACACTCAGGGAAAAAGCGGGTTTTTCCTCGCACTCACAAGCCCTTCTGCGCCAGCCCGGCTACTAACAAGAAAGTTGTATGATGCGTTTGCTCGCTCGTGGAAGTGTACCTGCAACGGAGGACATGAAGCCAGATTCTGCATTTACGTCCAGGAAGCTTCGGCAAACTTGAACGCCGACGTCGTAGACCTTGACTTCTTCATCACCACAACTTCTTCACAGAACAGCGCGCACTGTTGGCAAGAAGGGACTGTGTCAGTCTGCTCGGCCAGGTAAGCGTACATTTTGAGGCTGATGGAGTTCTAACCTGACTAATTTGGGAACAGTATACCGCGAGCCGACGACGAAACTAGGCTCCAAAGAGTTTGTGACGCATTGAAAATGGGCTTGAGAGACTTCAGGCTCCGCATTCTCATGGAAGACATCAACGGACAGCAGTCTCTTTGGAGATTGGCCCCTAAACCTCGACGGATCCACAACTTACTCGAGCCACAAAAACCAATATCCCTAGGGGAACTACTGGTTGAAAATGCAAAGATGGGACCATTAGAAAAGCGCAGACTTGCGTTGATATGTTCCTACTCGCTTCTTCTTTTTCATGATAGTCCATGGCTTAGCCGCGGATGGAACAAGAGCAATCTCTCGTTTTTCGTCAACCTCCAAAACGAGCCAGATTATACGAGACCATACCTTTCGACTAGATTTGAGAGCCCCGCAAGGCAAGTCGGACAACCAAATTCCGGAGTGTTCCATCCGAACTCCAATATTCTCACTCTGGGCATTCTTCTTATCGAGATACATAACGAAAAGCCAATCGAGTGTTGGCGGAGCACGCAGGAGCGCTCGAATCTGACGGCCGCTACCGAGGACAACCTTAATTTGATAGTCGCGGATCGTATTGTCAAGAAAATGGATGCGTCGCCATACCGTTCCTCAGTTGAAGCTTGTTTGGACCTAACTTGGGTGCAGGGGGGTCAGAGTGTGAGGCTGGACGATGCTGAGACACGAAATGGAATCTACGCCAACGTCATCGAGCCATTAGAAAGGGAGGTAGAGTGGCTGACGTAGAAAATGGCGCCAGAAGAAGGCCTCGGAGGGAGCATGCTAGTCGGGATACGGTCATTTCTCCTATATTTTCGGTATTATTTCGGTCTGCCAAGACGCTATTCTATTTTGGTAGTAGTACTAAACACTGAAAGAAAATCTGAAAAGTTTTGCACCAGTATGCCAGCAGCTCATCATCATTTGCGGAGCCCACGACTCCTTTGAATATATTCTGCTAGTCTATAAGTCTCTGCCACGAAGGCTCCTTACATCAGATTACTCAGCCGGTCCTTCGCTCTGACTCGTATCTTACGTCTATCTAGTAGAGTACCTGTGACGCTCGTCTCTATCTAGATGATGTTAGACGACCATAGTTCGAAGAAGTCAGATGTCTTCATTATCTCTTTACGATGTTCACACGAGTAAAGACAGTGGATGTCGAAATAAAACGCACAGCATACAAGTCCGAACACGCTTACTCAGAGTGAAGTAGACTACGAGAGGTTCCAGTCTGTCATAAACAAGGGAAAACTACATCATATAACTTCAAAGAACGAAATGGGGGTCTTGTCTAGTATCATCATCGACAATTTGGGTTGAATATCAAGTGCGCTTCTTATCGAACGAGAAATAGAGGTCCTTCTTGGTGGTGCCACCGAGCTTCAAGGTATGAAGCTCACGTAATTGTAAACAAAAGGAATAGGGAGAGGTGTTGAAGCTAATCTCTCCAGTGTTGAGCTGGCGTCCCACGTATGATCGGTTGTCCAGGATGCGCGCGTCGACGACGAATCAATCGAGCTCATTTTTATAGTAGGCGATCAACCTTCCCATGTGCTCAGTTATGACTTTCCCGAGAAGTTTCACCTTGACATTGTGATCAATGGGGTACACTTTCCCGAATTGTACACGGGAGGCGGTACTCAATGGCCTCGTTTCGGTAGGCTCTGGTTTCACCCCGATGGGAGAATTCTTCATCTGGTTCTCGCCATCGAGAGTTATGGGAGATTGCAACGTGCTGTAGTATATGACGGCATGCTCCCACGGCCGACAGCCCGGTTTCAGGGTCCCACGACCGGTGTACGTGAAGACTGGACTGTATTCGATTTGTTAAAAAACGGTTGAATGGGTACATGAGAATCTCTAAACGTACCACGCATAGCAGAACCCCTCACGTTCTGCCACGACAACTGGTGAACTGTTAAATTTATACGGGGAGCTCTGTCCAGGAACACGCCTTACCAAATCGGCGTATCTGTGTAAACACCTTCCCACCGTATTTGACCGTAGTGACATTCTCGTTGTCCTGCATTTTTTGCGTTTCTCCCATGCCTTCACTAAACAGGACCGAGAAGAGCTGTAAAAACTAATAAGCCGAGGTCCAATCAACTATGGGAAAGGTCTTACTGTTCCTCTTTTGAAAAATCTCTTGCCATCCTTCCTTACAGAATAGCCTGCAGTTGTTAGTGCTATGCGATATTCAGTCATCCAGGGTCATACTTGAATCTAGCTCCTCGAAGTCTCCATTCGTCCCCTTGATATGGTTGCCCAAGTCCGGTGCTTTTTCTGAGTGATCCATGTCAGTTCACTTCAATGATCTAAACGTAGACGGTTCAATTATAACATCATTACAAGTGAGTAGCTTACTAGTCATCACTGAATCGCGTCGCCGTGGATCATTTGCACCCTCCGTGGGTGTGCTGTATACAGCATTTGTCGTTGTGTTGACTGCGGCGTGGCTTGTAGGATGGCTTCCATAGGCCCAAGTCTGCGGAGGGGGGCCTGAGCTGATTAGTACATTCAAATTGTCGCTACATGTCAGAAAACGCACGCTGCGTAGCGGTTGCAGTATTGCTTGCTATACCGAGTGAGGTAGGGGTGGGTGCTACACTAGGTGTGACATCTTGCCAAATGTACACGGGGTTTGCTTGGACTGTCAGTGAGCCCACACGTTGCTTCAGGTCGGTACAATTACACTCTTCATCATAAGAGATACAGTAGTATCGCCTATATTCCTCGCTCCAGACCCATGGGTTGCTATTGGAAGCCATGCTTGATTGCTATCTAGACAGGTTTCACACGGTTGGGGGAGGCATTCTTATACGGGCCACGTTCCTGTCCACACCTCGGTGGCTGCCAGCGTAGCGCTCGCAGAGCCGCATTTCTATCACGAGCTATTCTACGCTGCAGCGATTGTCCATCTTCCCCACTTTCACCCTGTCTGAATGCTGCATGCAAGTAACAAGGAGGGGTTATGAGTTATGCGCCATGCATAATGCCCCAGGCCCAATCCCAGGCGGTTGGTGCGTACCGCACGGGTCGAACGCCGCTTTAGTATGGCGCAGGGATTCACACTTAGGCGTGCCACCCTTCGGATTATGGGGGACGCACCAGCGCCTCGTTCGATCGCCTTCACCGATTGAGGGCCCCCCGTTGCTCGCCCGGCTGGGTGCATGCTCGTGCACCGCAATTAGCTTGGTCGAGCCCTTTACGCACGGTTGCCTTAATCCCTCCGCCGCTACCAAGTGGAATGCTTTCATTTGTTTCATTTTGCAAGGTAATAAATAGCGCGGTTATCACCTTGCGCGTGCCAAGCTCAGGCGCGTCAAAATTGCGACCATGTAAGGGCTGTCCATTGCAACACCCTCCGCTAAACTCAACACATCGATCTTCAGTCTTACACATTGCAGAGCTCGGGACATAGCATAACCGTGGACCATATCAACGTTCGTTTTAACCTGCCTGTTCTTCTCCGTCTCCTGTCTCAGCACTGAAACTTTCAAGTGACACCGGTCGGACCGCGCTTTCGGCCGCCGTATATTATCCGGAAATGTCCACAGGAGAGCGAAGTGCCCACTACTCCTCACGCCACAACAAAGCCTACTATGTCGAGAGACCCGAATCCGGACTTGCGTCCTCCTCAGCGTTCTTCTCAGCAAGACACAAGGCTAGAAGCGAGTCCAAAGCCTCTACCAAACGAAGAGGAGTATTTGCTCGAACTGGTCCGTAAATTCTTACGCCTTTTCCAAGACCAACAAAGGATTCTGCTACAAATGAGAGAAGGGGTAGTCCAAGGACGGGTCAATCTTCGCTTAACCGATGGTGCTATCCGGAAAAAGCGGCTCAAGGCTGGAGATGCTGAAGCGGAGTTCATGAAAAGCCTTCGACGCCTTTACATAACGAGGAATGAGATATTTCCTCCTGAACTTCAGGAGCAATACCAGCTTGTCCAAGAGTTACGGGATGACATAGGCAAAACCGAGGATGACAGTATGCAAGATGATAGGATCTTCAATATCTCTGAATGGGAAATGCTCGAAAAGGAAAATGAGTTCTATGATATGGACGCTCTGGATTTATTTGAGGAACAGGTTCTCAAGCCCTTACGTGAACGACTTGCTCCGAATGACGATCGACCAGCCCAACCTCCGTCCGCATCATCTTCACCACCACAACCGCCGACTACCGAGGTGGTGATGCCGGAGACCAACAACGATATAATCAACCAAGGATTTTTGTCTGCTCTTGCAGAAGTTGGAAAGCTCACAGCTCAATTCAACAAATTTCGGGAAGAAGAGGTTGGACACATGGAAGAGCGCCGATTGCGAATGTTGGCCGAATTCTCAACGCCACCAGAGACCGAGCGATATTTGAGAGAGTTCTATGAGCGAGCTAGCATAATCCTTGATCGGTTGATAGCGGCAGAAAATGAACTGCAGCGCTGGAAGCAGCAAATGTACACCGAGGGACATAATCCAAATGTCGAACGACGAGCGTCGGACCCTTTGTACATCTTCAGTCAGAGAGCATTGCCGACCAGGCCAAGTTCCAGTCGAGCGTGGACCGACAGTGCGGTATCGAATCTAGTCAGTGACTTTTCAAGCGTCAAACAGCGTATTGGCATTTGGATGCTGGAGAGCCTCCATGAATCCCCTCTCGAATGGACGCGGTTCAAGACCCTCCTCAAGAGTCTCAGGACTGAAAATCTCGATGAAGATTCATGGCTGCAGATCGTCAAACACTGGAATGATGACATAACAAGCAGTCCCCTGCTTCATGAACATTTAGAAAGTCCGTCGGCATCTCATCAAACTGCGCACGCCGTGGGATCTGTTACTAGGAAAACTGTAACCGAGGGAAGACCCGATGTTGCCTTTCTAGCCAGCACCGCGGATTTATATGATGAAGTTTCGGAAGATTTGACGGCGGTACTTCCCCTGAATGAACCTGCTATCTCCCTGACAGAGCCGCAAGATCAGTCAGGAGGCCACGCTGTGGAACATCCTGTCATCAACGACCCACAGATGCTTGCAGATTCAGCGATCAGTCTACCACCACCCCTTCCGCTGAAAGATTCTTGCCAACCATCTCCAGTAATGGAAGCATCTTGTCTTCACTGGCCACATTGTAAAACAAAAGTAATATCCGACGAAGTAGACCAAGAATCCCCGGCATCATCTCCAGGAATCACACCCACGCAAGAAACTTACCCAGATGTCGTAGTTCGAAGCCACGAAACGGCTCTTGCTGAGATCGAAGAAGCAATTCAGAGTCACCGAACCCTATTCCCCAATGAACGGCCAGGCAGAACCAGGCCACAGTCTGAGCCAGGAGGTCCGAAACAAGAACGCGCGGTGGCAGAGTATCTTGCGACGTACGATGGCTCTTGGCACCGGGATAGACAGCCTCGAACTCCTCCGCTGGATCCTGAGAATACAGTAGCAGGCATACCCACAGTCAATGAGCCAAGCCACGATGTACCTAGTCCACCTGAAACAGTTGACTACCGTCTGTCTCGATCACCGTCACCTCTTGAGTTTATACCACTTGAAGAGGTGCTGCAACCATATAGATTGGTGCCTCTGAACCCGCATCGCCGACGGGCACACAGTGAAATTGGCATCGGAAACCTCGCTCCACACGCCAGGAAGCCGGATCGGCCCTCTCGGTGATGTTGAGTCTTCGAGAGGGCCAACTTGATTCAGCTATGCTTGCCGAAGTCAAAAGCCCGCTCATCCAATGTCGGACGATGGGATCAGCATCGTTGAGTTTTTAGGGTTACTATGAGGTAGTCCGAATGTTGTTAGGTTCGCAATCTCCCATCCCCGTCCTATATGTTTGTGATGTTCTTTGCAATCAGCACTTTCACGATGGTATCCTATCACTGCCCCCGTCATCTATCCGGTGTTATTCACGATTCGACAGGAATACTAAGGGCCTTCGTACTGGAAGAACAATGAGAATGGATATATGATGGTGGATCTATTTCGGGATCATGTGGTTTCCAGATCTCCAGTTGACATGATTGCGTAGAAGCATCTCGACAGAGCAACAATTGTTTTGAGAGCGTATGCGGGTAGTCGATGATTGCTCCCGGAACTGGCCTCGAAGATAACTGCTAGGATTTCAGGTACGCGTTATGCATATTTCAGTACAGAATATTATGGTACTATTCACCTCACTACAGCCTGACCGCAAAGGTATATTGCCATTACAGGTAGATCAGCAGATTGTCTAATATGATCTCTCACTGTACCTAAGCAAGGATTGGATATCTTGAGACAACCTTGGCCCCGTGCATTCCAATCGGTGTCTCGGTTCACCGTCTTAGAGCAGCAACACGCTGACACGGCACAAAACGCCGTGGCTGCACGGGAGATATTAGTCAACGCTCCTACCGATGGCGTTAAGGTTGGGCGCGAAACATGGAGCAACATCTGCACCTGGACCTCCTCAGCCTTCGCGAATGACCTTGAGGTGGTTGCCTTCTGCCTACTGGTGCCAGCAGCCCAGGTATGACTGGGGCTGCTTGGCATCAAAAGGGGCAGGCCTCGGAGCACCAGGAAGCCCCATTCACCCTCCAATCGTCAAGAGCAACCTTTCGATACGCGACCATTCATTTCCCTTTATTGCATTTCAGCCTCAGAAGGCGACTAATTCGTCTCACCGCAACTCATGAAATCCACGACCAATGACTAATCCGAAAGTTATGCTGTTCAAGACGTAAAGTTGCCTCCAATAGCTCTGGGGAAATGCATCAAGGCTGCAGCAGCTATGCTTGTACGCATCATCTCCATCTTCCGGGCCGCGGAGGGCTAACGCGCAACGCTGACTTTTGCAAAGTCCCGTCTTGATCTGATCACATTAATCAAATGAGTTATAGACCTGTCTGACAGCTCAGTTCCCTCTCATCGGTGAGAAGTTTCCGAGAAGAGATGGGGACAGGGCTCCTACGCGGGTGATACGAGTCGTCGCATCAAGACACGGAGATGACACGGTACGCGGTCGCACGTAGGACAAAGCGGGCTGAAGCGCCCTCGTTTGCCTTCATCTGACTGGAGCCTACATGAAGTTACCCGGGAGACTGAAGTTGTCATAAATGCAGGTATCCTTATTTGACTAGTATTTGATACATTACGTAGCTTCCTTGCCAACCAGTCGGACGTCCGTGCGAATATCCATCTGGACCTAAATCAGCCACATCAACTTAGAGACCCACTCTCCCACGCCCCGTCCCGCCCCGTCGGACGGGCCCATGCAAAGTCGCGTGCTTCTTGGAGTATCCCTGCTTGGAACTGCACCTCTCCACCACAATCACGCAAGAGTGTGCTGGCCTGCTCCCACCCATCCCGTGCTGCACTGTCACAGTATTTCCAATACCAGTGTCAGGTCGCGGGTCTGCATCAGCATTAGGCGAGCAGAGCGGGATGATATTAAAATGAAACCTGCTCTGAACCGCATTCGCCAGGATGTTGGCGAATAGAGAATTCGGAGATTGGGGGGCTGTGTACATGAAGGCTGTGTCACGGTCTCTCGCACGCCTCACTATTTACGGTACATTAATTGGTCAAGAGACCTGTCCATAACGCAGAAACACCCCGCGTTCTAGGGTTCACGGACCAACGGAATCACGAGATATGCGAGGCGGCTGCAGCGTTGGCTTACAGGCTGAAGTGGTTCACCGGCTGACGAATGAGATCACGATATTCACCACTAGTGTATGAAGAGATGTCATCTCTTATCAGTTGAGCTTGGGTATATGAATTTTGAGCCGCACGCGCTTAATACGAGAGAGGTTTCTAAAGGGAGAAGGACGCAGTTGAAAGGCAGGAAAGGAAGTTCACAGCATGACCGAAAGGTGTCCAACAAGGGGGTATAATATGCGTTTGCTACAAGGGATAGAACTAGAAAACAAGACCATGTTCGCAAGGGCTTCGTCTAATTACTACAAAACAACTCGCGACGTCTGTCAAATAGCATTAGTATTGCCTTATCGTGGGGCTGAAATGCAACGCGCCACGCCAAAACCGACCGAAGGGATACATATGAGATAGAATTGGTTGAGCTGAAAGCACAAGGTTAACATTGGACCACTCTGGAGTCACATGGGTACTGCAGATTCACGAGGAACTGCATGTGCGTCCTCCTCGTGGAGGGTTGTCGTAGGCTTCAGTCGACGGGGTTCGAATGTAAGGTGCCGATTTGGAGAGCTGGGCTTGCGCGGGCTGGATCCAGTCAGGTGCATCGTAGCCAGAGATCCCGCCTTGTAGAGCCTCCTTTGATGGCCATGGTGCTCGCACTAGCTTGACCCAACTCTGGTCCTTGGATATTGCTTGAATTGCGGGTGCTTCGAGCGCTGGTTCTACCATAGGGGCATCGGCTAACCACTTCCTGACACGCTCGCGGGTATTTACGAAGCTATTGATTACCCCGGGTGATATACTGCTAAAAGATCGAGATGCTTGCGGAGGGCACCAGTCCGTAGTCGAGGGTTTTGTAGAATGTTCCAGATCCACGGGCGCTGAGAACACTTCAGAATGAGCATCAAAAGCTGATCCATCGTCGTCGTCCTCAACGATGTGCTCAACCTCGATACCCTCATTGAAGCATAACTGCCTAAGCCGTCGAACATCTTCGCGTGCTTGGGACAGATCATATTGTATTCGTAACTGCTCCGGTAGTCGCGTGCGGTAGAACTCCTCATCGGTGCTGACTTCTTTCCCTTCTCCACGAAGGGTCTCGCGATCTTCGACGTCGTGCTGAAGCCGCATCTCGAAATCGATCCGGCGGTCCTTATAGATGTTTCGGTCTCCCATCCTTGAATAAAGTTCTTTGAGAAGAGGGTGGATCTCGGTTTCAGGGGAATCGTAGCTCGATATACTAGAGCTACTGTCGGAGAATGAATCTGTGCTCTCATATTGCGTGTCGCCGCCGAGTAATGCAATGTCCAAGTGGCGGAAGAGGTCATCTTCTTTTTTTCCGAAACGGTATTCCAGATCAGAAAGATGGTCTTCCTGTGCATCTACTTGCACGTTTTCAGCCTCCAATCCATTCATTAACACGCCCACTTCTGCGCACAATCGCTGAAGACCTTGGAAACCTTTTTTGAGGCTTTCCGGGTCCTTCGTTTGTACAAGGGCTTCCAGTGCTGTCTGGAGATTATTCGTGAGCCGCCATTGGAGACCATGGCAGTGCTGCCTTTGCTGCGAACATATCCTCCTTTGCTCTTTATTCCGAACACGTGCAGTCAAGACTTTGTCCCTCCAACGAGCCACGCGTGGTTGTGCTCTGATCCACCTTTTGCTCGGTGGAAGGCTGTTTGGCATGGTTTGCCTAGAGGTGCTCCTCTTTGGCAGTTGTGATGATGTTTCCGGCGATCCAGTGGAAATCTGGTACAATGTATTCCCATTTGAGTGTTGTTGATAATGTTCTTGAGGGGACGGCGCTTGCGTTTGCAGCAAGGCTGAGGAGGCTTGGTCAAATGCGGCAGAGGCATTGTTCGGCGATCCTTCGCATAGCTCAAGCCTTCTATTTTGGAACGAGGGTCTAGAGCCGAGGTCCAGCTGACCTCTTGCATCGAGTGTCTCGGATGAGAGTAGTAAAGGGGAGTGGTGAACTGATGATTGCAGTCTTCATATAGTTAGAACTTGGAGCAAAAATTACTGAGCCGAAGAAAACTTACGAAAGTTCAGTAAAAATGTCATATCCGCTGGCCGAGACGACTTCAGTACCGACCGGCTCCTGCTTTACCAGGTCCATAAGTAGGCGACGGCTAACAGTCGAAGGCACACCAAGTCGAGTTTTGGTGTGAAGGACACTGCATGCTTAAAAGAAGGGTTGCCCGCCCTGTTTCTGCAAAGGAGGCGCCACAAACGTACCACCGGGATCACAGGGCAATCAATGTGGTTCTCGCCCGCGTCCTCCGCTGCTTGCATTATCAGTAAGCGAGGCAGGCTAGACTTGGAAACCAGTCTTTACCAGGGTTTGCCGGGGCTGTCGACTTCGCTGGCCAAAGGAACGGACGAATCATACGTACAAGTCGACATCATGAGGCTCTGTTTGCTGGACCAATCCCCTCATCGACCCGTCCCCATCATTACCATCCTTGACAGAGGAACTTACATAAAACTGATGGCGACTGCATACGTACAAAAGTGACCAGGGCCGGCCAATGCGCCATTATGGCACCGCCTCAGGGAGAACCACCACCGCCGCCGGAATGGATATGGGACGAGAGATACCATGATTATCGGTACTACGATACGGGAAGCAGTAGCTGGATTTTTAGAGCGAGTACAGAACTCAATACCACTCAAATTTCTGCAACAGGTGCCACTACCGGTCCAAACAATCAGTGAGTTCAATATGCCCCGCCAAGACGATGCTTCGATGCGGAATCAGCACTGGAGGCTAATCTATAGAGTATCAGTAACCCCCAAAGACATTTTGAAGACAGTGCAGAAAACTCGTCTGCCAATCAGCTGCATTCATCCCCTTCAGTTGTGGAGTCAAGCAACTCACAGACTACTTCGCAGCTGACTCCGACCCTCGAACAAGCTCCAATCGATAATGGGACCACAAGCGGTGGCATATATGCTGTTCAACCACAACCGAATGAGAGAGGGTTTGGCCAAACACACACGTTAAACTCAACCATAGCTCAACACTCTCTCTTACGAATTGGGCCGGAATACCATGCAGCCTCTGGTGGTCAGCCATATCGTCCAGTTGCGGCCAACCACTGGAACCCGTACCAGATGGGTCAGAACTCTGTTCAGTACTCTCCTTGGGCCCAGCATGCCCCTTATCTTTCTAGCAACACCGGGGCCATGAGCCCACCCTTGACGAATGGCCAACCGCAAACTATGCGAGTCCAGAGCTCGAATCCAAGTCAGATTTCATACTACGCAAACGCGAACCACATTTCGCACGACGCCTCTCCGGCCCAAAATGCGTACCACGCACCTCCAATGCAGAGCTCGAGCCAAGCTCCGTCGACCTTGGGAAGGACAATAGATACTTCTTCCCGTACCACAGAAATCCAGAATGCGCCACCCATGCCTAGTCAAAGAGAAGAGGGACCAGACGTGGACGACGTAGACACGGAGGTGATTGCCGGTACCGTTGGGCGAGTCGAGCGATTAGATCCTCGTAAGATATTGTCGGACTAAGCCATTCTGTTTCAGTCAACTTTCTAACACAATTAGGTTTCTGTGTCCAGCCAAAGGGGGATCATTACTTCCTCGTAGGCCAAGTATTCCGAGTTCTTTGGCCTGAGCCGGTAGCAGAGCGAGCCGCTTCTATGACGATCTCCGCCCACGAAGTCTCGGCACAAAACCTTGCTGAGTCGAAGAGATTTGGGGAGAAATTCTTCGTCAAAATCCGCTGGTTTGTCGTCGTCAAGATGCGCAGTAACTGCTGCTGGTGCCTCCCCATCCAGACATATGAAGGCCGGGGTGTCACTGGTGATAAGCAAAGAAGTCGACATGCCATCATCTATACTGGTGATACTGTCCCGCCACTAAGGCCTGAAGAGATGACCCAGAGAAACCGACTGCCACTAGGTGATGCTATTCGTGTTGTGCCGGACCCTCATTGGGAAAAACTCGATCCGATGTCTCGAATAAACTTTGACCAAGTGTACACCGTCCAGCACAATGTGAAGGTACGGCATTTTGGGAAGGTGCATAAAAACTCGGAGCGAGCCCTCGTTTACCAGTTCATGAACGCCTGTAAATCCGACTCTACCGCCCCGCGGCGGGATAGGCCAGCAAGGACTTCGTCTGATTACAGTACGAATCAGAAAAGTAACACAAAGATTGCTACCGATAACGATGTCAACACTCGTTCATCAATATTCGCAGACCATCAGGCTACGGAGAGTCAGCCTTCGCCACACCAACCAGCCTTGAACTGGGGATCTGTGGTAGGAGCCTCGCGCGGCACTTTTGGGTCGAACATAAGTAGCGCTCCAAAAGAGCTCAATGCTGGATCATCCACAGAGAGAGCATATCAACCTGCTGAAGGCCAGCTTTCACCGTATCAGCAACCCTCAGTGTTGGGGTCCACCATAAAACCACCGTATGCCCTTGGGGGATCGACACCGGCATCATCGTCCGCTTATCCATCCCGTCCGGTGTATCCTCAGTCTCTGGCATCATCTGGTGCACAAGAGCAAGCGTTTCAGACTCACCAAACTAAAAGGAGAGGATCTGAATTCGAGGCGGCGATGGGGACAAGTTCACAGAGCAATCAGCAACCACGGCCTAGAGGAAATACACGCCCCGCGGAGCAATGGCAATTGAACTACCCGGCACAGTCCGGAGGATCGATAGAACCCGAAGATACTCCGATGGATGATGGCAATGACCCGGAAGCAAGCGAAGCCTCCTCGACTTTGGCACTTGGAAACAATGTGAAAGATGAACAGCACTCCGGCAAGGAACCAGAGCGACCGCACAGGAGACAAAAACAAGACACGAGAGTGATAGGAGGAGAGAGAGAGCACGCAAGACGAAATGAAGGAGGGAAGAGAAGGAATTCGGAATACGGTTCGCAAAGATGGCTAGGCTGAGTCGGATCTCGATAAGGCCCACTTGTTCTTCCGCAATTTGCTACCTTGAGAGATCGCCGTTCCCAGTTTGTTTGACCTCGCTCGCGGAACATACCCGCGTTCGTCGAACGCCTGCGAGCGGCAAGTCTTTGTATGAGCACGTGTTTCACACCGTAAGCATGTTTCGTATTTTATACGGCTCTGTACGAGACTCATTCGAAGTCTTGTACATGAGGTTCGTAATCCGAAAGGATTTTAACTTTGTTACAAACGCATGATTTACGCTCGTTTGGATACAATCCCTTTTGTTTGGCTCGATTTGCGCATCTTTTCCTACTGTGCTATGCTTTTCTAGGACGGGTTCGATCGACATTCGATCGCTTGATAGGTTTTCCAGTCCGACGGATTTCCTGGTCACGTGACAGTTTACGACTTGGTTGATTCATTCAGAGCGTCTTGGCGAAGAGAGCTCCGGAGGCCATTTCCAGGCTGCTCCCTTCGGTGGACGGTTTCCTTTCAGCAACGGCCGCTCTTTTCCTACTTTCCTAAGATAATTAAAGATAAGCTTAGCATTCACATAGCTCTCTGCGTATCTACTAGCGATTACAGTACCGATCAAGGACCGCGAGTACCAATGTTTGTTGAACATAATACTTCCCCTCGCTGCCATCATTGGCGGACTTCTACGCCCGGGATCCGAAACAACGCGTTAGCCTAGCCGTGTTCTCTGACCGCGAGAGTACGAGAAGGCTCACGCCGGATCCTGTATTTGTTCCTTCGGCCACTCGGTGCCCGAACCTATGCCTTCTTAATTTCAGCCTCAGCCTCATTTGTTGCCTTCTTTTCCTTAGTAAGACTTGCTGTTAAAACAGCGAGGACTTTATGCAAAGCTAGCGGCAGGGGAGTCCGCTGGGTCGGTAGGGCTTGCGATCATCGAAGTTGCATGTCGCCCGGTTTGTATGGGGATATGCACCTCGTCTCTTTGTAGACTGGACGCGGCAGTGTCGGTCAAGACATGTTCAGTCTATGTAAAGAAGAAAGATGCATAGAACATGCAAGAGAGCAGACAGCCGTTTCAAACACTGGAGGACAACAGTGATGATTATGAGATGGAAGATGTGATGAACTCCTGAGGTGTCGCGTCGGGCGAAATGTCAAAATTAGCGTGGGCCGTCACGCCGGTAAAACGTGGGGCCGATCGACTAGTCTCGACTTGGCGGGCCGTAGCGGGGCAGCGGCACGTGCCTCGGGCCGTCAAGACCCACAACTATAATCACACTTAGGTAGACCCTTAATTCCCATCCTAGCTCCAGTATCAGCATAGTGCACTTAGAGCCAACATTTGTTTTTCAAAGATAATAACCTTTAAGAGAACTATATTGCATTAGAATAAACATGAAGAGCTATCTAACGCTGGGACGTGCTGAGATTAGATGCGTTACGAAGAGCATTATTCAGACGCATCATCGTGGTAAAATCAAGTAAGCCGGGCTGATAAGCCGAAGGAAATATTAGATGACAGCGTTCGTAGAAGAATCGTCATAAGAAAAACGATGCGAAGCAAAAAGACGTAGGAACGCCGCCCGGTATCGTGGCTAACACGAAGCGGTTACGGCTCGTATATGATCGCGCACATCGTGGTGTGCAAATGTGTCTTCAGCGAGACATGCCAGTTAAGCGTATGTTGCTTAGTGTGTGGCGCGTCAAGCATTCGAAATTCGATCCCCTGCCTCTCTCCTCATCCTTTACTCGCTATGTTGTCGTCTACACCGAAGTCACAGCGTCGGTGAAGTAATTTATCAAGAGGTATATGTGCTGTGGAGCAACAACGCCAACGTCTAACACTTTGACGTTGTGTTCCACGGTGTATACCTTCCCAAAATTTACCCGAGAGGCAGGTTCGAGAGTTTCCTGGCCCGTTGGCTCTACGCGCAGAGGTTGTTTTGTGATCCGTTCGCCGGGAAGAAGTTGCGGTTGTTCGTCGTTCTCGGCGCCAGTATAGATCAAGGCGTGATCATTGACTATAATCCCCTGCTTACGAGCGCCCTGGCCACGGTATGTTTGGATAGGTCTATGACTGTTAGCCTTAGTCTCATACGTACTGGGTCGAATGAGAGGAAGTGAGATAGTTTCTGACAAGGGATTGACGATGGGTGAGAAACCACATTCAAACTTACATGCACTGACTGTATTTTCCCTTGTTACTTATTACAATAAATCGACGAATCTCAGAGTAGGCCGTCTCATTGAACCTAATTAGACTAAAATGGGTAGAACCGCGGGTTTTCCCCGGAGTGACACCAGCGGGTTCGGTCCAAAGCATCTTGAAGACTCTTCCTCTACAAAAAAACTGCGATGTGTGCCGAAGGGATACTCTTTTGTAGCCTAACACGGTCAGTCAGGGTACCTGTTGAGTGCAGGAACCACGTACGAGGATCAAGCGACTCTTCCTTTGACTCGGTACCCTCCGCGGTACTTTTAATGTGCCGATGGTTTGGACCTCCCCCATTGGAAGAGTTTTGCCGCTTTTGTGGCACAGCCGTCTGAGAAGCACCCGTGTGAGGACGTTGGAAGGTGTACTGAGGTGACGTGGGAGCCGAAGCGGGGGCGACGTAGGGGGTGTTTGCAGATGACGCATATGTAGCAGCGGTAGACTGGGCACCTCCGTATTGATAGCTGTTAGGCTGGGGCGCTCCATACTGGTAACTATGAGACCGGCCGGGCTGGGTCGTTGTGGTTGCGACTGGCCTGTACGCCTGAGATGATACTTGAAGCGCCGGCCTTCCCTCCCTCGCTCCACTACCCTCGTCATCATCATCGTCGTCGTCCTCTTCGTCGCTCTCATTTTCATCTTCTTCGTCGTCATCTTTCTCTTCCTGCACTATAGGAGTCTCTTTCTTGGGTTGTGGCCTTTTTCCCGAGGAAGTATTTGTCCTTGAGGATGTGGCTCCCGGCGAGGATGCGGCTGCCGAGGGTATTGTCGGTACTGTGCGAGGTACAGCACTGCATAGTGGAGATCAGCAGAGGAAGTTGGGAGTGCTTGGGGCTAGACTTGAAGGGTATGGAGTTTCATTGCTGAGAGGACGAGGCTACCAAAGAGATCAAGGCAACGAACTCCCCCGACAACTTCCAAAAACCATTCAACTAGCAGAGCTAGTGCTCCAGCCCGTAACAAGGTTTCAATCAAAGATTCGAGGGCTATAATATAAACTATCACTCACCTCGTCCCCTGGGGTGTCTGCGGTATCGATGTTGTCGCGGCTGCTTGCGCTTGGGCAGTTGCGAGGCCTGACCACTGGTACTCGATTTGGCCGTTCACATAGCGGTAACAGTAGTGGCGCTGGTGCTCTGGAGACCAAACCCACGCCGAGTAGACGCTCGAAGACATATTTACATGATGGTTGGCCAAACGAGGGGTGGATCATCCAGCAGCGGGGATGTCCTAGGGGAGCAGCCGGCAACCTTTCGGGCTGGAACGAGGGCAATCAAATACCGCTGGCGAGCAAAGAGCCTCATAGCAGCTGGTCTGAGTGAGGGGCACTCACGGTAATAAGTAGGGTAAGCGTCCTGACAGCACAGCGTGCATGTGGTTTCGTTACAGTTATCGACGCTTGGTCATTTGTCGCCGTAGCCGAGCCCGCCATGCTGGCCCCCTGTTTTGGCCCCAATCCGTTGTATCAAGCTCCCGCCGCTAAAATATCCCGGACAGCGCGCAAAAGCTCTCTGGCGCGTTAAATGGGGCGTACCGCTCACAACCACGATGTAAGGCTCGCCGTCTGCCGTTGCGGTCTGCCCACAGCGTGTCGCTTTCTGGCTCATGCCGTATCTCTCTCATTCCGCGCTCTTGCTGGCTGAACCGCTGGCTCTTTGCCCCTTTTTTGCGCCCGTTCCGTTCGCTCCACGTCTGGCTGTGCGGCTCGAACATGGGATGTGAATGGACTTGCAGCAGCCTCAGATGTCGACGTCCACCATGCCTCTGGAAGACGTAAGTAATCGCAATGGTATTCTGGCCACTTCTGACTCCCGTGCTCGTTAGATGGAGGCTAGCCCTTCCGTGTCTGTCGAATCGTGCGCGCCTAGCACGCCGTCGTCCGAGGACTGTTCCCGAAAGAGCTCTTCTGAGGCGCCCCTCCAAGCTTCATTCCCACCTTCAGAAATTACTTCAGACTCAAACACGATTGGGGAAGACGAAACTATACCGCGGGGTCGTGATTTTGCGACGGGGCCAAAGCCAAAGCCAGCACGGGCCAAGGTTCATTTTGCTGAAGAATACTTCAGCGAAGACTCACGTCCTGCAACGCCGAAACAACAGCCAGTGAAGGAAGAATCAACCTTAACGTCTCCACCTCATGACGCTTTACCACCACCAATATTTCCTCCACCCCTCCCCCTCCTCCATCTCATACACCCTCCACCAGCAGCGATCCAGCCGCCAGCCGCCCCTGATGAATTCCAGAATGACGAGAGGGAGCAACCGTTGAGCGGCGACGGCATTCCACCCATTGATATAGACATGGATCCATCCCAGGATACGCTTGTACTTCCTCATCCAGCCCCACCTCCACCTCCACCTCCAGAAGACTTTCCACCGCCTAACACACCAACCAAGACAGAAGGATCTGTCAAATCTGTCACCATGACTGAAGCTCCGCCTCCTCCTCCTCCTCCCCCCCCACCGCCCCCACCAGGTCCACCCAAGCCTCTAGATATGACCTACATGGTCATCTCTAGTGACAATGCCGAATTACCGCGTGTAAATCCTTCAGCCCAGAGAGTATATGATCGGTTCATGGACGATCTATCAAAATTTGTGCAAAAGCAAGAGCATATAACCAGGCTTCGGGTCCAAGTTCAGGAGAAACGAACTGAATTGCGAATACATCGGCAGAACGTGTCTGATAAGGATAGAATCTTTATGGATGCTTTACGCATATCATGGATTAGTGGGACTACCTCCACAGACACCAAACTAGAAGAGCTATTCGAGAAAGCCCAATCATCCCGTGACCTTGTTGGTCCGGCTGAGGATGATTACGAACAGATTGAAAACGAATTGGGTGCAGCTGAATGGGAATTGAAGGAGCAATACGAAGAGTTGCAACGCAAATTCAACCACTTCTTCAAGTTGCAGACTGGTAATACGACGGTGGCAACGCACATGTCCGACATATCCTTCGAATCAGAGTCGCATGTGGGTGAGGTTGTGGGCGAACCAAGAAACGCCGCCATGCTCAACGGCGCCTATCTTGGCGATAACGTCAAAGTCGGCGAAATGCCTCGGTTCAAGCCTGGGATCCAAGAACCCGAGTATGAGAGTTCGCTGTCTCATAGTAAACAAGAATCGTCGGCCTTACCGCAGCTTCAGCATCGAAGTACTGAGCGACGAAGCACCGTTCTTACGGCGGAAGACGTCCCGAAAGGCATGGCCGGGGACGACCGCATTCCTCTAGAATATACTGCGCCTGATCTTCAAACGCCAGATATCTGGCGTTTGGCGCAGCCCGACAGTCTGCGAGGCATTGGAGACCTTACAACCATCCACGAAGGAGAGCCAGCTTTCTATGATGATGGGAATGTCTGGGGAGATGGGCGAGACTTGCTCCTCCTGGATGAGGGTCATAGCAGTCAGTCTACCCTGAGCGACTATCTACGCGATTTCACAAGCACTCGTGAACGCATCAACATGTGGATTCTTCATAAGCTCAGAATCTCTCCGTGGGAGATGTATGAGCTGGAGCGGAGTGTTGGTGAAGCGTCACAAGGAGAGCGTATCCCCGCTTGGGCGCAGATGGCGCTTGACGTGTGGAGGACCGATCTGGCCACCAAAGATCTCGCTAACGTCAGATATGGGCCGGACTCAATAGAAGAAGACTCTGTCGAGCAGCAGCCCCCCGCGGTGCAGCCTGATAGGCCTGCCCCCATTGCACCTGCTCCAGACGGACGCAAGAGGCAAAAACGAGGTCGTTCTCGCCATAAGTCCCAACCAGGACAGTCATCCAAGGTTATGGATTTTGGAACCACCAAGATGGCGGTACGGCAAAAAACGTAAAGCATTTCACCTCGCGAGTACGGTTAAGTTTTGTCACTTTACACTTTTGACCCTATTTCACCTTGTCACGGCGGCGCACCCCTTCCAATTACGTGTATTATGGTGTCTTGATGTTTTCATTGCGAATACCCGGTTATCTTTCACATCATATGGTTACGTTCTATTGTACATTCGGCATCTAGCACAACTATCGAAGGGCTATATAATTCAGAGCTGCGGCTACGTTGGGCGTCTCGTTGTCAGTCTCACATCTCCCTAAGTGACATAGACCTGTTTTGTCGCGATCGAACAAGACGACTACAGTACCAAAGCAGAAGCTTTCTTACACCTTTGCGATACCACAGGTGGATTTTAGGTGCTAACAAAGATTGGGCACCAAGTAGGAGGTCCAGCCTGAGTACTTCAGCCGAGGCTGGCCTAATAAGTCAACTTCGAGCAAAATTCAGAGCGGTGTCAGCAATTTTATATCGCAGTATTTTACTTCTCCTGCCAACCATCCGCAGAACTGCGAAGGATACTGCGGAACGAGGTAGCTATCCGGCGAGACACCACCCATTGCTTCGACGGTACCGCATGCTACATCCGCCCCATATTTACAGGCCCTCGATGACGGGAATCCGGACGTCGCCGAAAATTACCAACTCCTCCAAACTACATCTACCAACTCCATCGACGAATCATTTGGCCCCTCCAAAACCCTCCTTTTTGCTTTATCCGCCAAGCCCCCCGATCTCTCTCCCGGTCTTAAAACAGCGACACGCATGCAGCTATACAGGGATGCCTTAGTGCATGCATATTAGTCCATCTCGGTGATGGTCAGGTGCTCTCGAGGTCGAACCATCTGCACTTGAGCCGCATTCCCACCCTCTCAGCCCTCTCTACTCCCCAATACCTACCGGCTCCATTGCCGTCCAGTCCTCAAAGCGCGCCGGAACTTGTATTCCGGCACCGATCTTACCCGCTTTCCGGAGATGAGTCAGCTATCACCGTCACTCGTAGTGGGTTATCATCGCGACATCCCAGTGGAGAGTTGCACAACATACTTCCTAGGTGGAGCATGAGCATGATGCGCTTGAGTCATCCATGCAGCGTGATAACGCTGCAGCCCGTCTTCTCTCGCTGGATATGCGTACGGTCCCAGGATCGTGGATCATGGGCTTCAGGCGGCCGCATTAGAGAGGGATGGGCGAACAATCAAGATTCACCTGCGCCGGTTGGATGCAGCTGCTTTTGCTTTTCTTGCTGCTAGGCAGGACCAATCTAGTTCTGCTTGCAACCAATGATGTGATGGAAAGGTTGCCAACTACTAAATCTCGATCCCTCAGAAGCGAATCCTTCGTGATAGGATGAGTCTCCATCTTTCTTCTTGTTATCAGTGTTTATGAGATCAATCTTTTATACAGTCACGTGCAATCATGTTCAAGTCAAAATGTACTTTTCATAACCCCATTTGGGGCCTTTATATTGTTATCTTTTAGAAAGAGAATGACAAGCTAGCCATCGCGGCAGATCTAGCCACGTATGGCTATCTAACGCGGCGTATTTGTCTCTACCAATACTTAGACAACGTCTAGAATGTCTGAAACGCTGCGTCTGATCTATCTATGAGATCTTCCTATCAACTCGTGTGGCGCAACCTACGCAGTTGTTTGTCCTGGTTGCAAAGCTGATCTACAAGGAGTCCATGCTGTCATCTGAATCAGACTCCATGCTCTCATGAGTATCAGATTCTGAATCCTCGGAAGTAGACTCATGGCTCCGAGGGATCGGAGGGGAATCCTGACCACGCCAAACATGAACATCATCAACCGCCGGTCCATCGCCAGGTTCGAACACCCTGATGATCACGTGCGCAAGAGGAACACCCAGTTCCAGCTGCCTCGCCGTCTCCGGGAGCGCCATAACCCACGCACGGATCCGCGGATCCGCGAGATACTCATCCGGACGGTGTCGAGCCATCATGGCACGGCGGTGGAGTAGCGGGTCGCGCCCTCCAAATGCTAGGGCAGCGTCGGCATCCCGAATGGACGTCACGAGCTGGTGGAGAGCTATGATTTCTTCCCTGAACACCTGCACCTCCTGGGAACCTCGCGTCAGGAGGTCACCGAGTCGAGCACGGTGTTCTTCGCTCATGTCAGCCTCATGATGGGCATGGTGCGCCTCGTTGTAGAGGCTCTGGGCACGGCGGAGGGGTTCAAAGAGGGGGTGCGCCGACCGCGGCTGGCCGCTGAAGGCGGTCGACAAGGTGCGGCGCTGCTCTCGACTAAGCGAGGTGTTTCGAGCTGCATCGGTGGTCTGGTGGTACATGACGCCGAGCTCGATGTATGCCTCCTCCAGCTCTGTTACCTCAACTTCTGCATGGCTAATCGAGTTCGAGTACTCGAGATCACACTCAGCCGAGGATTCGACTTCGGGGCCGTGTGTGGTTGACTCTCCTGCATCAATATCAACCGTGGCCGGAGTCACCCCATCTTCACGCAGCAAGGTCAGGACCAATGGCCCCATCTCCCAAGGGCGCTCCGAGTCTTCAGGGACGAGCCAAGCTGGTGGGCGAAACCCCTTATTCTCTTTATCCGGACGGAAGCCCTCGTCGCCACCTAATTCTCGGGGAGTCTGGTTTGTGGTAAATTCGCGGCGAGTGTGGCTCAAAAGTCCTTGAAAGATCTGCTCCCGGTCCCTGAACAGCCCAGTCAGGCGGCCAGCTTGTTGCCGACGTGGCGCGTTACGGATTGGGACTGGCTCTGGAAGCATTCGGGTCCATGGGGTACCTGGAGGGTTGATGGGGAGCGGCATGCCGGCTTGTCGAGTTGAGCTAGTGTTGGTGTGGTCAATGGTGTTTTGGAGGATGTTATGATTGACTGATACTAGGTTGGGTGGAAGCCGGTTTGGGTTGAAAGTGGTGAAGAAAGGAAATGAGCGACGTGAAGATGGAAATATATAAGCCTGGGAGTGAACCACCGTAAGAACACAATGCTCAATCCATCATTTACAGTGTTATAGGGAGTGCATTGGGTACGAAAGTGAATGTTGCAATGGCATATGAATGCACAATGTGAATATGGCAATGCCATTAAGAAAATCTTAAGTCTACTCTCAACGTCAGCGTGGTTGATAAACCGTCCGATTGATTGCTAGCCATCAAATTGGATTTGACTGACCGGACCAAGATAGAGATTAGATGGGATTGGCAGGATAATAGTGCGGATTGGTTAGACAGATTGAAAGATTGCTAGCTAAGATCATAAAAAGTATGAAGTATTCCGATTTAGGTAAAACAAGAGTGAAAGAGGCGGATCGAGGATTGACAACGGTTTGGATTGATTGATTTGACTGCAAAGGGGAGTTTTAACACACTGGTCATCAATCAGATGGAGGATTGGACGATTTACTAACCACGCT